>JAJEJO010001139.1:0-229288 GCA_020662805.1 Glaucomys volans | reverse complement strand
ATCTTTCCATTTTCTAAGATCTTCCTCAATTTCTTTCTTTATTGTTCTGTAGTTTTAATTGTAGAGAACTTTCACCTGTTTTGTTAGATTGATTCCCAAGTATTTTATTTTATTTGAGGCTATTGTGAACAGAGTTGTTTTCCTCATTTCACTTTTAGATGATTCATTGCTTATGTAGATGAATGCATTTGATTTTTGTGTGTTTATTTTATATCCTGCTATTTTGTTGAATTCATTAATTAGGTCTAAAAGTTTTCTGGTGGAGTTTTTTGGATCCTCTAAATATAGGATCATGTTATCAGCAAATAGTGACAGCTTGAGTTCTTCTTTTCCTATTTTTATACCTTTAATTTCTGTGGTCTGTCTAATTGCTCTGGCTAGCATTTCCAGCACAATGTTGAACAGAATTGGTGACAGTGGGCATCCCTGTCTTGTTCCAGTTTTTAAAGGGAATGCTTTTGGTTTTTCTCCATTAAGAATGATGTTGGCAGTGGGCTTAGCATAAATAGCCTTTACAATGTTTAGGTATGTTCTTACCATCCCTATTTTTTCTAGCGTTTTGAGCATGAAGGGGTGTTGCATTTTGTCAAATGCTTTCTCAGCATCTATCGAAATAATCATATGATTCTTAACCTTAAGCCTATTGATGCGATGAATTACATTTATTGATTTCCGGATGTTGAACCAACCTTGCATCCCTGGTATAAACCCCACTCGATCGGGGTACACTATCTTCTTAATATGTTTTTGTAAGTGATTTGCAAGAATTTTGTTAAGGCTTTTAACATCTAAATTCATCAGGGATACTGGCCTAAAGTTTTCTTTTCTAGATGTGTCTTTGTCTGTTTTTGGTATCAGAGTGATGCTAGCTTCATAGAATGAATTTGGAAGGTTTCCTCCTTTTTTATTTCATGAAATACTTTCGAGAGTATTGGTATAAGTTCTTCTTTGAAGGTCTTGTAGAACTCTGCTGAGAAACCATCTGGTCCTGGGCTTTTCTTGATTGGTAGGCTTTTGATGGCTTCTTCTATTTCATTGCTAAAATTGATCTGTTTAAATTGTGTATGTCCTTGTGGTTCAGTTTGGGAGAATCATATGTCTCTAGAAATCTGTTGATGTCTTTAAGATTTTCTATTTTATTGGAGTATAGGTTTTCAAAGTAGCTTCTAATTATGTTTTGTATTTCAATTGTGTCTGTTGTGATATTTCCTTTTTCATCACAAATTTTAGTTATTTGAGTTTTCTCTCTCTTTCTCTCTGTTAGTGTGGCTAAGGGTTTATCTATTTTGTTTACTTTTTCAAAGAATCAACTTTTTGTTTTGTCAATTTTTTGAATTGTTTCTTTCATTTCAATTTCATCTATTTCAACTCTGATTTTAATTATTTCCTGTCTTCTACTACTGTTGGTGTCGTTCTGTTTTTTCTTTTTCTAGGGCTTTGAGATGTAAGGTTAGGTCATTGAGTTGTTGACTTTTTATTCTTTTCTTGAATGCGTTCAATGCAATGAATTTTCCTCTTAGCACTGCTTTCATAGTGTCTCAGAGATTTTGATATGTTGTATCATCATTCTCATTTACCTCTAAGAGTTTTTTTATCTCCTCCCTGACGTTTTCTGTTATACGTGCTTCATTCAATAGCATATTATTTAGTCTCCAGGTGTTGGAGTATCTGTTTTTTATTTTGTCACTAATTTCTAATTTCATTCCATTATGATCCGATAGAATGCAAGGTAGTATCTCTACTTTTTTGCATTTTCGAAGGACTGCTTTGTGGCATAAGATATGGTCTATTTTAGAGAAGGAGCCATGTGCTGCTGAGAAGAAGTGTATTCGCTCATTGATGGATGGAATATTCTATATATGTCTGTTAAGTCATATTAACATTATTCATTGTGTTACTGAGTTCTATGGTTTCTTTATTTAGTTTTTGTTTGGTAGATCTGTCCAGTGGTGATAGTGGTGTGTTAAAGTCACCCAGAATTATTGTGCTGTGGGTCTGTTTGATTCCTGTAATTGAGAAGGATTTGTTTGATGTACATGGATGGGCCATTATTTGGGGCATAAATATTTATGATCGTTGTGTCTTCTTGATTTATGGTTCCCTTAAGCAGTATGAAATGTCCTTCTTTATCCCTTCTCACTAACTTTGGCTAGAAGTCCACTTTATCTGATATAAGGATGGAAACCCTTGCTTTTTTACTGAGTCCCTATGCATGGTAGGTTTTTTCCCTTCCTTTCACCTTTAGCCTGTGGATGTCCTTTTCTATGAGATGAGTCTCTTGAAGACAACTTATTGTTGGGTCTTTCTTTTTAATCCAGTCTGCCAGTCTATGACTTTTGATTGATGAGGCTAGGCCATTAACATTCAGGGTTATTATTGAGATATGATTTGTGTTCCCAGTCATATTGGCTTAGATTTGTTTTTTAACTTGACTTGGTTTCTCCTTTAATTGGCTTTTCTTTCAGGATAGCTCCTAAAAGAAACTGCATTAGAAACTGCAGTCCTCATTGCAAATCTGTTTGTTATACTGTAGGTAATAATTGAACTCATCCTCTCTGAGTTGGAATTGTTGTTGCTCATTTCTTACATTGTTGTTGTTCATTTCTTCCTCATGGAATATCTTGCTGAGAATGTTCTGTAGCGCAGGCTTTCTATGTGTAAATTCCTTTAACTTTTGTTTGTTATGGAAGGACTTTATTTCATCTTTAATTCTGAAGGTTAGCTTTGCTGGATATAGGATTTTTGGTTGGCAGCCACGTTATTTCAGAGCTTGAAATATATTGTTCCAGGCCCTTCTAGCTTTTAGGGTCTGGGCTGAGAAATCTGCTGATATCCATATTGGTTTCCCCCTATATGTGATCTGTTTCTTTTTCTCTCATAGCCTTTAATTTTGTACATCTGGTGTTCTATAAGCCTCCTGTAGTTGAATTTCCATTTCATTCTTCAGGTTTGAGAAATTTTATGATATTATTTCATTGAATAGGTTGTTCATTCCTTTGGTTTGTATCTCTGTGCTTTCCTCAATCCTGATATTCCATGATATTCCATAGTTCTCGTAGGTTCCATTCATGATTTCTTACCATCTTCTCTGTTTGGGCAACTTTATTTTCAAGACTCAATATTTTGTCTTCATTTTCTGAGGTTCTGTCTTCCAAGTGATCTGGACTGTTGGAGATGATTTCCATTGAGTTTTTAATTTGGTTTATTGTTTCCTAATTTCAAGGATTTCTGTTTGGTTCTTTTTCAGTATCTCTATATCTCTTTGTTGAGGTGATGTTTTGTTTCCTGTAGTTGCTCTTTTAGTTGCTTATTTGAAAGGTCAATCTGCCTGCATTTGCTCTCTTAACTCATCATTTGCTTCTTGGATCATTTTAATCATGTATATTCTGAACTACTTTCCTGGCATTTCCTCTACCATGCTGTCATTGAATTCTATTAGTGTAGAATCTTGATTCGTTTGGAACACTTTCCTCCCTTGTTTTTTCATGTTGTTCATGTATCTTCCCCTCTAGCAATGCAGATCTAGGGTATTATAGTTTCTGCCCTATAGGCTTATAGTGACCCTATAGTTTTCCAAAACCTCTTCTTTAAAGGGATCAATATTAACCACACCCAGTACAGACAATATGCAGCTGTAAACCAAATAGCCCCTATGAAGCCTATTGTTATAGTAGTCTTTTTGTTACAATATTGTTACAATATTGTCATAATAAACAGACAGGATGAGTGCAATTATTATCTACAGTATAACAAACAGATTTGCAATGAGGAGTACAGTTTCTAATGGAGGACAAAGAGGATGGGGAGGTGTGTAGGATGTAACTGTTAACAGTGTCAGAAAAAAGTATGAAGAACTTCTCAATCATAGGGAGAGTGAAAATGTAGTCAAAAGAATTTGGTTGTTAGCATGAGAAAAGTGAGAAAAAGCCCTTGAGGAAACAGGTAAACAAAGGGAAAGTAGAGAGTAAGAAAATTAAAGAAATAAAAATTTAAAAGCTTTCACAAAGGAGAAAAAAAATCTACACTATAAGAGTTATATATGATTCAAACCTCCCAGTCTTCAGTAGCCTGAGGCATGAGAGGTACCTGACAATGAGCTTCCAACCTCCCGAAGGTTTCTCAGGATGGGATTTGCCCCAGCTAAGGACAGTTTCCCCTTTGTGGATAATCCAAGATGGCTGCATTGGCTTCCAAACCTATTGGCAAATGGGGAGATGCAGCGCAGGGCGTGGGCACTGAGTCTGTGTGGGGTGCAGCAGTTGGTCGGGCTGGGCCCCTGGAAGTGGTATGCTTCCATCAAGCCGGGGGTCCTGGAGGCGAGGAGGTGCTGTCAGTCTAGCCAGCAGTCCTGCAACTCCTGGCTTTTTTTTCCCAAAATGGCGGCAGCCACACGTAACCAAACCTCAGGGTACTGTGTCGGTGAACTTCCAGGCAACAACAGGCAGCTGGCGATCCACTGATGGTCTTCAGGCTCTGCAGGGTACTGGCAGATGATCGGTAGATGAACCTTGGTTGGTGGGTGATGGGTAGGTGAAAGGCAGGCAATGGGCAGGTCAGAGGCAGGCAAACAAGCAAGTGACAGATGATAGGTTGCAGTCAGTGAGCAATCTGCACTCAAATGTAGTCGCTACACTGGTAGACTGCCCAGTGCATTCTGAATGGTTGAAAATATTTCCCTAGATATATTCTAATGAGCACCCACTGATAAAACTATTATTTTCCTTATTGTAATCAAATCAACCACGTAAGTTTTATCAATGTAGCCATTGAAAATGTTCATTACAGTAATGCTAACTATATGCACACTGTTGTGCAACAAATGTGGTGTAGGTCTTTTCCATCTTGCAAAACTAAAATTCTGTGTGCGTTCAGCAAATCCCTTTCCTCTTTCCCCCCCAGTCTCTGTCGTATGTACATCATGTATGTAGAATCATGCCCTATTTGCCTCTCATGACGAATTTATTTCACTTAACATAATGTCCTCAAGGTTCATCCATGTAGTAGCATATGATAAGTTTTCCTTCCTTTTAAAAGTGAAATAATATTCCATTTTGTGTGTGTGTGTGTGTGTGCATCACAGTCTAATTATCCATTTATTCACTGATAAAACATCGAGGTTACCTCCACTTCGTGGCTAATGTGATCATGCTGCAATGAACATGTGTATGCAAATATCTATTTGAGATATTAGTTTTAATATTTTTGGGTATATAGTAAGAAGTAGGATTGCTAGATCAAATGGTTATTATGTCTTTGCATTTGTTTTCCAAGTGGTTGCAACATCTCATAATCCCAGTAAAAGTGCACAAGAGTTCCATTTTTTCAGTATCCTCATACATGTTATTTTTTGTTTTATTTTTTTTTGATAATGGACATTCCAACAAGTGTGAGGTGATATCTCATTATGATTTTGGTTTGTATTTCTTTAATGATCATTGATGTTAGACATCTTTTTAAATACTTAGTGGACATTTTTATATCTCATTTGGAACATCTTTTCAAGTCCCTTGCCCATTTTTAATTGGATTATTTGATTTGCTTATTTTAGATATGTAGAAGTTTTTACATATTCAGGACACAAACTCCTTATCATATGGATGGTTTGCATATTTTTTTCTTACTGTGTAGGTTGCCTTCTCATTTTGCCATTTCCTTTGCAGTGCAAAAAGCTTTTTAATTTGATGCAGTCACACTTGCTTATTTTGCTTTTGGTGTTACATCCATAACTTATTGCAAGGCTGATGTGAAGGAACTTTCCCCCTTATGTTTTCTTCTATAACTTTAATGGCTTCAGATCTTCACTTCAGTCTTTAACTTATTTTGAGTTGAGCTTTGTGTATAGTACAAGGTAAGGGTCCTATTTCATTTTTTTGCATATGCAAATCCAGTTTTCTCAGTCACTATCTGTTGAAGAGATTATCTTTTCCCCATTGTAAGGTGTCGGTATTTTCGTGAAAGATCATTTGACCACATAAATGAGGGTAGATTTCTGAGTTCTGTATTCTATTTCATTGGTCTATATGTTTGTTGTCTTCACTAACTGTTTGTTTTTTTTGTTGTTGTTGTTGTTGTTGTTGTTTTTATTACTCTCGCCTTATAATGTGAAAGGGTGAATCAGAGAGTGTGAGGTCTCCAGTTTTGTTTTTCTTTCCAAAGATTCATTTTACTATTTGGGGTCCTTTGAGATTCCATATGAATTTCAAGATTATTTTTTGTTTCTACAAAAGAAAATGCTATTGGAATTTGGATAGGGATGGTATCTGTAGACTGCTTTAGGCTTTATGGACTTTTTAACAATACCAAGTATTCTGATTCCTGGTGTAGGATGTTTTTCCATTTATTTGTGTCTCCTTTAATTTCTTTATCATTGCTTTGCAGTTTTCAATATACAAGTCTTTCTCCTCCTTGGTTAAGATTTTTCCTAACTTTTAATTTTTTCCCTGCTAGTGTAATGGGATTACTTTCTTGATTTTTGAAATTCCTTGTTTCTGAATATAAATGCAACTCATTTTTGTACATTAATTTTACATTCTGAAATTTTCTGAATTCACTTATTACTTTAAACATTTTTTTATTTGGAATTTTTAGGGTTATCTACATGAAAAGTCTTGTAGTCTAAAAACAGTAAATGTTATGTCTTCCTTTCCAATTTGGGTTGCTTTGTATCTATTTTTCTTGCCTAATTTCTCTGTTTAGACTATATTCAGTGTAAATGCCTTGCCTTGTCCCTGATCTTAGAGCGGAGCTTTCAGCTTCTCACCAATGAATGTGATGTTGGCTGTGGACTTTTCATTTATGGTTTTTATTATGTTCAGATAATTTCTTTTTGCTTCTAGTTTGTTGAATATATCTAGAAATGGTATCAACTTTTGCCAAATGATCTTTTGGCATTGGTTAAGAGAATTATTTGGTATTTGTCTTATATTCTTTTACTACAGCATATCATACTGATTCTTAATTTACTTTGCTAGTGTTTTGGTGGGAATTTTTTTGCACCAATATTCATTAAGGAAATTGTTCTGTACTTCTAGTATTTTTGAGCAATTTTGGTGTTAGGGTAATGATGCCTACATAAAATATATTAGAAAAGGTTTTCTGCTTCTTCAATATGTTTGGAGTTTGAGCAGGATCAGTGTTAATTCTTCTTTAAATGTTTTGTATAATTATTAATGAAGCCATCTGGTCTTAGGTTATTATTTGTTGGGGAGTTATTGTTTACAGATTCAATCTCTGTACTCTTTGTTGTTCTCTTAAGATGTTCTGTTTGATCCCAGCATCTGAGGAGGTTTGGCATGAGCATCACTTAGCCCAGGAGTTGAAGAGTAGCCCAGGTAACACAGTGAGCCCCTACGTTCAGAAATGTTCTATTTCATCATGAATCACTTTTATAAGTTGTGTACTTCTGGGAATTTTTCTGTGTTTTCTAGATTACCCAGTTTGTTGGCAAATATTTGTCCATGGTAGTGTCTTGTGATCATTTTTATTTCTGTAGCATCAGTTGTATATTCTTTTATTTCTAATTTTTGTTATTTAAATGTATTCTCTTCTTTCAGAAAAAAGTTTATTGGAGGGAGTGGGGGTATAAAAAATGGTGGAATGAGAGAGACATCATTACCTTATGTACATGTGTGATTAACAATAATGATATGAATGTACATCATGCACAACCATAGAAATGAAAATCTGTACCCCATATGTGTACAATGAATCAAAGGAAGTCTATAGAAAAGGAAGGAAGGAAGGAAGGAAGGAAAGAAGGAAGGAAGGAAGGAAGGAAGGAAGGAAGGAAGGAAGGAAGAAAAAGTTTATTGATCTTTCAGAGAATGCTCAGTCTTATTATTTCCTATTGATTTTCTATTTGTTTTTCCTGTTCTAATATTTATTTTATCCTTCCTTTTGCTAAGCTAGTTCTTTTTCTTGTTCATTGGGGTTTGAAGTTAGATTATTGATTTTAGATCTTTCTTCTATTTTAATGTAGACATTTACACTATAAACTTCCCTCTTAGTGCTGCTTTTGCTGCATGCCATGAGTTATTGGTATAATATTTGTGTGTTCCTTTGTTTCAAAATATTTTCTAACTTCTTGTGATTTCTTCTCTGACCCATTGTTGTTCAAGAGTATATTGTTTAATTTCTACATATCTGTGAATTTTTAAGTTTTCCTTTGGCTATTGATTTCTAGTTTCTTTTATTATATTTGGAAAGATTCTTAGTAAGATTCAAGCCTTCTCAAATATATGAAGATTAGTTTTATGGCTTAACATTGAGCTCTGTCTTAGAGAATGTGCTGTGTGTGCTTGAGAAGAACATGCCTTTTGCTCTTATTGGGTAGAGTGTTCTGTTTGTGCTTACTGGGTCCAATTGGTCTTTGGTGTTATTGAAGTCCACTGTTTTCTAGTGCATTTTGTGTACAGTTGATCTTTTTCTGTTGAAAATGTGATATTAATATCTCCTCCTTATCTGTGATTATCTAATTCTTCAATTCCGCCAGTGTTTGCTTTATATTTTGGGTGCTCCAATATAAGATGCATATATATTCATTATCATTTTATCCTGGTGAGTTAGCCCTTTTATCATCATATTACATCCTTTGTTCCTTTTGAAAGTGTTAAATAAGAGTCTATTTTGTCTGATGTCAGTCATCTCTGCTGCATTGCAGTGACAATTTGCATGAATATTTTTTTCATTCTTTCATTTTCAGTGTTTGTATTTAAAGTGAGTCTCTCATACAGAGTATATAAGGGAATCTTGTTTGTTTCTTTTAACCAGTTAGTCACTCTGGCTTTTGATTGAGAAGTTTAATCCACTTGCATTGAAAGAAATTACTGATAGGGCAGAACTTATTATTGCCATTTTATTCATTATTTTCTGTGTTTTGTATTTGTCAGTTTTTCTCTCTTGCTGCCTTGCTTGATGTTTTGTTGATTTTATAGTGACACTGGATTTCTTTCTCATTTTCTTTTGTGTATCTTCTACATGTAAACTGTGGCAACCATCAGGATTGTGTAAAATATTTTATAATAATAGTAATCTATTAGCAATCTATTTTAAACTAATGGCAACATGACTTCAATTGCATGCAAAAACTCTACTCTTCTAAACAACCCACTTTATCTTATTAATGTCACAAATTGAATATTTTAAAATTTTTACCAATTAATATAGATTTATGGTTGCAGGTTTTCTGTGCTTTTATGTTTTTCTTCTATACTTGAGCTAAAAATGATTTATATTCCACCATTACAGTATTATATGATTCTGCATTTGTCCATACATTTATCTTTACCAGAAAGCCCTCTCTTTCCAGAAGCTTTGGTGTTGCTGTCTAGTGTTCCTTTATTTAAACTCATATTCCTCTTAGTAATTCTTATAAGGCAAGTCTAGTAAATAATAAACTCTTGTAGACTTTTTGTTTTGATATTAATATGTATGCACCTGTATCAGTCAGGTTCTAATGAGAATTCAAAAACAGAATTTTAACAGGGAAGATATATAAGGGAAACTTATTAGCTATTTACAGGGACGTAACTGAAAGCACATAAGAAATAATTCCCTTTAAAGAATACTCTAGAACTAAGGGAGGAATAATCTTGGAAGATGGGAAGGGAGGTGAATTCTCTCTAGTCTGAGAGGCAAGCCTCATTTGGGACAGGATGGTTGGAAACTACAGGATTTTGTAGAGGTTCACTGGCTTGTCCCTGAACTGATCTGAAGTCAGAGAACCACAACTTATTGGCATAGAAAAACCTGTATTGTGCTCACAACATTCACTGGGAAGCTACTTGGGAGGGGGTGCTGTTAAATTTGCTGAAAAGTCAACTGGGACAATAACTCTACTCTTGAAAATCCACCAGGAAGCTGCCAATAGTGGGGACAGAGTGCGCTAGTGAATGGGAAGCTGTCACTGGAAAACTTGCTTGGGCATCTACAAAACTCTCTAGAAACTGCCCTGAGGTGTGTTCCTGCTGCTGAAAATCCACCTTTGGTGGTGAGAGTGAACACCCCAACACTGGGGAGTGAGACCCACTGAGTGCTGCACACCATGCCCACACCATTGGAGCAAAGAAAATCAAAGAGCAGAGGGCCAGAACATTTCGCACTGCCCTCTACTGACTTCATGGCAGCTTTTAAGGGAGAAATGTTCTAGAATCACAAGAAGACAATGAAGGGCAGACTCGGAATTGAAAAGTTATAAATTGATACTGGACATAGCTCTTAGCCAGAAAACTTCAAAAAATTTTTCTTTTTTTAATATTGACAATTGTGTGTGAAGATATTGATAGATCAATAAATCATCAGTTTTTACTTTACACAGTTCAGTAATAAATAAATCAAACAAAAGTCAACTACATTTAGAATATTGAACAATAAAGTTAACAGACCTGAAGTAGTAAGTGTTTAGAAACATCCAACACATATGGGATATTTTAAAAAATTGTCCTCAAAAGGAGTCTCAGAATTATAAAATTAATCAATAGACCATTTTATATGATACAAAGATGTAAAATCAGAAACAAATAGCAAAAAGTAAAAAAGGTAAAAAAAGTAAAAAAGGTAAAAAAAAGTAAAAAAGGTAAAAAAAAGTAAAAAAGGTCTAAAATACAAAATAATTAAAAACTGAAATAAATAGTAATGTAAATATTCCAAGGACACATTAAAATTACACAACAGTTAAAGAAATACATATTCAAATTTGTGGAAAACAGCTTAAATGACATTTTAAAGGAAATTTAGAGATCTAAATGCACATACCAGACAGAAGAAAAGAGTATGCGGGGCCAATTAAAGCACAGAACATTCAAAGTGCAAGGATTCTACAATTATTTGATCTCAAATTCCAGAGATTTTATTACTGATGTTATCATCCCCACATTATTCATCTTTATCTCCATGAAGGGAAATGTTCCTCACCTCCAGAAGAATCTTTCAGAGTGTACAGAGGTCACCTGTAGGTTAGAGATAAAGAAGTTCCTTGTCATTTCTAAATATTTTTCTTTCAGTCAGAATATTTAATATACAGATAATTATCTATATTGCTTAGAGTGGAATGTATCAATAAATAATATTTTATTGCTAAAATATAGAAATCCAGTCCTCACAGTCCTAAGATTATTCATCTAACCTTGAAAGAAATGCATAGTTTACAGGAAGAGAACAGCAACATTACCCACTCATTTATTCATTTGTTAAAATCGCAAATAATTACCAAATGTTTTCTATAGGTCATGTATTTTTCTTGTTTTTGGAAACTCATTAGTGAAAAATATACAGTAGTCCTTCCTTATCTGCAATTGTGTTTTCCACATTTTCAGTGACCTACTGTTAACCATGGTCCAAAAATATCCAAAGGAATATTCCCCAAACAAACAGTAAGCTTTAAATCATGCACAGTTCTGAGTAAGGTCATGAGTTTTCATGTCATCCCCACTTAACACCCCACCAACATGAATAATTCCTTTGTTCAGTGTATCCAAACTCTATAAGCTATCCACCCAGTGGTCATTTCCCAACTCTCTCAGTTATCAGGTCATTTGTTGCAGTTCCTCAGTGCTTGTGTAAAATGTTTGGTACAATCCAAGGTGTCATGCATCCACTGGGGGTCTTGGAATGTATCTCCAGAGCATGGCATGGGGTGGAGGTGCTGGGGACTACTGCAATGAAAATTCCTGCTCATCTAGTACAGGAGACAGGTTAAGGAAAAAGATAAAAATATATAACATGATAGCAAGTGGAAAGTACTCTAGGGAGAATAAGAAATTTAAAAAGATGAAAAAATTGGTCAGAATTCAGGAAATGGATAGACTATGAAAGTATTAACTAAGAAGGTAACTTTGAAAAGAATGCTAAGAAGTAAGTGGGGAACGTTTTGGATCTGTGAAGGAAAAACAGACCAGGTTTAGGAGGCGAGAGTGGTTATTGCTTATTGTCAAGGTAAAGAAAAGGCAGGTAATACAGGGTTTTATCATTTTGTCTGAAACAGCCCAAGCTGAAGCTCTTTGTGCTGCTGGAATTTATAACAACCTTTCACTTTTAGCAGGGCTCTGGTTTGGATCATAACAAATATATAGACACTCTATTTTCTGTAAAGAGAAAGGGTAAGCCTTTGTTTAGATGAAATGGAAATTACATGGAAGTAAAATGATCTGACTTAGCTTTTACCAGGATCACCTGGGCTGCTAAGTTGAAGAGAGCCTCTGGGGGCAGAATGAAGGCAAAACCTATTAAAATCTGACCTTCATTTTTACTACCTCCATTGGTACCAGCCCGGTCCAAAGCCCCACCAGTTCTTAACCTGTACTGTCAGGAGCTTCCAGTGAATCTTTCTTGATATATTCTTGTACACATTCAAGAAAGATATGTAAAAAAACTTGAAGAAACATTTCCTTCTTCTATTCAAATATTCTTAATTTCTCATGACCACACAGTTGTTAAGAGAAAAAAAACATTAATTTTTTTCTGTTTAATTCAGTTTCAAAAATGTTCAATTTTTATCAAGACTTAACTTTGGATTCATTTGGAGTGAAAGTCTCCTGTAGTTTCTATTATAGAAATAATGATGAATTATATCTCAGTCCCTCTTCTTCTCAGTTGGAAGACAAAGGTCCAGAATGAAAGCTGGAAATAATCACGTCTCTGTTCTTGCTTTACAAGTGACACTTATGTAGAAGTTCCCTAATGGCTTAGTTATATAATTCTATCAGTGGTAGTAAACATCTTTAATTTCTTCTGTTTTTTTTTCCCCAGTAGTTGCTATTATGGTGTCCCCCAAAAGCTCATGTGTGAGACAATGCAAGAAAGTTTGTCATTGGGTTATGAGAACCATAACCTAATTAGTACATTAATCCCCTGATAGGAATTACCTGGGTGGTAACTATAGGCAGGTAGGGTGTGTCTGGAGGAGGCGGGTCACTGGGAGAGTATCTTTTAGAGTTTATATTCTGTCCCCTATGATGTTCTACCTCCTCCCCACCCCAGAGCAATGGAGTTGGGCATTTATGTACTGAGACCCCTGAAACCATGAGCCCCCAAATCAACTTTTCCTGCTTTAATAGTTCTTGTCAGATCTTTTGCCACAGCCAAGAAAACGCTGATTAAAACAGCGAGTTTCCTTGTCAGTTTTTGAGATTAAAAACTGAAAAGCAATCCTTTGTTTTGTAAAAACTTTTTAAAAACTTCTTTTGCTAGGTCTAATAGGAACCAAAAATTTGCAGTCAATGGTTGCCTTAGTTTCTAGCAACATTTCTGATAGAAAGCATAGGTTATCTGATTATGATGCTCAGAAAACTCATATGAAGAGGACTATGCATTTCTCTAGTAAAAAAAAAAATTCTTACAGTAAACATTTAAGTAGAAAATTCAAGACATTTGACTAAATATACAAAATAGTTTCATCTTGTATATCCTCAGGCTACACGAAAAATGTACTGATATATGAAAAAAGAGAAGAGAGCAGAATGTCTGAATAACAGCCTAACTTAACCTTCTTCTCCATTTTCATTTCATCTGTGTGCATATTCCTTTGGCAGAATATGTAATGAATGCTCAATCATTCCCTTGTTTTATTCTCTTATTGGTGACAGTGAGATGAAAAGGAACAAATTCACCTTGACCAACTGTTTTCAGGAGTCTTCCCCAATCATCCCTCCCCACCTCTCCTGAATTCATTCATCTTCTGTCATCTGTGGCAAATCTCTACCATAAAATTTTGTGCTTTAATTCATAGTCTTCTAATTTTTTGGTAAATGTTATTTTGAATTTTTATATGAGCTGTTGTGTCATGTCAGATTGAAGGAAGTGTTTGTGGTGAGCTTTCTATATGACAATAATAACTGAGCCATTCAAGGATACACGCCTCGCTACTCTATAAAAACATGTACTGGGAATTGACTGTAAGCTAGAATCAATTACTTCTGTGATCCCGAACAACTGACTGATGCTCTTGCCACCTGCATTGAGTGAGGACACCCTGAATGTTTTCCTGTATATTAAAGTACCAACTTTTGTTCATGGACCTGCAAAATGGATTAGAGTCATTATGATGGTTTCCAACAACTTCCTGTAGTCCTTAGCTGTAAATATATTTTATCAACCTTAAAACCAATGAGTTCACCATTTTGAATTTTTAAAATATAATAAATTTGAGGTACAGCTTTTCCTATCTTGAGACATGAAACCTTTCATAATGAACAAACCAGAATTGACTATATTATTCTATTTGTACATATTCACAAGAGATAAAGGTTGGTACTGTCATTTCAAGTTTTAAATGTTTTATTTGCCTTTAATTTACTTACAAACATACCAAGACCTCTATCATGTTTAAAATTCATTTAAACTCTAGAAAGCAACGATATTTATTTTTATCATTGTGTCTTAAAAGGTGATTAATTTCTTATATAGTTTCATTGCTATAAACTTGGATGCCATATCAATAAATGAGAGCAGTCATTGGGCAGAATCAGTTAGCTCTCAGTTGAGAAAAACTGATCCGTTAACTACACATTAGAAACGAGATCAGAGGAAAAGCTGTTATGTCATAAATTTTAGTTTTACAAAACTTAAAATGAATGTTGATGATGGAAACTTGGGTAGGGAAGATAAAGAAGGCTCAATCCCAGGAGATCAGGGAAGTGCCCAATATTGAGAAATCCTGTTAGATGTTTCCTGTGGACCTTCTGTGCCCTTTCATCACTAAGCCTGATCATGCAGGTCTGTAGAATACTCATTGCATTCATATTTTGGAGAAGAGAGTTAAAGCAGCTTGTTTGTGATCCACTTATTTTATTTTATTTTACTTTTTTACTGGAGAACACCCCTGATCCCTTTTGACTATACTTTGGGTGAACAGACTCATAATATTTGCTAGAAAAAGGATCTTGTCTCCAAAATAAACTTAGAGAAATATTCCTAAGGATTCTTAAGAGCAAGTAAATCCCAGATGTCACTCCTGGAGAATCCCACTCTTTAGAGCTGGGAGGAGCCCCAAACCTGACAATAGTGAGTTTATTGATTCTGGACCAACAGGAATATGGTACGACCTTGGAACCACCTTCAACATCCCAGGCTTCTCTCTATGGTCCTTCTTCTTCCTCCTCCTTTCTCCTCCTTCTCCCTCCTTCTCCCTCCCTCTCCTCTTCCTCCTCCTTCTTCCTTCTTCTCCCTCCTTCTTCCTCCCTCTCCTCTTCCTCCTCCTCCTGCCTTTTCTTCTTCATCATCCCAGTTTAAATGATATTTGATACAAGGTAAGATTTCTGTCTCATGTACATTTGATTTGATTGTTTAATTCTTTTTTTTTTTTTTACAGATTTCATTTTGATTCATTGTGCACTTATGGGGTACAAATTTTCATTTCTATGGTTGTGCTTGGTGTACATTCATATCATTCTTATTCATCACACATGTACATAGGGTAGTGATGTCTGTCTCATTCCACCATTTTTCACACCCCCACCCCCTCCCCCTCTCATTTCCCTCTACATAATCCTCCATTCCTCTCTCACTCCCACCCCCAACCAGTTTGTTAGCCCCCTAATCAGTTATTACTATGATCTAAGCCAGTGATTCTCAAACACTCTTATATATAAACATTAGTTGGGAAGTTTATAAAAAGCACATTTCTTTTTATTATTTTTTGAGGTTGTTCTAATTAGTTATACATGACAGTCGAATGCATTTAGACACATGGTACACAAATGGAGCACAACTTCTCCTTCCTCTGGCTGAACCTGGTGTAGAGTCACACCAGTAGTGTAATCATACATGTATATAGGGTAATAACATCCATCTCATTCTACCATCTTTCCCAACTCCACACCCCCTTCCCTCCCCTCACTCCCCTCTGCACAATCCCCAGTCCCTTCATTGTCCCCCCTCCATTATGGATCAGCATCTACTTATCAGAGAAAACATTTGGCCTTTGGTTTTTTGGGTTTGGCTTATTCTCCAGCTCCATCCATTTACCTGCAAATGCCATAATTTAATTCCTCTTTACGGCTGAGTAATATTCCATTGTGTATAGGTACCACATTTTCTTTATCCATTCATCTGTTGAAGGGCATCTAGGTTGATTCCTATAAAAAAACACATTTCTAGCTCCCTCTCATAGAAATTTTAATTCAGTACATTTGAAGTGTAATGAAATGCCTATTTCTTAACTTAGAAATGTACATGTGACAGAATGATTTGGAAACCAATCTTGGTACAATTCTACAACTTTTATTGCATTAAAAATATTTTCAGTGTAGTATGATTTATTCCTTGAATTTGTTGTTTTTGCTTATTTTAAAATATCATTTGCCTAATACAGAGAAGCTGGATTAGTGATAGAAATACTGAAGGGAAAATAATTGTCTCCTGTCATTTAGAAACAGCACCTCTCTCCTTATAAGAGGGTTCTTGAATTTGTGGTTATTTGGAGTTTTGAAAAATTCTTTTGCCAAACCATTTGACTGTTTTTTTAAAAAATAACATATCTGAAAGTTTAAAATTTACCTTTTGAGTCAGAATGTTAAACAATTTATTCCCATGCAACATGTAAAGTGCCTTTTAAAGATGCACATTTGAATTTTATTGTTTTTTTTTTTTCAGATGCATTTAGCTTTAATGACGCCTAATGTGCATTTTCAGTGATGATGGTGGGGTATGTTCAAAGAGAAGAGCAAAACAAAGCTAAAAGA
The DNA here is from genome assembly GCA_020662805.1 of Glaucomys volans. NCBI lineage: Eukaryota > Metazoa > Chordata > Mammalia > Rodentia > Sciuridae > Glaucomys > Glaucomys volans. Next base: position 212,612 of record JAJEJO010001139.1, on the reverse strand, counting down.
TCGTTATGTGTATGGCAGGGGGAGAGTGGGGATGGTGGAAAAGGTGGAAGAAGCTACTACGTCTCCTGTAAGTGCACAGTATTTTGCCAAATAGAGAAATATTGGACAATTACAACCCTAACTTCTAAAATAGGTATGTGTGTGATTCTTACATTACCAAGGACTACTGAGTGCAAGTCAGGTTACAGAGCAATGTATTCTGCAGACATAACATTTTCTGGCCACATCTTTGTTCTTATATTCCAGTTTTTAAAGTCTCTCTCTTGGTGAATTATATTGTTTTTTCACTCCTGCTTCTTTTACCATAAAACATTTTATGTAAAAGAGGTAGACCTTAACTGAATGATTGGTAAACTGGGAAAATAATACTTAGCCAAGTATTAGAAAATAAAAGGTTTTTAAACCCTGTTTAGGCCAATTAAAGTAGAACTTTCTGGTTCAAGTTAAAAAACAAAACATACGTACAGCTCCTTGGTTGTCAACTGGTTTTTACAAAATACAGTCTTGATGAATTAAGAGTAAATGAATGAGAACCATATGGATAAATTTCCTTTGAAATACACCCTGGATTAAAAAGTTTAAGAAAAATTGCTCTTGGCAAATATAGTTTTATAGTTTTTTGCTGGAATGAAATGTTTGAAAAATAGTTTGAAGTGTTTTGTGAACCCCAAACTCAAAGTACCCACGTTTTTCAATCCAGAGGGAGAGGGTGAAGACAGTGAGCCCTCAGAAAGGTGAAGGTGATGTTCTCATTCTAGAGCCTGTTAGAGAATCTCCACAAGGAGATTCTCTACAAGGAGACTGTGGAGGAGTTATTCAAATGAGGGTTCTGAGGGTTCACCCCAGAATTTGGGCTTACACATCTGCCTTGTTAATGTATAGTACAGCATAGTGATTGCAAATATAAGCTCTAGCCCAGGGGTGCTCAAACTTTTTTTCATTATTTCTTTCCTAAAGAAACTATCTAGGTTTTTGGATATCTTTGTTTTCTAATCCCTCTATATGGAATTCTGTTACTACAAATATACTATGTATCTGTTTATGCTCTGCATATATATATTATATATTATATTATGTATATTATATATAATATATTACATATTATATTACATATATTATATATAATATATTATATTATATGTTATAATATTATCTATTATATATATCATATATTATATATTATATTATCTAGAGGATTAGAGTAGGATTTTTTGCATCCTAACCCCATAACCAAATTTTATCCTCTTGAAGACAAAATTGCCTCCTCTGGAAAATGTGTGCTCTAGTGCTGTGGTTTTTCAGTTGGAGGCATTTTTATCCTCCAGGGGAAATTTGTCAATGTCTGAAGGCATTTTTTATTTTCACAACTACAGGAAGGGGAGGAGGTGGGGTGCTACTGGCTGCTAGAGGGTAGGCACCAGGGATACTGCCAAGCATCCTACATTGTATGGGAAAGCATTCCCTTCCCAATAAAGAATGATCTGGGCCAAAATGGTAATAGTGCTGAGACTGAGAAACCCCACTTTAAAGTCAGACTGCATGAATTTGAGTTTTAGATGTTCCCTTTACTCACTGGGTAACTGAGTTTGTGCGTGTGAAATGGTAGTAACAATAGTACCAACTATGTAGGGTTGGTGAGAGGATTAGTTGAGTTGGTACATAAAAAACAGTAGAGTGTGTGGTACCCAGAGAATGCTCAGTAAAAGTGAGCTATTATTTGAATCATGTTATATTAGAAATAGCAATTTTTCAAATCAAATTGCAAAAGCATATAAACATCACGAAATCTTGCTTGGAAATTTACACACATATTTCTTCATTTTCCTAAAGCATAGATAGCCAATCTACCCCTATTTGAACTTAAACTCCGAATTCATTTTTATAGTGACTAGCAAACTATTAAATTTGGCAGATTAGTGATGATATCAACAAATATAATGGGAAAGAATCAAGGTTGCTACTCCAAACAAATGTATTTTCATTATACTGAGAAAAGAAGGCTAGAATTTAGCAGTATAATAAATACTTTCCTTGGGATTCAGTAGACAATTAGGAAATGCCACTTTGACAGTCAATATGTCCTGGCGGCACTTCAGGAAATGCTATTTTTTAATGAGAATTTTCAGGTTCATAGCATAGTGAAATATGAATTAATGACTCCAATGTACTTGTGTTACAAATGTCTTTGCCAAACACCGGCTGCAGGCTCAGGGTTTCTTGCTATTTATTTCCTTTCTATCAGGATTGCAGTTTTTGCATAGACAATGCAGAGGATATGAGTAAATTGGCCTTGCAGGATGTACAACAAAGCAGGGCTTGTTATAGAGAATTGAAGATCATCCTCTTTTCCTTCCTTTCATTTATAAAATAAAAATTAAGAATGAAACAGGGTGTGGGAGAATCCTATTTGCTTTCATTTCCATTCCTTTGGCAAGTCACACTGACTTGACATTTCCTAATCGGAGCTGGTTTTCCAGGTCATCAGTTCAATTCCTCACTGCTCTCCCAGTCTGAAGTGTGTTGCAGAAATCTGCTGAAATTAACTATGTTATTGCTAGATCTTCAAGTTTTTCCCCCTCAACTCCCTCCTACAATCTTAAAAAAACTTTCAGAGAAATGGAGCTAGGGTATAATAAAAGTCAAGCTGCTGAAAGATATGATCAGAATTGGAAAATGTTGTGTTTGGAGAAAAGATGCCTGGATTTGAATTCTGGCTCTTCCCTTACTAGTTCTGTTCTTGTTACAGGGTGAGGATAAATGACCTATCACCTGAAAGGGACTTACATCAGAGCTTGGTACATGGACATGTTCGCGATATCTTAGCCATTGATGCTTTCCTCACCGTGGCTATAAAACGAATCCTCACTGTAGTCAACTCGGTGCTTCAAGGATCTAGCAGACTGAAGAAAGAATACAGGTTATCATTCCTTAAAATACTGCCACCCCATTATTAGGCTGCTTTGACAAGTCTCATTTTCTGTTGCACAGGGATTTCTAAGGAAAGTTAGTTTTTTCAAAATGATGGACTTCTAAGTTTCACCCCCAAGGAAAATCAATTCTAACCCGAAACAAAGGCCAGCAACCTAATTCTTGGATCCTACTAAAAAGCATCCATGTAAACCTTCCAATGGCTGATTTAGTTTTATGAAGTCCCTGAAGGCTGCATAACCTTCAAATGTCCTCCTCTCAGGAATGAAAAGTTTCTTTATTTGGACACCGTTGGTGCCCAGCAGCTTTCTCTCCCACTGTACTGTCAGCATGAAAGAGGAGACTCAAAGGAGGGGAGAAGACGGCCTTCTCTGTCTGGGGCTGGATCTGTAGCAAGACTCGTCTCTTCACAACATAAAAATCTCTCCCTCTTATTGCTGTGATTTCTGGAAACATCCTGATTGCACCAAACTTCTAGAAATGTCTAGATACGAACATAGCATTTTATTGAATTCATAGAAGGCTGCTTTTCTCTGCCCACTTCTGGGAGTTTTGGAGTGGGAGGACTAGGAACCAAATCTGTCCTTCATATATAAATCAGCCTCTTTTGAACAGTGGGCTCTGGGTGGAGAGTCAGTGGTGGAGGCAGGAGCTATCTTTAGAGGGTCCATACCAAAGGTGTGGATCAGTCTGGCTACAGAAGCACTTGAGGGACAGAAAGAGCATTGATGATGGTTCTTAAGCTGGGGTCTTGCCTAAGCTACTTATAAACATTCTGGAAAAACCATCTTACCTTTCTGTGACACTGTTTTCCTCTGTTGCTTAAGAAAAACAGAGAGGGCAGAATATGGATATAACCAAGGCTCACTACATGTCTTTATAAGGGTCAAAATGGAATCATTAAAAATGCTCTGTAAATCACAGCTCTCATGCAAATGTGGGAATAACATAGTTCAGTGTACATAAACTTGTATTTTCTTTCTTTTTAATCCAATATATTCTTTAATCTCATTTAATCTCTCCTTTCTGACATAGTTCCTCAAAGTTTCATGTTGTGACCGAAATCTCAGAGAGCAGAGTGGAAGTTGATTAAAACTTTGACTTCCAATCTAATTTTCTAGAGAGTGTAAGAAGAAAGCTTCATAATGACTCCCTCTATAGTTCATCTAATTGAAATAGGGGAAAATGGAGAGTGAGCTATTACTTAAGATAGTGATTGCAACATTTTATATATGAAGAGATGAGAGAAGACACTGATGAAACAAGACCTATTTTAGGAACTAAGAATTTCTAATTCTATGGTTTTCCTGTGAACCACACTTTCTACAATAGATCTTAAGTCTGGTTTTTGCCCACATCAATAAAAACTATTACCTCTTTGCCCTGCTTCTGTGTTGCTATTTTATTCTTAGGTTAAATGTGTGGGAGATAACATTTCACTCAAAGAAAACTTGAGCTGAAAGGCAAAGGGGAATTTCACAGCTAGGAATTTTAGGTTAACAGACCTTTCCTTGTGCTGTATAAAGTAGGATATGCACCCAAGTTTTAGAAATGCCAGATCATTCTCTTATTTAGGTACTCAAAAATAAGAGTTGACAGCTGAGTCTGAAAGGATAGGGGCTGTTATTTAGACACTTATTTAGAATAAATCAGCTAATTTTGGTATGGGTGGAGAGAGATTGCTGTTTATTTGAAAATGCAATATAGACAGAATGTAAATAAAGCTAAGGCTATGGTTTCAAAACTTGTGTATTTCTACAAATATATTTTGAATACATATCAAGTGCCAGGGATTGTGCTAGCAGTGAGGATTCTTTTTTAAAATTTAATAAATGGCTATTGTCTCTTGTTGAAAAGTTGGGTAAAAATACAAAAATGGAATTTAGAAAAATCTGATCATGTGCCAGATGAAAGGAAATTAGTAAGTACTGAGAATCAGAGGATGGAAAGATCGTAAAGATACCAGAGAGGTTATGGAGGATTTTAATGAAAAGGTAGACTTGAGAAGATTCTTCAAAAAATGGGTGGCATTTGAGTACAGGAAGAAAAGGGATAAATGCACCAAGGAATGCAGATGGCATACTGGGATGGTGGGCATGAAATAATAGTTCTCATCAAGGAAGTAGGAGATGGGGTTATACATGCAGGTCGACATGGGGCTGAAGTAGCCTTTGATTGTCATGGGACATATGGTAGAACCCCCTTCTTTTCCCTAGGGAATTATATGATAAAATGTACTTTCAGTAATATTAATGTAACCTTTTACAGGATTGATTAGAGAAGAGCAAATAACAAGGAAGATAATGAAGTATTCCTGGAGTAACGTAACAAAGATTTGAAATTGGGTGGCAGCAGAGGAAAATGTAAAGAAGCACAATGTACAAATTATCTTTTTGAAATTCATGCAAGATGGTCAGCAAAATCATGTTGCAGTTGTTGCTGAGAAGAGCGAGCCAGTAGTGCTTTTCAAATTGTCAAATAATATTGAAAAAACACTCTTTCCCTGAAGGTGTTAGCTGCTATTTGAAGAACCTTCCCTTTTTTAATGACTTCTCCTGCTTGGACTCAATTTTTTTCCTCTCCAAATGAATCAACCTTTCACAAAATGAGCCAATGCACTTCTCATTGCTGCTCACAAGACGTGCCACTGCTCTTTCCAGCAGCACAGAGCTGTTTCACTAATTTGGACTTAAGAAGTTAAAATAGTCATCCACTAATAGTAGATAGACACTGCTAAGGAGCTCAGTCTGTGGTATCTCATCATGATCCTGAACACTCCTATGAAGTTCCTCTACATATTTTGCCCATTGTGCAGATGGGATCATTGAAGCACAGAGAACACTTTCCTTCACGACACAGCCAAGAAGTGGATGACTGCGGTTATAACACAGGACTGCTGGCTTCCATGTGCCTCCATCGTAACTGCCTTCTGCCTCTATGATTTATGGCACATCATCGCATTGTGCTGTCTGTCCTTATCCCCACAGTTAACCTGATGAAATATTTATTATTTTCCTTTTGCAGATGAGAAAAAGGAGACGTAGATGCATGAAGAAACAGCTAATAAATTTTGTCCTAGGAACTTAATTCTGACCTGTTGGAGAGTTATTTCCCTCCACGGTGCTTCCATTATTCAGTCTCCACACACATCAGAACTTTGTGAGCTAGTTAAGATAAAAAGAGCATGGAGGAACAGTGTGCTGTAGTTTCATATTTTAAGAGTTAGAAAATCAAATAATCATAATGCTTGCCATGTAAGATAAAAGAGATTTAGATCCTTTTTCTGCTTAATTCTTGTAATCTTTTCTAACATATGCTAAGGGTGCTCTGAGAAAAGCCATGGGATGTGAAGTGACTATTCATACCTGTCCTACATCAGTTTTGTCTCCAGATTATGATGGCATGGAAAAAAGCAATTTTATTGATTTATGAAGTAACTAATAAAAACATTTATATCATCATCTGTAGATCAAAGAAAAACAAGCATGGGAGCTGTAAATGCTTAAATATTTCGTCCCCAAGATGTTGCTGGAAGATCCCTTTGGTGTTTTGTTGGATGAAGGTGTAGTTTCCTTGACAACCAGCTTTCGGAGCAGACTGCCTATACCTCAGTGTTCTACAGCATACTGTAAAAGTCAAAGTGTGATATTCTTACAAGATGCACATGAATTTACTAAGGAATGACTTTATAATTTGTATTTGATTTCCACAAGAAAGAAGATGTTGGGTAACTAAGCAAAAGGAGGTTATAAATGCATAGGCTTCCAGGACCATAGAAGGCTTCTAAATTCGTGGATATTACCTCAACAAAAATTATCATCTCTGTGTGATTATCTATTCATGACTATTTGTTCGTTTACTCAGAAATAGGTCATTCTGGGTTTATACTGCCACTTATCTAAAGATAGAAACACTAGGAAAGGAACAAGTAGTTATAACGATTCTTTGGTGAGTTACCAGGAGGAATTCCACATTGCTCAAGTTGACTATGAGCATCCATGCGAAGTCTTTCTGCTATGCTTGCTTTTCCAGAGGACTCTCACTACCTCAGGGAACTTCTGCGCAGCCGGGGAGAAAGTGAAATAAATGGGATTGGGTTTGGCAGAGCTTTTCAAATAACTCGTTCAGTTTCTAGAAATAGTGGGAACTCTGTCTTGCCTGTAGGCAGTTGTCCGGAAGCATCATATTCAGGTTCATCTTACTCCAGGGGTGTGAGACTACGTATTTTCCACTACCTTTTGCCCTTGTACTAAAACAATAAATAAAACCATGGCTTAATCTCCGTATCCTTGAAGATGCCCTTTAAAACACTGCGAAGTTTTCCACATACTTTGGCACGTTTTGTCTTGAGAATCTGTGCTCCATGGAGCTGTTCTAGATAAGGCATTCTTAACTTCTGGGATGTGACTCTGTGCACTTTTACATATAGATGCTGATATATTTTCTGAAGGAAGTTTTAGCTCCTTTAGCAAACTGTAAATGAGTCCACAATTTACAGAAATGCTAATTAGTAACTACTACTTTCCATATTTTTTGCTTGACTCTCCAGTCATTTTTTTTTTTTTTTTTTTACTGAAAATACAATTAGTGCAGTTTATTTATGCAGAATCGTGTGTTTCATTGTGGCATTTTCATACATGCAAATAACATATTTGATCATACCTACCCCATTCCCCTCCCATTCTCCTCTCCCACCCCTTTTCTCTTCTCTAATGGTCTCCCAGTTACTTTCATAAAGTCTTTTCTGCCCTAGATTCCAGATATGAGGGAACAAGCGCAATGCTTGTCTGAGTCTGACTTACTTTGCTTCACATTTTAATCTCTCGTTCCATCCATGTTTGTACAAATGACATGTTTTATTTCTTCTTTATGGCCAAATAATACTCCATTGTGTATATATACCACATTTCCTTTATCCATTCACCAGCTGACAGGCACCTAGGTCAATTCCATGGCTTGGCTGTTGTGAATTGTGCCTTTTCAGCACTCCCTTCTGGTAAAACTTCCTGGTTACTTTAGTCTATTCCAGTTGCTCCCTTGCATTGATGGCTTGAATCAGATTGTTTTGTGCATATTAACAATGTATTTTTTCTTTACCTCTTTAATCAATTAAAGCTGTAACTTAGTTAATGTATAGAATAACACACATTAACTTATCATACAATAAACCAAAACCAAACAAAACATCAAAGAACTACATAAACTTTGGGGTTTTGCAAAGACATTTTAGGACTTCCCTTTTAGAACAGTTAGCACCTATGTAAGTGCTTAGGTAAGCAGGCTGTAATGAGCACTTAAATGTGAAATCAGTTAAATGCACTGAGTTCCCTTCCTTTATTTAAAATGACACTCATATGATACAACTCATGAGATAATGAATATAGATAATTCCAGAGGACGGATATCGCTAAGTGCTGAGCAAAGCAGGACATCCTGCAGATTCTTCTAGAAGTGAGGCTTGCCCACCTGGCAATGGAGTGCCAAGGACAATGTGACCATTAAGTTTTCAGGTCTAATGAAGTGCATGGGCCCCCTCTCTGGGGTTGGAAAGGACCCCAGGGCACTGGTTAGAAACACAGGCTGTTCATAAACATGTGAGTGTTTTGGATACTGATTTTTCTACATGCACAGATTTCTTGCCTTGTTGATGGGAGACACAGAAGGCATAATATTTCCCAAGCAGAAGGTTAAATGGTTTCTCAGATGTGTATTTTATGCCCATTGTATATCACTGTTCATACGTTTTGCGAAAATATGTCAGTGTCACTTTATTCAAAGAGAAAATTAATTGACTTACATCTTATTATCTTATTTACTGTATTTTTTATATATCTGAAACTTCTTTCTTTCAGCCCCACCAGACTTTTCTCAATAACTCAGCAGACATTTGCTTCTGCGTTATTGGAGAGAAAACCCAGGAACATCTTACAGAGGCCAACATTCCTCTAAGCTGTCCTCTGTAATCCAGACAAGTTCAGATCTGGGCATGCTGCATGTCCTTTGATGAGTCCCTGAAGCTCCGGGATAAAGGTTAACTTAAAGACTACCACATGATGCCCTTCAGCATTGGAGTCTGAGTCTCTCTAGACCAGTCTCCTGCCAGTGTCTTATGCAGATTCTTTGCACCTGCTGTTCTGAATGTCTAAGTTCTCCAAATACACCAGGGTGTTTCTTTCACATGTCCTGTCTGCTTCAAATGTCCTTGTCTACTCTCTCTGTTCAATTAAATTTCACTTGTCCTTTAAGACTCAGAGTAAGCATTTTTCCTGATCTTTTTTCATTTCCCCGTTTGATTTACATGCCCCTAATTGGTGTTCACAGAACAACATGTATAAGATTCATCATATTAAACCATCATGGTTATTATTTATCTCTCTATCTTGTCATTTTTTGTCTACCTTGCCTACTAAACTCCTACAGATCAGTGTTTTGATCATCTTCATGCCATAACTGCCTAGTCTGGTAACGTTCACTAAGTGTTCATGGAGAGAAGGATGAATGAATGAAAGCTTTGCTACCTAGACGTATGTAGGAGAACTTTCCAGAACCAGAGGAAGCTAAGATGCATCATCAAGGCACTGTGAGCAAACATTAGTTTTAACTACATATAATGGTAACTTGCAAATACACAGGTATGGGGTGTAACAACTTTTCTATTTTGGTTTCAATCAGATAGTGAGCACTATTTCAATTGTGCAATATAGTCTTGGTGGTGTGTGTGCAGGGCATGTGTAGTTGGGATTGAATAGTAAATGTGACATATGACCTCTGGGGACAGTTCCAACTCTCTTTTTGATTCATTCCTTTATTCTACAGGCATTTAAATTACTTATTATTCTTCATGTGGATTTTTCATATATCTGTAATATATGCATATTTAATATATTTTAAATATATTCAATAAATAGGGATATCTATCCATATTTCCTTAGCATCTGTATAATTATTAAATTTTCAAGATCTAAAAAGTATGTCAAAGTCATAGAATGAATATTGAAAAGTCAATACCCTTGAAATTCTCTAGTGGCATTTAAACTTCATGAATTAGTATATTTTCTTTCTTATAAATGAGATTTGAAGAACACAGAGTTGACTTCGGTCATGAGTCCATAGTTCCCTCTATTTCTTCCCATTCGCCCTGTATGATTTCTTGTAAATATTATTTGTATAGATTTGGTTCTAATTAGGACCTGAAAAGTATTGCTTGACCATATAATCATAACAACATAAGAAATAAGGAAACATACTATTTAACTGATTAGAATTTACTACAGCACAGCATTCAATTGTTGAATGACCCCAAAGTGTCCTTCACCTCAAAATCCCTGCCTGGAAGGCCATTCCAAACACTTATTACTTGCAGAATGAAAAAGAGCTTTCTTAAGTCTGCACTGACTTTATTTTCCTTTAACTTTCATTAAAGGCTCTTTGTGCTCTATAAGTGAATGAAAAAAGTAATCTACATTATCTCCTCTCAGTATTCTGTGCACTCTCATTAGATCCTGTGTGTCACTTCCATGGCGGGAAAGATCTGTTCCCCCAATCCTTGTGACTCATTCCTTTCCAGCTATTATTATCTAGCTTTCATCTTCTTTCTTTTTTTCAAATTTAATTAAGTTTTGAAAAAAAATATTGAAATGTAGATAAGAACCCTCAAGAGTATTGACTAGATTGGGTAGCATTTAACATTTAGAATTACATGAGTAGCATAGATACATCCTAACAAAGGAAAATGGAAGCAACAGCTCTGATGGGTGATGATAAAAACATTTCCTCTCTGGCCAGCATGTGATTAGGTACAACGGCACATAACAGCTTTTTAAGATTTTTGACATTAGGGACCACCTCTTTCATGTGCTCTGAATTGTTACTGGCACCCCATTGGTGCTTAATAAATATTAATACTGTTAAGTTGAATAATAAATGAAAAGGAAAAACTGGTCTTGAGAAAACCCCATGGTAGATGTACATAGTTGGAAGATACGGTTCATTGTTTCCAAGGGCAGTCTTCTTTTCGTTCAGACATAATGTTAAAGATTTAAAATTTTATCTGTTTCATTTGAAAGTGGTATAAAGACTATTCGTAGCCAATTTTTTCATTTAGTGCAGAGTAAAATTTCATTTTGAGATCAAACAGGAACACAGAGACATAAACTAAAATTGTAGACCGATTCATGATGTACAATTGGATATGGAGAATTAAGACCAGATGGGGCTGTAAAGTTAGCCTCTAAATCTTAACATATAATTCAGTATGTTTTGGCAAAATAATATGGAACACCAATCAGGAAATGGGTGGGCACTAGAATTGTTCTTGTGCATTTTCTCACCATTCTTTTCTCCCGTGTGCTGTCAACCCCATATACATGCTTGGAAACTGCCCATCCTGGAGTGAAAGGAGTAGAAGGGAAAAATGAATATGGCTTGCTGTAGTGGAGGGAGAGGAGAGAAGGTGCAAGTTGTGTAGAGGCAGTTTTTATTCACTCTCGTGTTGAATATGGAAATAAGAAGTGGTTCTCCCAGAATAGAGAATCCCTTGTTGAATTTAATGAAATGAAGAGATGTTCATTCTATCTTGGAATTATTTATTCTCAGAGACAGGAGGGACTTTAGACCATCACGTGTCCTGTGGTCAGGTGGAGTTGGACTGTAGCACCCTATCAGGTTGGCTCAGTGAGACTGCTTTTAGGCTGTGGCCATACAGAATCAACTGGATGCATTTGATTTTTAAAAAAGTGTCTAAACCAAATAAATGGTTTGACTGATTTTGCTCACATCCCACCTCTCCTCCAAATTGTTTTATTGGAAAGAGAAACTATCACATTAATTCATTTTTTAGTGATCTCACCTACTTATAGAAGTACCTTATTACCTATGTAAGAGGCATACTGTTACACTAAGAAATTATATTACCATAAAGACTATTTACAGTAACATTTGAATAAGGGCATTCTACTCAAAAAATGTAAGAAAACTTACGAAGTTAAGAGCAATGAACTAAATAAAATCAATTTTTTTTTTAAAAAAAATCAAATAAACAATGTTATGTGTCTGGAAATATTTGAGCCACACATTTTTTAACCAAACCAATTGTGGTATATGAAGAACCAAAGCATGGGTCAAGTAGACACAAGATTATACTTGAACTTTTTCAATTTCTAAGGTATTCTTAGATGCTTCAATTTTGACTTGAGAGAGGTTAGATTACCTAGTACAAAATCCCAAATAGTGTCAGAGTATATTATGGCAATTGATGTTAACATTAAGCAGGCTTGAAAGTTCTTGCCAGAAATGACACTATAGCTCAAGACCACACTGACTGGCTAGAACTAGGCACCTCTCTGGAAAGCATTGCTTGTCAAAGATAAAATATTTTGACGCTTGCATGCCTAAAGTTTAAGTTCTGTGTGGATCACAAATTGGGAGACTAGCCATGGCTACTAAGTATACCCTGCTTGCTCTCTTCTCAACTGAACCTGAGACTAAAGTGGCAATTTAGGTCATAAGCTTATATTCCACACACAGACAGTGTGATTGGCTAGCAACTAAGGAGAAAACTCAAACCTGGGTTGAGGTACTGGAGAGCATCCTTGAAATATACCTTGAAGATCAAACTCTCTATTTAATAAGCCAAAATGTCAAATTCTGTCTTTTAAATATCAGTCCTTTATTTTAAAATTGGTGTTTTCCTTTTAAGTGAAAATACCACTGAGGAACTAAAAAATTCAGTTTTTAGTATTATCAGAATGCAATCCATGATAAGAACAGGGTAAATAATTATCTGGGAAGGATCAAGAAAAGGGAACTTAAGAATGGCAAAGAGACAGAGGGTAAAGAAACCCTGATTTTGAGCATTTCCAAGGGAGGTCCTAGGTAATGGGCATAGGTAGCCTAATGCATCCACACTAAAGAAACAGAAGAGAAACTAGGCAAAACAAAACAAAACAAAACAAAACAAAAAAAGAAAAATGAATAAAGAAAAACTCAAGAATGTGATGCCACCATGTGAACATCTTTTTCTTCATAAGGCATTACATAATGATTATATAATGATTTTTCTGAAGGGAAAATCACTATAACAATACAGGAAAATTCAGGAAACAGAAAATAAAAATCATCGCATTTCTTCTGTTAGAAAGCAATTTCAATGGTCCCATTTTATATTTATTTTTGCAAGCATAGGAATGTTCAAACTACTAGCAATATAATTTTTAGACATTTTTATAAGTTTTTATTTAAGATGATATAAATATCATGGATACTTTCACTTTATCTTCAAACTTTGTAATAGTGGCAGAATTATTCTGTCATCTGGTAAGCTCCCAGTTTAATCATTCAGCATTACTTATTTCATACTTGCCACAATCTGGGCACTGTTCTTGGAACCAGGCATATACCAGAGACCACAGATCTGAATCTAAATTTATAAATATAAATTAATTTACTTAATAAATAAATTAATATTTAATAAGATGATGGGTGGGAATGGAAATTTCGAAGAAAAAATCAATCAGGAAAAGGGGACAGAAAATCAGTGAGAGGGAGACTATTTGAGATGAGACGTTTTAGATCTATTCTAGATGGAGATACTTAGAGACATTAAAGGGATTGGGAGTGAGTTGTGAAAATGTGGGCAGAGAGAAAAGAAAGTACAAATGCCCTGACATGTAATCATGCTTAAGGTTCAGAGAAACCCACAAGCCAGTCCAGGAGGAAGTTTTGATCCAATGAAGAGAGTTATGAATGAGGTCAGTGTCACTGTTGGGACATCCTGTGGACCTGGGGCTGAGGACACATGGTAAAGACTCTGTATTTACTTGGAGCCTTTTGAAGTTTAAGAGCAGGGGACGATCTGACCTACATGTTTAATATTGAATAAGGAATTGGCCACAGAGACAGAAAGAAGGGGTGGGATTTAAAAGTAGAGGCAACCAGATTTATTAATAGGTTAATTGCAAGATGTAAGAGAAAGAGGAGATTAAGGATGACCTCCAGATTTTGGGTTTAAATAGTTGGTGACATTTGCTATGTCAGAATATATTTTTCAAGAAGTTAAAAATGAGACTCTCATATAAATATCATGAATGAGAAAATGAGCAAGAGGTTATAGTCAGTTCAAAGAAATAATTGGAGAGACAGGAGTTATGTGGGAATGGAGAGAAAATGCTGGCGTAGGATTGCTAGGTCAGACACCAAACTAATGAATGACCATCATGATAGGACACAAATTTTTAAGTGAACATGTACGTTAGCAGAATGTGAGCCATGGTAAAGAATATATATAACCTGCACTGAGACACTTTTTGGGTGAGTCTGTTTCAACAATAATTCAACATTACATTGAAAATACAGTGTTCTTCCTTTGTTTTATTACCATATCTTCGATACTTTGTTTTCATGAAAACTGAGTAAATTCTATCAGAGGGGCAACCTGTAGGGGAGGGTTAGCCATCATTTCATTGCTCATCCACTATTAAACATTTAATTTATGTATAATATTTTAATATTAGACATAATAGTTTGTTCTTCTTTTTTGTAGTGGAGTTGTCCTTTGATTAAATCGCCAAGAGAGGAAATAATTGGTCCTTATAAAATTTTATAAAAAGAAGCATTTGGATTTATTACCAACATATTATTTCAATTAATTAGTTTTATTTTTTTGAATTTAGCACAGGGAATTCACTTAATATATTTTCACAGCATTTGTTTTAATGTCACACTGATTACTTTTATCTTGTTTCTCAGATTTTGTCTGCTCTAAAGCTCTGGACCTTGCTGTGTCTATGTGCTGGCAAGGGATGGGGACTATCTTTGAATTAGCAAAACTACTTCTAATTGAAAGGTTTACTTAGAACTTTTAAGTATTGTATTTTACCCAGAGCTGAAAAGTAGTTTCTAAAAAGATGTTCTTATCATTAAATATGTCCAGTTAGTCAATCTGAGAACTGAAAGGAATTATAAGACATAAATTCAAGTTCTTTGAAGAAATTACAATTTGCTCTACAGATGATTGTGAATATAGTCAGACAGAAGTATGATAGGGAATGAAAAGATGAACATGGACTGGGGAGACAGTTTTAACAGGTATGAGATGTGTTTCTTAGTATCCCTGGTTCTTCATTTTACTATCGATAAAATGAGATAATTTTATTCATATTGTATCACTGTTGTAAGAATTAAATATGTATGCACAATCTATCATCAATATTCTACCTTATCCCACAAAGAATTTTAAGTGACTGAGTAATATTGATAAAGTAATTACAGCAAAGACTGGCACATGATAAGCAATCAATAAATAGAATTAACTGCTATTGGCTTTATCCCTTAAAACATGCTGTGCTCAGTCAGATCGCTCAGATTTTATGCTTGTTCCTTGGTCATATTTTCCTCTATTCTCCCCACCTCCTTCTCCCTTAGAGCTTCCATTTTCCTGTATCTGCTCATTTTCCTTCTTTTCCTTGAAACCTTCCCATATGCAGCAAGATGAGTCCGCTCCATCCCAGCCCAGCTCCTCTGTTTCCCCAGCACCTAGTACATGTCTGGCTTATAGATGAATTTCAACCCGTATGTCATATGAATAATGGAAAAAGAGTTGAAACGATCACATAATTACCTATTTTTGCACTTATTTTGTAGAATCATGATGAAGCTTACACAAGGCATCCAGAGTATGTGCCTGCCTCAGATGTTAGCCTCTCTTTAGCATTTCTGTAAGCGTATATGCAGTGTTGCGTAAAGGTCTCAAGACTGGAAAATCCTTAAATGCCCCTGTAAGGAAAGAGAAAACCACATGCAGCACATCATAGACTTTCTGTCTTCCCCTTTCTTCTCTTTTTTCCTTGGTCAAAACACCATACCTGGGGGCTGGGGATATACAGCTCAGTTGGTAGAGTGCTTGCCTTACAAGTACAAGGCCCTGGGTTCAATCCTCAGCACCATACCTGTGTTATAGGCAACAAAGTTTATGTCAGGCTTCTTACACAACAAGAGCTGCAATCATCCAGGATCCACTTTAGAAGAATGCTAATAAATCAGCACAAATAAAGAATCTGAAAACCAATGTGTAAAGAACAGTGTGCAGGAGACCAGACTTAATACTGGTATGGATTAAGTGGTTCTCTAACACAAGATCTGCAAAATAGTGTTTAAGAGTGGGATCTGTTACAGATACCATTTGCTGCTTCTTGAGAAGTTTCCTTAATATCCTCTTAATATCATGTTCAACAACCAATGACAAGACAGGACCACCCACTACAAAGCCCTGGAATGTACATAGTCTACCTGCCTTACTAGACTACTGTCAACAATTAAATTCTACTGCAGCACACATATAAATAGGACCCAAAAAGCAAACAGGTGTGCCTTAAACTTGGAAAATCAAAGGCCAAACCTAAACCAAAAAAGACACACCAAAGGCCTTTGAGCAGCATTATTTTAAATAGCTAAGAAGTTGTAATTACAGTTCAAGCAAAGTCGTTTATATAACAGAGATATGGGGGATTGTGATAGTGGGGTCAAAACAACCTGCAAGCAGCAGGACAAAAACCACAAGAGCTATAACTCTATTTACAGAACAAATTAACATTATTTTCATAGCAGACAATAACCTCTGATGTTAGTGAACTTTCTGCCAGTGTAGCAAAATACCTGAGATAATTAACTTACAAAGATAAAAGGTTTATTTTGACTCTCAGTTTTGGAGGTTCCAGTTCATGGCCATTTGGGTTTGTGGCAAAACACGTCAGAGCAAAACCACTTACCTCACAAGCCGAGACACAAAGAACAAGAGGAAGAGTCT
This sequence comes from Glaucomys volans, assembly GCA_020662805.1. NCBI lineage: Eukaryota > Metazoa > Chordata > Mammalia > Rodentia > Sciuridae > Glaucomys > Glaucomys volans. The sequence continues at coordinate 195,883 of JAJEJO010001139.1, read as the reverse complement.
ATAGTCCTACAATCCCTTGGAGCACCCACCCCTTATGACTTAATGACCTTCCATAGACCCTGATTTGAAAGGTCCCACCACCTTCCAGTAGTGCCACCCTGAGGACCAAAGCCTTTAACATATGGACCTTTTGGAGCCATTCAGTATTGAAACCTAGAGCATGTCCTGTGCTCTTGGTGACTGGGTGAACTCTCTGTTTATGTGCCAAGGACTGAGTGCTACACATGCCCACACAAGGTTGGGTGATTGTAGTGACAATAGTGTACCCACTACAGATGTCCAGAAATATCAGTGTCTTCTTGGATTTTCTAAGGGGATGTGATGACTGTATCCACTGGAGTACATAAAAAAATCTCTGTCCACTGGGGTACAGAATCTGTGGAATCAGGGATTTAAAAACATGTCTCCAGATAACATTGTTAGTAGGCATCTGAGCAAGCAAGTGTTGTACTGAAGTTACAGGGAAAATTGATGGGGGATCTATCTTTATGGACATAGACCTGAGAGAAGGGAACCACAGCGGAGATACTTCAAAAATCGTAGGGTGCTTGGAAGTCAAGGAATGTGTGGATAGGAGTAGTTTTAGATCCAACCTTAGGAGGAAAAAATAAGTGAAAAATAACAAGAAAAGAACATGAGAAGTTTGAGATAAACAGAAAAAGAAATGCATTCGTCTTCTGCAGATGAGAGGAAAATGTCAGCTGGGTAATCTGGGGTGAGTGCAGCCTGGGGGTTTAGTTAGTGACATGAAAGTATCCTGTTATATTTTTTTAGACTGGATCCAATTAAAGCAATTGTGAAAGTATTTTTATGATTACCTTACTGGGTGAATGTAAAAAAGGTTATAGTACCTAAGCAAATTCTAGGAATAGGAACTTGATCCCAATAGCCAATTTTGCTTGATAACTTAATGTCATAAACTTTATTATCTCTACCAACAACCCTAGCAATGTCTGCAAGCAGACAATGGCCACAACCAGAGGGTTTTCTGGGAGACTGGAAGAACCCTGAGAAAGTGTTTTCCACCTTCACCAGCCTCTTAGGGGATTTGTCACTCTAAGCAACTTTGTTAAGGTTAGAAGAATCAGTGTGACCACTGTCACTGTCACCATCATGTCACTAAAGTCCTAAAATGTCAGTGGCAGGGAGGCATGGGGTTAATAATGAAGCTGGTTCTTCTCCCGGGACATGGGGGATATCTCCAGCGGATTCCTGTTGTACTGGCATCAGATTATATCAGAAGATGTCTAAAGGGGTACATAAAAATGCAGCTTTTAAAAAGGCATCTGTGGAGAGGAAACCCATCAGAAAAGCATTAGAGCACAAACAGAGGCCCAGATTAATGCATCTCCTGAATAATTGAATCGAAGAATGGAAGAGAAAGGTAATAGGTGAATTAAAATTATATTGAAGTACATAAGCAGGAACTGAAAAGGTTTTCCCTTTCTATGTGGAGGGAACAAAGTAGATAATTTTTTAAATGTTAAGAATATGCCATTTGGATGCCCTCATGGCATGCACAGATTATGTAAATTCTACAAAAACAGAAGGTGCTCACTCCTGGGAGTGAGGCAGGGAGGCTTCCTGGTTTTGAGAAATCTATTTGCCTCCAAGTAGCTGTTATTGATCCTGGTTTGGCTGAGCTCATGATGTTTTTATGACAGTCAGGGATTTATTTCTGCTGAAAAAGTTCCGAAACATTTATGTTTTTCAGATATTTTTGGGAGCAAGCTCATGTCCTAAGAGGAAGAGTGCATGCTCGGGCTTGGAGATTGTTTAGAAGAAGAGCATGGAATTTCTTTTAAAAATTGAGGAATAAAAGGCACTTATGGTGGGTCCTTTCTTATTTTATTTATGTGTGTATGTATGTATGTATTTATGTTTTTGCAGTCCTGGGGACTGAACTCAAGGGTGCAGTACCACTGAACTACATACCCAGTCCTTTAAGAAATCCATGAAATATAAGCGACTTTAAATGGAGGGACATTGAATTTTCCATGAGTCCTTCATCAGTGCCTTGACTTCCTCTGAGAGACACCCTGTACAGTGGTCGGTGGAATTGGAGTCACAAAGACCCCAGCCCAAATCCCAGCTATGCCCCTTCCCTTCCCTTCCCTTCCCTTCCCTTCCCTTCCCTTCCCTTCCTTTCCCTTCCTATCCCCTTCTCCTCCTCTTCTTCGTCCTTCTTTTCTTCCTTCCTTCTCTTTTTCTTTTGCTGATACTGGGCATTAAACCCAGGTGTGCTCTACCACTGAGCTACATGCCCAACACTTTTTATTTCTTATTTTGAGATGGGATCTTGCTAAATTGACTAGGCTGACCCCAACCTTACAATCCTCCTACCTCAGCCTTTGGAGTGACTGCGATTCCAGACTTGTGCCACCAAGCCCAACTTGAATGCTGCTTTCTTTAAAGCAATCAGGACTTTTGAAAACTGCTGGGTTAAAGAGAATCTTATTACATCAAAGTCATTACTTTCTTTAGCCCTTTCTTCCAGGACTCAGAATAAGTCACAAAACTGTGGATATGTTTCACTCATTTTCTTGAGTCCTAATTTGTTAAAAACTAGTTCTTCAAAAATATTGTAAACAGACCACTTCACTGGTATATGTCATGTACCTTTAGTTCTTAATTTGGGGCAGAAAAAAATTTATCCTTTATGAAGTTTTTAACAAATCAATTTTGTAGTGGTTCATTCTAAGATGTTACATTGAATAACATTAGTAATTGGTTTCAGACATAAAGCAAGAATAATAATCATGAGACTTGTTTCCTACTTTGTACAGATAATTGCTGTACAAAAGGAAGGTGAGGTTACTTTGTATTCATGGCCATCCAGTCTTCATAGTTTTATAATAGGCTTAAAAATCAAGAGACGCCACCTTCATATTCTATTCACAAAACAATTAAAGTACAAATTAGGACGTTGCACTTATGATCCATTATTTTGTCCTACAAGGATTTCCAATTATTTGATTCCAAAGGTGTGTGCTCACTACACTTACAAGTAGTGCACATTTACAAGCTCCCTGCTCCCTGGGATCATAGAATTGTGAGTGCCTTCAGTTTGAAAGACTCCTAATTGCTCGCAGCTGAGTTCCAGCATTACCAGCAGTAGAGATACATTCCCCACTCCTTAGATATGTTTAGTTCCCACTCCCATAAATGCAGGATCCAAGAGAAGTGCTTCTGAGCATTTCACTGCCTCATCAACTAATTTTCCCAGCCTTTCCCAGAAACAGCACTTGGAGAGGCAGGGCTGTTAGATGGTTCAGCATTCCCAGTGCCAAAGGTCATTGGATTGGTTCAGGTTAGTCTCAAAGCATTTTATGTGAACATGAACCTGCTGCCTTTCCTCTATTCCAAGGTAGCCGTAGAACTAACTGTAAGCAAAATGCATATGTTTCTCTTTTTGGATGGCTGCTGGACAGACTCCCAGAGCCTGTTTGATATTTACACAAAACTGGAGGACCCAGCCAAGATGGGGTTTGCCTTCTACCTTCAAGGGGACTGGGTTAAGCCCTAAACCCTTTGAGATTTGCATACAATGATCTCATGCAAGTTCCTTGAAATCATTAGTAATTGGCTAAGTTCACAGTTTTGATTTGATGTGGTTAGTCAACAAAACGTTTGCTTATCAAAACCTCCATATCTAGCATTATAGATTCAGTACCCCCAAGACTTCTTGTATGCTTTCCTGTGGGACTGCACACTGAAAAATCAGAATTTTATAGAATGTCAGGATTTTTAATGCTGACAGATATGAGAAAAAACACTGGCAAGTCAAATGTTTTCACACTTAAATAACCTATTTCTTTTTAGAAATTGTTTTGAATATTTCAAGTTAGTGATTATTTCTTAATTTCAATTTGCCCATCTTTCACAGTTACTGGCTTATAAGCACAATTATTCCTTTTAGTAGTCTTAGATCAAGGGTATCCAAATACAGAATTAGCTTGATATCAAAATCTGTTCCTCATTAAGCATACAGGACCCAGTTCTAATCTCATTCTCAGCGCCCTTCAGCAAAGCTTCCAAACAGGGTAAAAATTCCCACTCAGCTTACACATGCATTGCCCAAACACGATATTTAAACTAAAATTCCTCTCCTATTGAAGTAGAACACATAAAACAATCTCACTTGATGAGGTATGAAAACAGTAAATCCTCTGGAATTTAAGAGGGAGGATCAATTTACATTTTTAAAAGAAAATTTCTCTATAAAAATCAGTGGATGTCATTTAAAACTGCCTGTTTTTTTTTAAATGGAAGACAATTAATGCTAAAGGCACGACATTATGTAATCAATATTTGTCCCTTTACATAGTACACATGGAGACATGGTAGAATAAAATAAATAGTAAACCATCTAGAGCAGCTCAAATATTAAATGTATGTAGGACTTAATTTTTTTTTAGTCATAAGAAAGCATAATAGGTAAAAATATGGATTTGTTGAAATAAACACATATCCCTAAATACACTATCAATACCACACAGACACACACAGACACACACACACACACACACACACACACAATCATAAAGCTTCAAAGTTTGTCTTTCAGTAGTAAAAAAAGAATTGAGGTCAATTTTCTATACTTTTTTATACTTTATAACAATGACAATACTTATGAAGTATTACCTGTGTGCTAAGTGATGCTATCAGAACAGTAGGTGATATTTTTGTCATCTGCATTTTACAGATGAGGAAACTGAGGAACAAAGTTGACATAAGTGAAGCCAGAAGAGCAACACAGATGTCTGGCTTCAGCACTTAATGATTCTGCACACTGTTTTCTGTTCGGTGTCAGGACCATATTTTATATCTGTGTTCATAAACATGACCAGATGGTATTGTGAAGTCATGAAGTACATCCTGAATTAGAGAACGGATTATGTTTAATACATTTTGAATATCATAGTTGACATGCTTCAGATTTTAAATTGTTTCCCAGTGAAACAGATTATTACATTTTATGTCTTTCTATAATAGAAAATATCCACAAAGTGATTTTTCACATTTATTACTAAGCACAAATTATATATGTCCCTGGAAATTTAAAGGTTTGAAACTGAGTTAAAACTTATTCTAGTATTTCTTTATATAGAGTAGCTGAGCAATATATTTTCCTATGGATCGTATATAGCTAAAATTTTTACCTTGGAAATACAAGAAGATTCTGTTCAGTAGATTTGTTAATGTGACACTAGATTAACCTGGAGAGGTTGAACCTGGCTGCAATTCAATACATATTGATATCCAGCTTCCACTGAAGAGTGAGATCTGATAATTATTCTCTACCAAGAAGTGCAGATACATCTTGATTAGGAAGAAAATAGTTGGCATTTCTCTATCCTAAACCTATGTCCTTTTCCCACAGATATTCTGCATAACCTTGTGGTGCTTCTAAACCAAGTTTTTATAGGCATTCTTTGCTGATAAAGTACAGTTAAAACAACATATTTGCCATCCTTTGTGTCATGTATTTCTTGATAAAAATTATAAATTGATAAATGCTTGATAAAAATTGACAAATAGTTAGAATTTACTAGCAAAGCAAAAATATGATAGTAGTGGGGGTGGATTCCAGAAGTATGTTAGACATTTAATCACGTTTTCTGACAAATTTTACAGTGGAGAAATCTCCCATGAAAGTGATATTTCATCTTAGGAGATACCAAATGAGGAAGCAATGATTCCCATGGCTGTGTGTTTAGGAATGTCAGAAAGAAATGAAGGCACACACACACAAAAAACCAAAATGCTACCTTCATGATGTTGAGGCTGTTAAAATGACCAAGCATTTCCCACCTGTCAATCATATAAAAATTAAATTTCCAAGTTGTATCACTCACAAAATAAGCCTTTTAATTTTAAAGAGCAGTTGTAGTATCAATATAATCACAACACACATTACTACTTATGAATCAAGTATCAAAAACTAGTAATATGCTATGTATTTCATAATGTATCAATATATTTACTTATTTATCTATTTGTTTAGTACCAGAGATTGAACCCAGGGACACTGAGCCACCAAGCCACATTCCCTGCCATTTTTATTTTTTATTTTGAGATGGGGTCTCACTAAGTTGCTGAGGCTGGATTCAAACTTGTGATCCTCCTGCCTCAGCCTCCTGAGCTGGGATTATAGGTGTGTGCTACCACACCCCGTCTACATAATTTTTTATTAGAAAAAAAGAAAAGTATTATGAAAATGTAGTAAGTATAGAAATAGGTACTATTAACAATAAGCCCAGGAAATTAAATTTCTGCAGGTTTCTTATAACTGAGCACAAAGTATTGAATTTGTTTCATAGCTGCTTTATAACATAAGTACTGCATTTCCCTCTGATAGGAATAAAGGGCTTTCTTGCAGAAAAAAAAAAATGAACTCCAAAGCATTGTGAATTCTTGCGTAGTAAAATAAGTAAGTACAATCTTATATGGAGGAATTAGGTAAGAATGATCAAGAAAATTATTTCAATACAACAATTAGCTACAACAGTTGAAAAATATTCAAGGTCTAGAAAGAATTTCTTACCATATGGGAGTTATTAATAAATCAATGTAATATTTGACAGCCATTCTAATAGTCTAAGACCAGTTTCAAAGCCTGAGTGTTTAGATATCTGTGTTTATTTTAGAATATCAATAGACAAAGGGAAAATCTGGCATTTATACATGAAAACGTATTCATAGATTGATATCAGAACAATTAGTAACCTATGGGATAAAGCTAAACCAATTTGTTGTTGGCATAATGGTTTCCACTTTGTACATTTATAAAGGCAGATGAGAAAAAGCACTCCGAGTTACCAGGCAGTGTAAACTCCATTAAATTATCCTCATGAGGTAACCAAACATTTAGTTTTCAACTCTCAATTTTAGCTAATAGAGATAGAGGTCTACCTATGTACTATTACTTCCCTAAATAAACTGCATGTGATAGATGTAGAAAAATAATCTTTTGAAGGTATTTTTAAGTCTCAAACTTAACACTCTCCTCACATTCAAATTGGTTATTTATTATACCTTGTGCTTACAAGAGAGAGGCATGAAAAAAGTGGTATGTTTCATTTTAGTCTCATCATAATGAATCAAATCATATTAGATTCACATCTTCAGCAATGTACCAAGTCAACATGGCATTACGTAATGAGATGCAGTGGAAAGCCTCAAGCTGAAGGCTTACTTTGAAGGTAAATTCAATAATAATAATAAAACTTCAGTAATGCTTCCATGGTACCATCTTACATCATCACTGATTCATGCACAAAATTGGTTATTATTATTCTATACTAAATTTGGTTGATTTTTGGACAACCTCATTGGCAAAAAGAGATTTTGTAAAGTTTCCACTTTCTAATATCTTCTTAGAAGTTAAAATTTTCCCCTTCTCTAGTAATTTTCAGCTTTTTCCATTTGGTTGCTATTACCACTTATTTATTTTTTTTTTAATGTTTCAACTGGAAGAGCTGCCAAGCAAAGATGTCTTTTCAGGACAGGGAGGTGCAGTGCCAGTGAATGGTTCCAACATCGCCACTTGGTGATTCCCTGCCAGCTGTCAAGAGGAAGGAAAGGTCATTACTCTTTTCTTGGCACTTCTAGGGAGTCATATGACTCATCATTTCAGAGACACTTAGCAGTGTTGTGAAGAGTTAATTTTAATGTATACATAGATTTTAGAATCTGAGTGTGTATCTGAGCAATATGGATTTAAGAAAGCTTTAAGATGAAGTAATGGCACCAAGAAAGTTAGCTTTTAGTTTTGTTACAAAAATATAATAAATTTGATATATGAGGTTATATCAGTAGCATTGAAAGAATGATTTGGTTGTTTGAAACATAAGCCAAGACCTAGTGCACTTTTTTTTAACCCCCTCCTCCTTTTTTATTGAAAATTGGAAACAGCATGTACTAAGGAGTAGAAGAGGTCTTTTAAGGCAGTCGCTTTTAGGAAAAGCATGATATAAGACCAACACAGTGAGAAAGGTCATAAGGCATCTCAGGAAGCACCAGGGAGGGGTTACTGGAGTCTTCTGCGTATGTGACTTCATGTAACTTTGGATGTGTTACTTAACTTTCCATGCTTCATTTTTTTTCCCATTCATAAAAATGACAATAATTACACTTGCCACCTGTGTACCTCAAAGGAGAGAGGGAGGACTAATGAAATGTCTGTCAAGGGCTTTGAACTTTTCAGAATAAAGCTTTTATGACTCCATAAAGTACAAAGTAGTATCCTGAGCTTGTATTTTTCCTGGCATCTACCCCCATCTCTCAAGTTCTTTGCACGCCATTGGCTACTGTTGCTCACAACGTCTCTCCCTCCTTCCCTTCTTGGCGATTGCCAGAGCTATTCTAGAGAAATGCCGGGCTGCTGCTGTTTTTTACTCAAGACTAGAGAGACTCTTTGATCTTGGTCATGGCATCTGCAACTTTTGTTCCTGTGGCCTGTTTCCCTGTGCATGTGAGGTTGCTTTGCAGGCACAGAAGAAGGGTCAATGACATGAGAATCAATGTGGGAAACATCAGCTCAGGCATTCCCAAAGGACACGTTAATACTGAGAACAGATCTTTACAGAGCCAGCTTGGAATGCTACAAAACATCTCCCACTATTGTAAAAGAAAAGTTGGTCCTGCCAAAATGCAATATTATAGCTTATAAATGTTTTTAAGATATTTATATTCTGTCATCCTCTCTGTCATTTTTAACTTTTTGGTTTTCCTTACAAGTGGAGCCAGAAATAATTTCTTCCCTGTTGAAATCAAAACCTGAATCTTAAAGGTAGTCAACCCTCTCTGCGTTTGATTGAGGGGACTTTAAATGTACTTGATCTGGATCCTCTAACACTGCAAGTCGGCAAGGCTTGTGAGGATCCCGAGATGAGTCAATGCTGAGGTCATGGTCAACTCACAGCAGTGGGTTATTCCAATTTATGGCTGTGGTGATAAAAAAGTTGAAAAGAAATCTTGAGAATTCATGTGGTTCAGTCTCCAGCCTTTGATTTTTCTCCGAGTAAGAGGAAAAAATAAGGCTCATAATTTTAAGATACAACTTCTGAAGCAGAACAATACAAACTTTTCCTGATCACTGTTGTTTCAGTAGGTCATAATCATTAACTAATTTTATAATTTTATTGCATGTTTATGATGTGCCAAGCAGCACTGGGGAAGGCAGAGGAGTCAGGAGATTAGCTCAGGTACTTTAAGAGATTCAGTCTAATTTGTCAGAATCAAAATCCCACACATCAGCATTGTATATAGACAACATAAAAAATGATATCATTTTAAGGTGCTGCACATGGTGCATGCATGCATGTGCACATGCACACACATGGACACACACACACACACCACACACACACACACACATACACACAATTTTCTTTCTTGGCTCTCTAATTCTTAAAATGCTCCCCTTTTGTCCTGGATTCTTACATTTAGTTTAAGACATCCAACCCAATAAAATATGAATTCCTTGGAGAGAAACTAATAATTTACATTGTCATCATTCATTTCTTGCCCCTGGAATGAGTTTCTGATCTTCAGTAAAAATCTGTCTTTTGGTATAGATGAACTTACTGCAGTTAAAGAAAAAATCCCCAAAGCTCTGACCATGAGTCAGATTTGGGGAAATGAGTTGGCTAAGTAAGATTCTTCTTGCTGTGTAATTTAATTTGTGAATAGTCATCCATTTCATCCTATGGCTATGTATCTATTAATAGCCATATTTTCTCCTTACCCTAAAATATTTCTCACCAAATATTTTAAGGAATGCCAATAACAAAAACATAGTGGTTGTGATATCAACGTGGTAAAATATGATCAACCTGATTATTGCATTTATAAATATTTATTCATATACATTTGCTAAGGTCCTTTGTTTGTTATAGATTTATCAAAGACATTTTATTCTGGAACATAAGACACATGTGCTAATTAAAGACATGTAATTACATGTATGATGCAAAAAATCTAGCTTCAGATAGCTTTTATTTATTATATTTTTTTAAGATTTAATTTCATATGTAGCATTTAAAGTGAGAACTACAGCAATAAAAAACTATAGTGACCTGGGATTTTGCTGAAGAAAAAAATAGGAATTAAATGCTTACATTATTTTTTGATCCCAAAACTACACCAGACTCTGCAGACCTTCCAAATATCTCCCTTTATCTCCAAGGTGTTAAAGGTTGGTAGGGAAAGCTACAAGGCATTCTTGAGATATCTCAAAATTTCTGTATTTATTAACATATTTATTCATCATCTTCATTAATGATAGTCACAATAAAATTATAAAGCCAGACTGAAGACAAGAGACTGAAGACAAGAGTTCCTTAAACTTCTTAAGAAATTTACAGTTTGTTTGAAGATAAATAACTGGCCAGTCAATCACATTTTAGGGTGGTATGATAATATATGGACATATGGGTGCTTCTAGATCACATTTGAGAATATGTACTTGACCTGCTAAGAATGGTACCAGGCTTTAAATATGCTTTGCTCCCCTGAGACTTGCACTTGGGTTAAATACATTGTGAGTATTTTCCACATTAAGTGTGGAAATGAGGTCACAGCTTTTGGAAGGAAATTGGGATTAGATTATCTTTAGGGTGGATCAGCCATGAATGAATCCTGGTGCAATGTAGGAAGTGGGGGAGAAATCAAAAGACACACACATACACACACAAGTTCCCTGTCTCTCACCATGTGACACCTTGCACTAACTTGGAACTCTGCCAGAAAAAGGACTTCATCAGCTGTAGCTGGACATCAAACTTGGATCTCCAGACTGTGAGCCAAATTATCCTCCTGTCTTTATAAGTCATCTAGTCTGTGGTATCAAATTATTGGTAACAGAAAATGGACTAATACAGAATGGCATGTAAGGGAAGGTATCATCTAGCCCTTGATGTCTTTAGTCTAAAACAGAAGAAAATAAATGGTGGAAAAAATCCTAGTGTGAGGAAGCAACTTGTCCAAAGATGTATATGTGAAGCAATGAGATAATCCGGAAACTATAGTATGTGGTTCATCGTGGTGTTAGAAGGCAAAAATTGATATTATGGTGATTGGTTCCAAAGCAGAGATAAATCTAAAATTAGGAAGTTCACTTACTAAACAGTTACCCAAAGGAAGACAAATGGGTCAAGGGGAGGTAGGGTCCAAACTGAAGGCGTAGTCATTTTCTCACTAACAGGCTACATTTTTAGAATTTTGGTATGATTTTCATATGAAGTTATACAGAGAGTTGGTACACTTCTACACGTGCATTAGTCTTGCTTAAGTATGCCATTAAAAGGTATTATAATTTTCATAACTCTTAGGATATTTCTTTACATTTTACATATGAAAATTTTTTCAACTATGGAAAAAGACTGTGCCTCTTTGGCTTTTCTGGGGGGAATGACAGAGAATGGCTAAATTTGAGAGCATCTCAACACTAAGCAGTTGAAACATCTTGCCCAAATTTGTACAGTTTTGCTCCTGGAAAAGCAACAACATTACTAGACTCCTAGCCCAGTGCTCTTACAGTTCATGCTTGGCTTCTACATCTCTATATGAGTATAGCAAATAAGCTGCCCTAAACTTCAGTTACACAGTTCAATTCAGGTATCACCATTCTATGCTTGCAAGTCTGATGGGGCAAAACAAAAAGAGTCAAGGTTAGAAGATTTTTTTTTGTGGGGAGAAAGGTAGTAAGAGCTTAAAAGTAATGGAATAAAAATGATGACTTAAATTAGAGAAAGAAATCAAATACTTAAGGAAATAGATTAATGTTACAGTAGAGGAATTATAAGCAAGTAGACCCCCTTTCTTACATCCAGACCGGGGGAAATAGCAAACAGAATACTTTCCCATTTTCCTTTAAATTGGACCTTGCTCTTGTCTTTTTAAGAACTTTAAAACATTCATATTTCTTACAGATGTTTAAGATCACTTGATCTAAAGATCCTCTTATGAGTCTTTATTTTGTAGGTCAACTCGTAATTTAAATGAGTGAAGCAGGCAGTGGAACACATCTAAATTTAGCCACTCTGAGTGAGTAGTGAAGGATTAAAAAAAAAAAAGTCCTGGCAAATCTCATTGATGGATGCAAATCCTCAGAGTTTATGCAATGATGACACAGATTTTCAGTACCTAATATTTGGGCACCTGCAGATTAACATTCAGTAAACTGAAAACTTTAAAAGATCTGCTCAGGTTGGACAAATTATTTTCCCATCAGCAGTATTAACCATTGCCACAGCTGAAAAGACAAACAAACCACAAAAATCTGAGCAAGAGATGAATTAAGAACACAAGGAGGAGAACTTCTGCAGACTGCAAGCCACACAACTTTCCCTTTCTTTCTACTGGATTATCTCCAATCCACCTTAAATTGCTGAACTGACATGTGGTAAACTTGGATGACCCAGTAGAGGTGAAACATATCCAGCTGTGCATATCTGGCAGTCTGCTGTTTCACCTGGTATTTTTGGATAGCAGGACCACTGCCACACTTTTGGATCAATCACTTGTAGTAAGTTAAACGGTTTCCCAGTTTCCTGGCACAGGCAATGAAAAATATCTCAGGAAAGATGAAGTTCATAGAGCAAACTTGCAAATAACTTTTCACTCACAGGTCTCAGATTAGTTTAAATTGGATGATTAGAGAATTTGCTCATTTAATTTTTTTTAATTGCCTTTGCTGTTCCTGGAAGGAGGAGCTAGCTAACAGTTTGGGGATTCTTTTAAAAACTCTTATGTTTCTATAGTGCAGATTTTAATTTCTCTAGAAGATTTAACACGCATCAGAGCTTTCCTCCTATGCCTACCGAGTCTGCTCTCTGTCCTTCAGGCTGGATTGCAAGTCCTTGGAACTCAGTTTCTGTTCTGTTGGTCTCATATCTAACCTCATTCCAGTATGCTCAGTTGATAACTGTAGGTGAAGTTCCATTGAAACTCAATGGCACAGCATTTTAAACAACTTCTTCTTCTTCTTCTCTTCTTCTTCTTCTTCTTCTTCTTCTTCTTCTTCTTCTTCTTCTTCTTCTTCTCCTCCTCCTCCTCCTCCTCCTCTTCTTCTTTTTTTTTTTTAGCATTTTGAGGATTTGTAATCCTATAGGAAAGTTAAAAATAACTTCACCATATTGTAGCATATGACGAATAACCAAAAATAAAAATGATAATAGAGAATATAAAGAAGACAGAGCATATTTCTAGTTGGGTGAATCTAGAATGTACCATAGAGGGTGAGAAGAAAAGGATGTTAACAACTAAAATGGATAGGAAGAGGAAAAAAAAAAAGTAATTCATGTGGGAAAAACTGCAGAGCTACAAATCTCAGGCTAAGTATGGGAATGCTAAGTAAAGTATCCACTGAGGGTGGAGAGAATATGGAAAGGCACAGGTGGAGACTCACTTTCAGTGGGAATCAACAGAAGTTAATTGAGCCTCAGGTCTCAAGTTGGAAAAGTTGGTCAAGGCTACATTTTATTGTGCATTGAAAGCCAAGGATACAGTTTGTGTCTTATCCTGGTGGCCACACACAAGCCTTTGACATCAAATACCTTAGATTGGTGTGTAGGATCCTGTACCAACTGCCCTAAACTTTGCCAATGGAATCATTTCTTTCCTCTGCACGATGAGGCTTTTCTTTCTTCTCACTTTGCTAATGCCTTTCCTGAACAGTTTTCTTATCTCCATTGCTGCTTATGTGAATTGAAAATCCCACTGCAGATAGCATCCCCTCTTCCAAACTTTTCATCATTTCCTTCCCAGACCCTATCTTTGGAGCTCATTTAAATTCATACAGAACCTACTGAGTAAGTTGTTTTCTGATGTGTTTCATGGTTAATTATGGACCCATCTACTGCATTATGACAGTACAGAATGAGCTCTCGTCCATTTCTTTTCTTTGTATGCCTCCAGAAGATTGCAAAGAATAATATGCATAATAGAAGCACTAAATATTTGTTGAATGGGTAAATGAATGAGTGGACAAAAAAATGAAAAACAAAATTGTATGGCTTAAAGTTCATTATATTATGAAAATATGTATGTATTTTGGCATATAATGATAATAAGATCACATTGATTTAGACTGGTAGCAGTACACTGTGCAGATAAAGATGGATTCAAGAATGTATTTAATGAACTGTACTTTATCATTTCCAAGAGGATTATTTATCTCAAACTAAAGAAAAAATATACGAATAAATTGAAGTCAGCTATTAAAACATGTATTTCACATATACATATTATTTAAAATACTATTTTATTCACGTTCTCAAGACACAAAAAACATCATGGGAACAGCATTAGGGAATATTATATTGAATTTTTGGTCGCAAACATTAAACTATATGCTGTGTCTTTTACAGTGAAATGTTGAAAAAATTTCAAAATTTTATTGTTAAAATAATGTATGCCAAATTTAAAATAGAAAATTCTGGGTTAGTATTACTCTTTCTAACATATGAGAAACTAAGATATAGATAATCATGTCAAATAATTTTGACACTATTAGAGTGTGAGTAAACAGTGAGAATGATAAATCAGTATGTGATTTTGTAACACACTTTCAACTGCAGACAGATAAAACATCTTTCCAAAATACATTCTTTGATAGTTTTTAAGTTTATATGTAATCATAACAATAAATTTTAACAAATAGTGAAGTGAAATTAGTTTGAGATTAAAATGTGTAGTAAATAAATGTCAGTGAATTTCTCATTTAATTCCTAGTTGAGCTACAAAAGCTCTCATTTTGCTAATTGAGAATTTAAGCTTACTCTTTAGAAAGGGAATTTATTAATTAAAAAATTTTATCAAGAAGCACGTTATATATGTACTAAAGTGGAGATGTTCTTCATTATTTCTGTAAATGATATGAAGGAGAAATAATATGACCGACTATAATTTCCCCCCAAAATGTGTCTGCCAACAAGTGGGGATTAGGAAGAGTACTAGACTAAACACTGAATTTTAAAAATTCACATATTTTTAGAGTCTGACCTAAAAGAACTATGAAACCGGATAACTAGAAAATAATGAATTGCAATCCATTCTTCCTTCTACCTGTTCCAGTGCAAAATGATCAGATATATTTTAGAGTCTGGCAGGAGAACCACTCTGACACATTACAACAAAGGGGGAACTTGAAAAAATGTTAGATAGGAAAAGACATTAGTATGACTTAGGAGAGGGAGAACATATTGTATTTAACCACCAGAACGCTGATCTGGTTAAAAAAATTTTTGAAAAAATTCTCATAATAATTGCTTTTGCATTACAGGAAAATAGTAATTTTTCTCACTATCAAAACTGTGATATTTATTGTGTGTTGCTGTCTTTTGCTCCTCAATAAGTACCTGATTCATCTCTGTAGGGACTTACCATTTAATATCAACCCCAGAAACTGGGCTTGGTACACAGCCAGGTACATAATGGAGGCCAGATGAGGGAAGAAGAGCATCCTTTCCTTCTCCTTCCTCAGAGGCACAGAAGTTAGCTTTGAACCACACTTCATGGGTTAAATGGTGCAACCCCAAAGCATAGAATTCACTAGAGGCAGCTCTATTTATTGGTTTGCTTTCTATTTTAGATAATAAAAGAATATCATTATGGGTGGGGAAAATATGGACAAAAACTTAAAAGAACAAAACCAAGAAAGGAGATAGAAATATTTGTAATTGGCAGGGATCCAGATTTGAAATCCTAGTGACAAGAAGGAAAGAATGTTTATCTTTTCCTTCTACTTACATGGAGGGTGGGTGTAAATTTAAATAGTCACTCTGCTGATCTGGAGTGCAGGGGGGAATTTAATAGTGCTACACAGTGTTCCCTCAAAGCCAATCCCCATACCAATGTCATTAGAACCACTTGTGAAATATGTTAACGATAATAGAAGTAGAGCTTCCTTAATCATGCCAGAGCATGTTGAAAGAGATTCAAAAGTCTACTAGCAACATTATTTAGATTTTTATGACTTCATAACTTTAGGGAAGCTGATGATTAGAGGTTGGCAGATTTGGAATTTTACTTGGACCTACTAAATTCAAAAAGCAGCAGATTAAGAATCTTACATTAATATAAAGCATTCCTATAAGGTTTGCCTTGCCCGTATTATGTTTTGAATATGAAAACATAACAAAAAAGAGGCAATTCTATAGATTTGTCTTGAATTAGTCATGAGGATAAGAAGAACTCTCACAGAATCTAATATCCACTCATTTACTAATTATAAAATATCTATTAACAAACTCAGAAATAAAGCTCTAAGTATATACTTGAGTGGAGACGCAAGGGGCTTAAATAATGACTTTAACACTATCATACACTCACAAGGTTTTTTTGAATATTTCAGGATAGATGATAGACAATTATATGGCAATGAAATCAGAGTAGTCAGTTGGCATGGGGATTTGTAGAATTTGGCTGTGGCCTTAAGGATCCTTTAATTCAGTGGTTTTCAGAAATGTCTTTAGCAATTGAAGTCATCTTTTTCTAGCAGAATCTTACATAAGACCATCATATAAAATATTAATAAAAGTAAAGTTGTTCTGTCTGAAGTAGGACAGAGACCAAATCCATTCAAATTTTACAGAACAGGTGATTTCAACTGACAGAAATGTTTACTTAACTCAAGGAAATCAATAAGAAAACTGAGTATAGGTATACATTATGTGATTCCCATTTCAGATATTTTTTTTCTGTAAATTGTTATGAATTTAGAGAAGTCTGAACAATTTAGGTCATTCAGATTTGATGACTGTTTTCATTTTCTAGGGCAACCCTAACAACACACCATAGAGGGCACACAACAGATGTTATTTTTTCACAGTTCTGGAGGCTAGAAGGTGCTGGCCAAGTTCGTTTCTCTGAAGCCTCTCTTCTTGACTTTAGATGGTCCTCTTCTTCCTGTGTCTCCACTGGCCTCTCTTCTGTATATGCCTGTGTCCTAATTTCCTATTCTTACAAGGAAATCAGTCACATTGGGTTAGAGCCCACCCATGTGACCTCATATTATCTTAGTTATCTCTTTAAAAGTCTTATTTATAAGTATAAATTATTATATTATCTTAGTTATCTCTTTAAAAGTCTTATTTATAAGTATTCTGACATACAGGGGAGCAGAATTTTAACATAATGGGGGCTACTCTTCCGTCTCTAACCGTGATTAACCCCAAACTGATCAATTCTGGATTAACTTTTACATTTTGTAAAATAGAGAAGTAATCCATGTGAAATTTTATGACAGCTTTTTAACTTGTTGGTGCAGTGATTTTGAATGATGGACCATGGCATAATGGTGAGTGGTGTGGAAAGTAGTTTAATTCAGTATTTACATAACAAGTCTATTAATTAAAGTTTGTATTTGATAGCCATGTAAGAAAATATAAAATCAAAGTGGATTGGAAGGTCATTCTTTCACTAACTCACATTCACTTTAATATCTTAATACTCACTTTTTTACTATGCCTTGTGAAGTGATTGCTAAATTCTAGCTAATTAAATATCTACCGCATATTTACCACTTCTGTGTGTGTGTGTGTGTGTGTGTGTGTGCATACACATGTACATGTTGGGAAGATTTCATTTGTATTCTCTTAGGGAATCGTCAAGTATGTAATATGGTAGTTACAGATCCTCACTCTGCTGTACATTAGCTCTCCAGAATTTATTCACCTTGCATAAATGACACTTTGTACCCCATGACCAACACCATCTCATTCTTCCCTCCCCTAACCCCTGGCAGCCACCATTCTATTCTGCTACTGTGAGTCTATTTTCAGATTTTGCATAAAAGTGAAATCATGAGGTACATCTCTGTATTTTGTTTATTTTACCTAGCATATGATGTCCAGCTCTATCCATCTTGTTGCAAATGGCAGGATCTTCTTTGTAAAACCTGAGTAATAGAATAGCTTAAGAAAACTTGATCATCGTTGATGAACATTTGCCTATTTCCACATGTCAGCTAATTCTGAAATTATCATGGGCCTGCAGATATCTATTTGTGACCCTCTGTTTTTTTACTTATTTGGATATACAGCTGAAGTGAGATAGCTGGATTTTATGGTGGTTCTGTTTTTAATTCTTTTGTTTCAACCTGATTTATTAATCCTAAATTCAACTTAATCCCATATATTTCTTTTATTATTTAACCTCTGTCCTAACCATAGTGCTTTTTGAGTAGTGCCTGCTTTCTTTTATAAATTTTTTATTTGTTCTAATTAGTTATATATGCAGAACACATTTACGCATTTTGATAAATCATACAAAATGAAGTATAATTTCTCATTTTTCAGATTACATGTTGTAGGATCACATTGGTCATTTAGTCATACATGTACCTGAGGTAATAATGTCTGTTTCACTCAACTATCTTTCCTACCCCCAAACTCTTTCCCCTCCCTTCACTCCCCTCTACCTAAAGTAGTTCTATTCTTTCCTATCTCCCACCCCCTTTATTGTTAATTAGCATCCACAAATAAAAGAAAACATTCAGCCTTTGGTTTTTGGGGATTGACTTATTTCACTTAGCATAATATTCTCCAACTCCATCCTTTTACCAGCAAATGCCATAATTTCATTCTTCTTTAAAGCTGAGTAATATTCCATCATATATATATATATATACATATATATATATCACATTTTCTTTATTCATTCAATTATTAAAGGACACCTAGGTTGGTTCCATAGTTTATCTATTGTAAGTTAAGTTTCTATAAACATTGATGTGGCTGCATCACTATAATATGCTGACTTTAGGTTCTTTGGGTATAAACCAAGGAGTGGGATAGCTGGGTCAAATGTTGATTCCATTCTAAGTTTTCTGAAGGATCTCCATACTGCTTTCCATAGTGGTTGCATCAATTTGCATTCCTGCCAGCAATGTATGAGTGTACATTTTCCCTCACATCCTCACTAACATTTATTGTTGCTTGTAAAGATAGCCTATTAAACAAATGGAGCTGGGAAAAATGGAAAGCCACATGTAACAAAATGAAATTAAACCTTTATCTCTCACTTTGCATGAAACTCTACTCAAAGTGAATCAAAGGCTTAGGCACCAGAACAGAGATACTGCTTTCTAGAAGGAAAAGTAGGCCCAAATCTTCATTATGTGGACCTAGCATCTGACTTCCTTAACAAGAACCCTAAAGCTCAAAAAGTAAAATCAAGAATCAATAAATGGGATGGATTCAAACTAAAAAGCTTCTTCTCAACAAAAGAAATAATCAGTAATGTGAAGAGAGAGTCTACAGAAGGGGAGAAAATCTTTACCACATACACTTCAGATAAAGCACTAATCTCTAGGATATATAAAGAACTCAAAAAACTTAGCAGAAAAAAAAAAAACCCAATTGATTAATGGGCTAAGGAACTGAACAGACACTTCACAGAAGAAATACAATTGATCAACAAATACATGAAAAAATGTTCAGCATCTTTAGCAATTAGAGAAATGTAAATCAAAACTGGTTGAAGATTTCATCTCAGTCCAATCAGAATGGCAATTATCAAGAATACAAGCAACAACAAATATTTTTAAGTTTTTGAGGAAAGTTCATACTGCTTCTTACATCAAATTAAATTCCCACCAATATTATAGATTGGTCCCCTCTTGCCATCCTAACCAACACTGGTCAGCTCTTGTCTTTGATAGTAAAATGGAAGGTAAGAAATAATCTTTCATTGTGGTTTTGATTTGCATGTCCCTGGTAATTAGAGATGTTAAGTACCTTTTCCTATACATGTTGGGCATCTGAATTTCTTATTTTAACAAGTGTCTGAGCCCTTTGTATACTTTCTAAGGTATTTGCTTCTTGATATTAAGTTGTATAAGTTTCTTATACATTTTAGGGTATTAACTCCTAATTGGATATATGTCATACATTTGTTTTCCTATTCCCATGAATTTCCTTTTCATCTTGTCAATTGTTTCTTTTGTGGTGCATAAGATTTTACTGAAATCCCAATGGCATTTTTTATAGAAACAGAAAGAATTATCTTCACATTCATAAGGAACCACAAAGAGAATCCAGAAATAAACCCACAAGTTTACCAAGAGCACATGATGGGAAAGGAAAATCTCTTCAACATAGAGATTTTGGAAAAAACATACAAAAAATGAAATTGCATGCCTGTCTGATACCAAACACAAAAATCAGCTCTAAATGAATTAAAAACTTAAAACATAGAACTGGAAATAGTAAAACTCCTACAAGAAAACAAGAAAACCTTCTTGACATTGGTCTTGGCAATAAGATGACATCATAAGTATGGTAAACAAAAGATAACATCATAAGTATGGTAAACAAAATGAAATTGAGCAAATGAGATTACATCAAACTTGTGTCCATATTAATCCGGAATGTCCTTGGGCCATGATGCACATGTGGCCCTCACAAGGGGTCTACCGTAGCAGAGTAGATGTTAACAACCAAGGAATAACAGTCCTGTGCCTAAAACATTAATGTCAAGGAACTGCTCCTTTTTGTGCTAAAATGCATGGTAAATTCAGAGGCCCAGTGTATTTGCATTTTGTCTTATGCTCCATTGGGTTAAAAGAAAGAAACAATATCCTGTGTCTAATTGTAGACTGCTCTGAGTCAAGGTAAGACTACTAAGAATTTTTTTAATGAAATAAAATAAGCCTTAGGCACAGAGAGAAGGCAGCACAGTTCCTCAGGTGTTGAACTCGCATGCCAACTACTTTGGATCTTGAATGTGGTTCATCTGAGAATACCTGATGAGCTGTAGCAAGTGGCAGGTGGCAGAGGGCACCTGGAAAGAACATGGATCTGGACTTTGGCTGCACTCCAGCAATGCCAGGCCAAGTCAGAGGGGACCTTCTCAATCCATTGGCACTGCTGCCACCTGTTTCTCAATGTTTAGATTCTGGAGATCTTGCTTTTAAATATATTTGGAAGTCACAATGCTTACATTTATAAATTTGATAAGGTTTTCCTTCCAGTTGCTGTTTCTTGGTTCCCATTTACTTTCAAATTCCTTCGTAAGGGTTCCCAGTGATGAGGTCCCACAATAGCCACTGTAACTCAAATTCCCATGTTCCAAAAATAGCTCAGCAGCCCATTCTTTATTCCTTCTGTCTTTTACAACTCAAATTATGCCAAAGCTAGACATTATGCTCGATATTAAGAAAAAGTTCATTAAAATAATTTTTACCTTGGTGTGAATGACTAATAAGGAGGTTATCTTGACTCTCCAGGAGCACTTGCCTTTCAGTAATAGAAATTTGTGAACTCAAGTAAATTGCCCATTAGTAGATAGTGTTGTAATTTTCAAAAGGTAAATAAATTTTTTCATACGTAAAGGAAATACTTCTGGAAGGCAAATTTTCTGTATGCTCACTCTCATTCCTTTCTATTTGCATTTATGAAGTGTTAATGTATAAGTTTCAGGAATATTATTTCCATTGAAACAAATTTTAGAATTTTTTTATGGATTGTGAAAATAGCCTTGCTAATAATTTGCTATTTAAATCTAAAGAAGTATTTATTTTGCCTCGTTTGTTGGGTGTATCTTCGTGGATTTTGTGTTGCTGTAACAAGACTGAGTAAATTATAAAGAAAATAAGTTGATTTGTCTCCCCATCCTGGAGTCTGGGAGTCTAAGGACACGGTGCAGGCATCTGCTTGGCATCTGGAGAGACCCTTCTTGCTGGGTTCTCCCATAGTGAAAGGTGAGCGGGTAAGTGCACGCAAAAAGAGGAAGCATTGATATAACACCCACTTCTGAAATAACTAAACCAATCCCATGATAATCCATCAGTAAGGGCTCTGCCCCACTGAGTCTGTCATCCCGCTTTCAGCCCCACCTCCCAATATTGTTGTACTGGGGACCAAGTTTTCAATGCATGAACTTTGGAGGACACATTCAGACAATAATAGGGGTTTTCCAAGTTCACTGAAGAACATTTCATAAGTTCCAAATATTTTTCTATTGAAAATTTTGAAGTCATCCTATAGGTAAATAATAGATTATAGTGCCTGCAAGATTTGGGGTTTTTCCCAATTTGTTAATAATGACTTCAATATTTTTTGCCTTGCTTTGCTATTGTTGGATCTGTAATAACAGGAAGTAGCAGTTAGTATCAAGGGCTCTGGAGTTGGAATCCATTGCTTTAAATCCAACGTGTAATTCTTACTACTTATGAATTTAGGGCAAGTTATCTTATCCTCTCTGTGTCTCTGTTTTTTCTTATGGAAAAATGGTACTATAAAGATACATTATGAGAATTAAATCAAAAAATGAATATAAAGCGTTTATTGTAGCACTTGGCATCTTATAAATGTTCAGTAAGTACTAGCTCTATTATTGTTTGTGCTGTTATTGTTATTTCTTTTGCACCCCCTGTATGCTTCCAAAAGCAAACTTCATTTAATATTCAAAATTCTCAATGTCGAACATATATAACGTCACTCCTACAGAGAAAGAATAATCTGGGCCATGTAATTACAACAGTTAAGAAAGCGTAATGCCCACAGGTATTTTCAACAACAACACCTAAACATTAGTTCATTTTCCATTTCTTGTTACTATACTAACAGTTTATAAATAAATACACAGTAACCTCAGAGGGAGGCCTGGCATGTCCGGTTTAGGCAGTAGCCAGCTGGGCTGAGGGTTGCTGGCTTGGTGTCAAGAGTGAGCTCCCCTATGATGATCATTAGTTGCCAGGAAATGCCTTCCTTATTAGTCATTATTGCCTGAGGATTTTCTAATTCTGCATGAAATGCTATCACTGCAAGTCTGGATTAGATGATTTGTGCTATACTTCATCACTGTACTTTGAAGAAAAAAAATGTTATATATTTCACAAAGAGCTTCCAATGTAAGTATAGATTTAATTGTACAAATAGAAACAAGTAATTGGGCCTCGTAAGTGGGATTTGAATGTTAGAGATTCATTTTTTCAATGAATGTATTTACTTAGGGCATACTATGTGCCTAGCATTGCCCTAATAATAATAGGACATGGCCTATTCCTATTATCCATGCAAACATTCGGCCTTTGTTTTGTTAACTAGAAAACAATGGAAGAAATAGCACTATTCCTGTCACAGTTTTGTATTGACGTAAACAGTACTAATAACAAATTGCTTGGCAAACTTGGTCATCTGAACTGAAATTGGATATTTGGATATTTTTAAGCAATTACCAATGATATTTGAGAACATTTAACCTTGATTTCAAAAGTTCCACTTGAGAGCTAGTATTGCAGGCATTTCTTTCTCCCAAAAGCCATTTGATAACCAAATCTCAAAACAAGAAAATGCTGAAGAGAGCCTATTAGATGAAACTCTTCTGCTAAGAAAATTTAGAGCAGCACATAAATGATCACATGAAGGTCCCTGGAGGAACAGCCAAGAGTACTTTCTTCAGATACTCTTGTGCAAAACTTTTTATTAGGTGTTAGTAGGAATAAAAGGTGCCCAATAAATGTGAGATGAATGAAGGAAGGGAGAAGGGCATGAGGGAAGGTGCTAACATGTACTGGCCACCTGGGCCTGCCCTTTACCAGTGTCTAGGCAGGATGTTAACCATGTAAGCACAGCAGGGAGAGAGCCACCCTCCTGCAAGCCTGTTCTCTCATCTTGATGCTTACACCTTGTCCTTATGAAGCCATGCACAGTTCTAAAGTGAACTTGATCCTGGACTTTTCAAACAAATGTTTAAATACTAAACTAACCTCTATAATATCATAATGGTTGATGGAATAAAATCCAATTTCTTGGTTTCCTTTTTCCCTTTTTTATTGGTATAGTATAATTATACATAATAGTGGGATTCATTATACCATATTTGTATATTCACATAAAGTAATTTTATCAATTTCCTTCCCATGTACCTTCCCTTTTTCTCCCTCTCTCTCATCTCCTGATCCACTTGCTATACTCTACTGATTCCTTTTTATTGTTATTATTATTGTTTTAATTAGTACATTTTAGTTATGTATAAAAATTGTATTTATTTTGGTGTATTTGTACATGGTCATGGGTAGAATTTTCCCCCATGCCCTTCCCTCCTCCTCCCTTCTAATCCCCTTCCTCTACTATATTGATCTTCCTTCTGTTTTTATGAGATATCCTTTTTTTATTCTTTCTTTGTTTTTAATTTTTTTCCCTAATTTTCACATATGAGAAAAAACCATTCTGTCATTGACTTTCTGAGACTGGCTTATTTCACTTAGCAGGATGTTCTCCAATTCCATCCACTTACCCACAAATAGTGCAATTTCATTCTTCTTTATGGCTGAGTAAAACTTCATTGTGTATGTATGACATATATTTTCTTAATCCATTCATCTATAGATGGACACCTAGATTGGTTCCATAACTTGACTATTGTGAATTGTGCTGCTATAAACATGGGTCTCAATGTATCATTTTAGTATGATGACTTTAGTTCTTTTGGATTAATACCAAACAGTGGGATATGGTGAGTCATATGGTGGTTTCATTGCTAGTCTTTTGAGAAATCTCCATATTGTTTTTTAAAGTGGTTGTACTGATTTGTAGTCCCACCAACAATATATAAGGTGATTATAGTCCCTTTTTCCCCCACTCCATCACTGGCAATTACTGTTAGTATTCTTAGTAATTGCCATTTTAACAGGAATGCAATGAATTCTCAGTGTAGGTTTAGCTTGCTTTTCCATGATTGATAAGTATGTTGAGCCTTTTTTCATATATTTCTTGGCCATTTGTATTTCTTCTTTTCAGAGATGTCTTTTAGAAAACTTTTCCATTTATTGATTGGGTTGTTTTTCTGGATTAGCATTTTTTGAGTTCTTTGTATATTTTGGATATCAATCCCTTGTTGAAGATTGCATACCATGATCAAGTTGGTTTCACCATATGGATGCACGATTGGTTTAACATATGCAAATCAGTAAACATAATTCATCACATGAACAGAACTAAGGACAAAAATCACATGATCATCTTAATAGATGCAGAAAAAAACCTTCAACAAAATCCAACAGCCTTAACTGAAGAAACTAGTGCTAGAAGGAACTTCTCACCATCAATAAATCTGTATATGACAAGTTCAAAGCAAAATTGTAATTGAACAGAGAATAACTGAAAGCATTTCTTCTAGCATCAGTTGCAAAGAAAGATTGTCTATTTTCACCACTCTATTCAATATAGTACTTGAAACTCTAGCCAAAGCAATCAGGTAAGAGGAGGAAATTAAAAAGATACCCATAGGAAAGAAGAAGTCAAATTATCTCTGTTTGCTAATGACATGTTCCTATACTTGAAAGGTCCAAAAAAACTCCACCAGAAGACTTCTAGATCCAACAAATTCAGCAACTTAGCTGAATACAAGATCAGCACACAAGAGTAGATAGTTTTTCTACATACCAGTAATAAACCTGCTGAGAAAGAAATTAGGAAAGCAGTTCCATTCACAACATTCTCATGAAACAATAACCAAGAAGATGAAAGACATTTATAGTGAAAATTGTAAGACATTGAAAAAAGAAATTAAAGAAGACCTTAGAAATGGATAGGCAGAATAACAATTAATATTGTTAAAACGACCATATTATCAAAAGCAATCTACAGATTCAGTGCAATCTCAATCAAAATACCAATGATACTCTTCATAGAATTAGAAAAAATAGTCCTAAAATTTATATGGAAAAACAAAAGACTTAGAGTAGCCAAAGCAATCCTGAGCAATAAGAACAATGGAGTCATCACATAACCCAATCTCAAATTTTACTACAGAATAATAATAACACTAGCAATGTGGTATTTGCATAAAAACAGACCAAAAGAACAATAGAATAGAATAGAAGACACATAGAGAAATCTACTTAAATCTGACAAGGTTTCAAAAACATATGTTGGAGGGAATATAGCCTCTTAAACAATTGGTGCTGGGTAAATTAGATACCCTTATGTAGAACAATTTCTCAGTTTCTAATGGACATTTTATTTTGTATAGTACATTTTAGGAGCAAAGTTGAACTCCAAACATTTGATTTTTCTGTAATTACTAGCCAAGCTTTCCCCATATTTCTGCTTCTGTCCGTAATTTTTATAATGAAAATTCAAAACCAAAAGCCTTAGCAAGCAAGGATGTTTTATCTTCTTTACGGAGGATTTGCACCATGTTCTAATAATAACTTAAAGTACGTGATTCACAGCATGTACTAACTATGTTGGCTTACACCAAACTACTCAAAATTGAATGTAGTTGAATCAGTTACCTGTGGTAATGTGCCACAGGAACAACATAGATAACTGAACTTGAGAAAATAAACAGGTTTTCTTTGTAGTTTTAACTTCCTCTCTAGAGATTTCAAAGAAAAAGGGAAACTCAAATTTTAATTCATTTCCTATGCCTTACGTGCCAAATTACCTGTTTCCCACTGATACAGCAATGACAGTAAAGAATGTAGAACTGAGGTAGCAGGCAGATCCTGGAGCACACCCCAGTCTGTGCCCCATATAAATTCCCTCTCCTTGAGTGAGAGGGGACCTGCGATTTGTCACCTAACACAGCATCTTTGTAAAATAGGAAAATTCATGGTTGTTTTCTTTATAGAAAGCAGGGATGCTCTTAACTTGTGTTTTGTAGGGCATTAAATATGAGCAATGCGAGTCTTTTATGAATTGCATTTCATCTTAGGACTTTTATTAAGAAAACAGTATAATTCAGAAATCCTTTTTTGCTAAGTTCAAAATAGTTTCAATTCTCACCACTTATTCACACTAAGAAAATTTCTTCTTCATCAGGTCCACAATGTATGTGAAGCTCTTACAATCTTTTTTTTTTTTCCTCAAACTTCTGCTCAGACTAAAAGATAGGGCTGGGGATGTTGGTAACGTGCTTACCTGCCATGAGAAGGTCCCACATTCAATCCTCAGAAACACCAAAGGGGAAAAAAAAAGATTAAAAGATTAAAATATAGCACACATTCTAGAGTATTCAATTAGAAGGCAGATTTTGTGTATAATAATTGCTTTCTCTCTCTTAAATGTAAGATACAGTCCCAAATTGCAAAGGGTCTTTTTTGTTGTTGTTATTGCTGTCTACACAGAGGGGTGGCCCTGTTAAGAATAGGGTTAAGAACTAATATTAGGGACACTTACATGTTTTAGCCACTGGAGTAAGTAGGCGACTTAACCAACACAACCCTAGGAATTGGTGATGTTCTCATCCACAATCTATAGATGATGGAATAAGTGTGCACGAACTAAGTCATTTGACCGTGGTCACACAGCTTGTTCTTGGCAGACCAGGAACTTGAACTTAACTGCATTTGATTAAAGAAACACATGCTCTGAAATACCCTGCACTAAAGATTCTCTATTCTTTTGACCATTATAAGCATTCTTAAAATTACACTTGTGTGTCTGTGCATCCACACATATTAAGGTTTAGAAAGTTTTACATTCAATGGAAAACCAAGGTTCAGAGTTTTAAAGTACCTTGGTTGCATTTTCATCTTTACTTAGTAGAAAAACCACAAAGAAAACCCAGCTTCTTTGCACTAACCAGAGCAAGGGTCAAAAGAAGAGAAGGGGTGTGGGAAAAGAAAAAGAGAAGGAAAATTATAATACTAGAAAACCAGAATCAAGATGTGTAATTAATTCTATTAATATTTAGTAGAATAAAAAAATCTGCATATAAAGTATAAATGGCCTCCTAATCACCATTTAGAACAACTATCTGATGCAATCACCACCTGAACTATTCAGTTTTCTTAAGTAATGCTGAAAACATGTTATTTATCAAGCTTCATTGATTAGACAGTTGTCTTCCAAATAACAACACTGGATCAGGGTGATAAAAGAAGGTATAAATTTCATTTCTGGCTTTGAAACACTTTTTTACGAAGCAAAATCTTATACCTACCATTCAGATTTGTTGGAACAACCCCTCCTTGAGTACCTGAGGGACCTGGATGGTCATTACATGTATGACACATTTAAACAAATCAGCCCACAACAGAAAAGGATGGACTGTTTCACCCAGTACATAGTGAAATCTTTCTATTAAGTCCTAAAATCTGAGTTCACAAATGGTACTCACAATGTTATAGCAAGAGAAAAAAACATTTAATAAATTAAAGAAGAAGACCCTTTACCTGGACATACACACACACACATATATGTATATCCAGAATCAGATATAGTTTTTATGTTAAAAAGTAAAGGGAAAAAATCCTTGGCAAATTTAAAATATTTTGAAATTTTTAGACTTATTTAATTGAATAGATAACATCTTGCTACTGGTCCAGTGAAGTCAGAGCAGTCAATTCACAATGTGTAACTCGTGATTTACATCTGGGCTGGACACGGAAGCTATGGGTTAGAACATGTGCACATGTGATAGAAAGGACATCCAGAGAGATGCAGTAAAAGGTCCACTATTTTTCAACCCATAAGTGATAAGGCCAGAATTGGAATCCAGGAAAATGAGAGTAAAGATGGAGTCAATATAGTTTTCCATACACCACACAGAATCCTAGTTTTGTGGGGGTGATTCCTCTTATATATTTCATTCAGTGCTTTCTTCTTCCTTTAATCCTTTTATCTTATGCTGGGAATCAATAGGCTTCAATAGTTTTCTATTCATAGCAAGGAAGAAAAATAAGAGGGAAAGCAAGTAGGGGTGAAGAAAAATGAAGAGTTTACTTTTTATGTGACCTTCAGCTTTTTATGGAAACTGTCCACAAAGAGCTCTGAAAATACTGCTCTGAAGTCCTTATGCCATAAAACCTTACATGATCTAGTCTTTGTATGGCCTCAAGTTTGCATTACTAACTCCATACACTGGATAAGATACTGATAACTGCTATTTCAATGGCCTCACATAATAAAAGCCAATTTCTTGCTCACTTGCAATCTAAGGCAGGATAATAGGGAGGAGTGGGGGAAGATTCTGACATTCAGACACTCAGTCAGACAAAACTCTTTCCACTTCAACAGGAGGTTTCCCAATTTGACCCAAGGACAACACTCTGCTGACATAGAAACTAGTCACAGGGCTCCATGGTGAAGTGAGAGGAAATGAGGTGACTGGCTAGACAGTAGCCTCCTGCTAGTTCTGGTGAGGGGGAAGCACAGATCCTTGGTGCTTGGTGGGCACCTAATTGTCTCTACCGCACCTCCTTGCTCATTTGCCTCCAGCCATGGTGGTTTTGTTTTTGTTTCTGAACATTTTGCCTCTTTAGGACCTTGCTGTTATCCTGCTTGACTGAGACCCTTCTCTCCCTGGGTGGCTGGTTCCTGCTCTTCCTTATAGTCTTAATTCAAATATGTTATATTCTTAGAGAGTCTTTTCTTGAAGACTCAATATAAAAAAAAAAAGAAAATCCCTGTTCCCCATGATTTTATCATATCATCATCCCTTGTTATATACAATTATCTTAATATATTTGAACATCATCTGCCTGCCTTTACTGGTGCAAATTTCTGAATAGGAGAAGTCTGATTTCATTTATTAATCTCTGTAATCACATTGCTTAAAGAAAAAGACACTCAGTAAATATATGACTGCCCCCTTACCTCCCACCTTATCCTTGAGGATTTTATTCCCAGACACTCCTGTGAATGCTTGAAACAATTAGCCCTATCCCTCCTGTACTAAATATAATCTACAGTCCACAAGATTTCTTTTCTCTGAAACCATCAGTAATTATAGAGATCTGGCAATGAAATATTTATAATAGATGTAATCATTTATTTATGCTGTTTCATATGATTTTGAATAATACCTGCAAAGTAATTTCTGTGCTGTGGAGGATGAAAGAGTAATCAGTGGTATTAAAAGCAGAGAACAAAACCATGAAACTTTAAACACAGGAAGTATGGCCGATAGTTTTTTTTCCTCAAAATCTATCTAGAATACTTCTACTGAAAGAAAACATTAACAGTGTCAGTTAGATAACTTGGGTAATGTTAATATGTTTATATTATTACTTGTTTAATGAAATCTATTAATTTTCCAACCTGTTTTAGATGGCACAAGGTATTTTGAAAAATCAAGGTTGTATTCATTTGTTTAATATCAAACATACTGTGTACAGTAGACTTTTACCAATATAACATCCATTTTCATGCAACTGAATATATAATTTTTGTCTCTGAGATTTCTACAATCATATTATCAAAGTATCCTGTTTTGGAAAGAATCCTCTACGTTTGCTGAAATAGTAACATTATCAGATCTCAGTGGGTGAGCCTGAACAAAATCTGGTTTCTAAAGGAAAAAAAAAAAGAATTCAAAATTTCAGTAGGATTAGCTGAAATCACTGAAAGTGCTGAGGCAGAGAACCAACTATAAATAATGAAATCTACATGCTATGAGACCTAGTACTTTAGTGGAGAACCGCATCATTGCTGCTTCCCTCCGAACGTTGTGAGGGTGAATCTATTCCATGCCTCTCTTCAGTCTTGGTGGTTTGCTGGCAATCTTTGATATTCTTTGGCTTGTAAATACATCACTCTGATCTCCTTTGTCATGTTCACATCGTAGTATCTTTGTGTTCATACCTTTCTCTGTGCCCAAATATTCACCTTTTAAAAGGACATTGATAGATTTCATCAACTTCATCTTTACTTGGCCATCTACAAAGATACTATTTCCACATTTTTGAAAGCTTTTTAGTTTGAGTACATCCCAATTATTGATTCTTGCTCTGATCTCTTGTGCTTTGGAATTCTTGTTAAGGAAGTCTGATCCTAAGCCAACATGATGAAGATTCGGGTCTACTTTGTCTTCTATTGATGCAGAGTCTTTGGTCAAATTCCTAAGTCCTTGATCCATTTTGAGTTGAGTTTTGTGCAGGGTTAGAGATAGAGGTTTAATTTCATTTTACTACATATGGATTTCCAGTTTTCACAGCACCATTTGTTGAACAGGCTATCTTTTCTCCATTGTATGTTTTTGGCTCCTTTGTCTAGTATGAGGTAACTGTATTTTTGTGGGATTGTCTCTGTGTCTTCTATTCTGTACCATTGGTCTGCCTGTCTATTTTGGCTCCAGTACCATGCTGTTTTTACTATGGCTCTGTAGTACAGTTCAAGGTCTGGTATTGTGATACCTCCTGCTTCACTCTTTCTGCTCAGGATTGTTTTGGCTATTCAAGGTCTCCTATTCTTCCAGATGAAGTTCATGATTGCCTTCTCTATTTCTATGAAGAATGTCATTGGAATTTTAATTAGAATTGCATTAAATCTGTATAGTGCCTTTGATAGAATGGTCATTTTGACAATATTAATTCTGCCTATCCAAGAACATGGGGGATCTTTCCATCTTCTAAGGTTTTCATTAATTTCTTTCTTTAATGTTCTGTAGTTTTCATTGTAGAGGTCTTTCACCTCTTTTGTTAGATTGATTCCCAAGTATTTTTTTTTTGAGGCTATTGTGAATGGAGTAGTTTTCCTAATTTCTCTTTCAGAGGATTCATCACTTATGAAAAGAAATGCATTAGATTTATGCATATTGATTTTATATTCGGCCACTTTGTTGAATTCATTTATTAGTCCTAGAAGTTTTCTAGTGGAGTTTTTTGGGGTTCTTTAAATATGTCATTGGCAAATAGTGACAGTTTGAGTTCTTCTTTTCCTATTTGTATTCCTTTAATTTCTTTGGTCTGTCTCATTGCTCTGGTTAGTGTTTCAAGCACAATGTTGAATAGAAGTGGCGAAAGAGGACATCCCTTTCTGGTTCCAGGTTATAGAGGGAATGTTTTCAGTTTTTTTCCATTTAGAATGATGTACTTTACACCAAAAATACAAAAAACCCAATCAATAAATGGGCCAAGGGTCTGGACAGACACTTCACAGAAGAGGATGAACAGTTGATCAATAAATATATGAAAAAGTGTTCAATATCTCTAGTAATTAGAGAAATGCAAATTAAAACAACTCTAAGATTTCATCTTATTCCAATTAGAATGGCTATTATCAAGAACACAAACAATAATAGATGTTGGCGTGGTTGTGGGGAAAAAGGCACACTTTTACATTGTTGGTGGAGTTGCAAATTGGCACAGCCACTCTGGAAAGCAGTGTGGAGATTCCTCAGAAAATTTGGAATGAACCCACCTTTTGACCCAGTTATCCCACTGCTTGGTTTATACCCAAAGGACTTAAAATTAGCATACTACAGTAACACAGCCACATCAATGTTTATAGCAGCTCGATTAGGGAAGCAACCTAGATGCCCTTCAACGGATGAAAGGATAAAGAAAATATGGTGTATATACACAAGGAATACTACTCAGTCATAAGGAAAAATAATATTATGGCATTTGCAGATAAGTAGATGGAATTGGAGATCATCATGCTAAGTGGAAATAAGCCAATCCCCCAAAACAAAGGCTGAATATTTTCCCTGATAAGTGGATGATGATATAGAATCTTGTTGGAGACGTGGGGGGTGTGAAAGGAATGGAGGTTCTTTAGATTTAGAGGGAAATGAGAGGGAGAAAGAGGTATGAAAAATGGTGGAATGAGACAGACATCATTACCCTATGTACATGTGTAGATAACAAGAATGATATGAATGTACATCATGCACAGCCATAGAAATAAAAATTTGTACCCCATATGTGTACAATGAATCAAAATGAAGTCTGCAAAAATAAAAAATAAAAAAGATACTATTTCCACATAGGCCACAATTACAGGGACTAAGGATTAGGACTCTAACTTAGTTTTTTTGGAGGTACAGTTTAACTCATAACACACATATAGAAATATCCAACCTTTCCACTGGAGGGACTGCTTAAAATATAAGACATGAGTCAGACCAAGGTACGCAGGGTGGGCTCCTTACAATCACAAATCTTAATGTTCAGGAAATGAAGACTGCAGCCTTAACTTGTGCAACAACACATAGAAGTGAGTTCAGACAGCCCTCTGAGAAATGGTTTGACCCATTTTTTTAAGCGATAAGAACAAAAAATTCTATGATAACAGGTCTCTCCCAGGGAGATACTAGACTCCCAAGAAACAACTGTGATACCTCCCTAGTCCTTAAGAATTAGGTTAATACTTTCATAGGAGTATTATTTTTTTTATGTGAAGCACTATTTCTGAAGTCCAAATTGCATTATTGTTTACTACAAGACTAAGCACTCAGTTGAACTTGAACTATTTCAGATTAACCCTCCTAGGTAAAGGCTAATAAGAAGATTGAACATCCTGTAGATTGTTTGTGACAACCATCGTCCACAGGAAAAAATAATGTCTTGTAAATTTAGTGACCAGAGAAAATTCCATTCACCTTATGTCTCATCAACAGAAGCTTACTTCCAGAAGGATGCAGATTTGAGAACACATATAAGAAAAGAATGAAGTGATTGTGCAGGTTTAGAAATTCCTAGAAGCCGTTTTCACCCAGAGTCTACAGGGAGCATTGTCTGTAGAGTAGTGGGAACCTCATCTCATCTTGCATAAAACAACTGCCACAGCCATGATGTGAGTAAGCTGCTAAGAAAGACGTTGAGTTCAAGGAAACTGGAGAGGAGATAAAGATCAGGGGAAGCTACTGGAAATTGTTGAGTCCTATCTGATTAGTTTCTGTCATTAGTATTTTATCAATTTGTTCACCAAAGAGTTATTAAGTGTTTATTATGTGCTGGTACTGGTTTAGGAGCTGGTCACACATAAGCTTGCTCTTTCAGAGTTTGTAATCTAGTAAAAAGTTAATAAACAACTAAAAAAACAATATGCCAAGTATCCATAAGCTATCAGGATAAGAAGTAAAAGAGTAGAAGACAGGCCAGGGAGGATTACCATTTTATTTAAGGCTTTCCTGCAGACTTCATTGGAAAGTAAATTTGGTGGATGTGAGAGAGGATGTCATGCAGCTATCTGGGGAAAAGACATTATAAAAGGAACCAAAGTTGTGTGGAGCAAGATTTCCAGGGCTAGAATGGAGAGATAGGTGATAAAGGGTATTATGTCAGATCTTTAGGGGAAGGGTATTTTCAAACCATTGTATCATTCTTTTAAATTTTTTTTTCTTATTTTATAGTGAGTAAGTGGGTGACTTTGAGTAGAAGAATAACATACTATAAATTATTTTTCAAATAGGATTTTTTTCTGGCATCAATGTTAAGAATAGATCAGAGTGAACACAGGGTAGAGGAAGGAGAACAATTAAAAGATGACTTCGATAAACGTGGAGTGAGATGAAGAGAGACTGAACCAAGTAGTGGGAAGAGTTTTAATTTTGTGTTAATTTGGAAGATAGAGCCAACAGGACTTTGTGATGGACTTAATGTAGATTGTGAGGGAGCAAAAAATCAATAATGACTCCATACTTTTTAAATTGAGCACTTTGAAGGATGGGGAATAATTAGCAGTAAGTTTGGTGGCAATCAGAGATTTAATTTTGAACATATGAAGTTTGGGATGCCCATTTAGATGGTCAGTAGAATATGTCAATAATTGGAAATATGAGTCTGCCGTTTAGGGGATGAACCCAAGGATGAGACATAAATTTGGGCATTACCATCATATAAATTTTATTAAAATTCACTTGACTTGATATTATCTGTTAAGAGAGTGGAGAAGTAAACTATGGGCCTCTCCAATGCTTAAGAGTCACGGAAATCAGGAAGAACTAGCAGAGTGGGCTGGGAAGTAGTGGCCTATGAACTAGGAAAATACCTAAGGAAGGGCTCTCCTGGAAGCCAAGCTTACAAAGTAATTTAAGAAGTAAAGAGAAATTCACTGTCAAAAGCAACTCACCAATCAAGTTAGATAAGGATTGAGGATTTCCCATTAGATTTATAGAATATAGGTCATTATTAGATGCTGCTATAAACCTGGTCAGATTTAAATTAAGGAAAATTAGAATGAGAGTCAGGAGACAGTAAATACAGGATTTTGTCATAATGGAGAGTTAAAAAAATAGGGCCATAGATAAAGGAGGAAGTGAAATTCAGAAAGTTTATTTTATTTGTTCAAAGATGGGAGAAAGACCAGCATGTTTCAATGACAATGTGTGTAACAGAAGAGGGAAAAAATGGCAAGGGAGAGTAGGAAGAATTGGAAAATATCATGTGGAACTTGGTCTCAGCCTGTTTTATGCAGCTATAACAGAATGCTGCACACTGGGTAATGGATAATAAAAAATAGTGTATTTGGCTCATGATTCTAGAGGCTGGGAAATCCAGGATCTAGAGGTTCCATCTGTTGAGGACCTTCTAGCCACGTCATAAAATTGTAGAAGGTACCACATGGCAAGAGAGTGGATAAAGGGGCCCAAACCCATCCTTTTGTCAGGAACCCATTTCTGCAATAACTCATAAATTCATTCTCGAGGGAAGAAACCTCATGACCTAATTGTCTCTTAAAAGTCCTTCTTCCCAGCCCTGCATTAGGGATTAAGCTTCCAGCACATGAACTTTGGGGATTTCATTCATACCATAGCAAGCTCCTCCATAACTTGGGAATGAAGCAAACAGGATTTCTGAGACAAAGTTTAGATTTAAATATATGGAATTAGATCAGAAAAATATGTGCAGCCAATTTAGAAAGATATAATGATTCCCAGATGTGCCACAGTAGATTATGACCTGATTGAATAAGTTATTATATGTAACAAATGCACTGACTTGAAAGTAATTCATCCAGATATTGTATATGTAGAGGAAAGAGAATCATAAAAGTTGAACTAGGAAGTCCCAACAAAACATTATCCACAAAGAGAATGCCAAAAGTTCAACTGTCATATTCTTGGTAACATGTAATGTAGAAAGGGATGTTTTAAGTTATCTCCATTGAAAGTCATGAAATATATGAACCTTGTAACTAATTCCATTGCCCTAATTTTATGGAGACCAAGTAACTTTCAAGTTATAACTCAGCTTATTATCATGCTGGTCCTGTGTTCTGAGTAGAAGGTCCTGATGGACAGAGCAGCCACAGCATTGAGAAAACACAGAAATATATGCAGGGTGGACTCTGGACTTTGCTGTCCTTCACTGGGCATTGCAGCAACATTCTGACTTAGAAATCCAAGATTCTGTAAAGTTTTAGCAGCCATTGCTGTTGCCATTAGTTTTATTCTCCAAATATGCCAAACTCTCTCTTTCATTCAGGCACAAGGGAGGATTAGCCTCCTGTGGGAACTTGCTTTGGAAGATGCTATGTGTATAGATATGATAGAAAGCATTTCTGGGCAGAAGCTTTGACTGAGGATACTGTTTGTCATTTCCCTTTTTCCTATTTTGCAATACTGGGAGTGAAGAAGTTGAGGCTCCCTAAGCTTGAGTGTCTGAAAGAGGACGACAGTGAACTTGCAGAGTGGTAATTAGAAATAAAGCTATCACTGTTTAAATCACTGAAAACTTTGGGCTGCATTTTACTGAGGTATCCTATCTTGGCAGTTACAAAAAGGATTCATTATTTTCACATGTGCCCAATACTAAGGCATATTGACTTTTGCAAGGCATATTCACCAGTTGATAATACCATTTTCTATCATGGAGTCAGCCTTTGTCTCTGGTTCACAAGCTTTTATTTTGATTATCAGGTGGTATGGTACAGCACAATGGTTAAGAGCAAAACTTTGAATCCAGAGCAAGTAAAGTCTGTGCTACCAATTTTGGCATAAACCATGCCATTTAATGAAGAAGGGATACATTATCATGGAGTGTTCCTAGAAATTTAAATCTTCTCCTTATGTTCAGGATACATTTTTTCTCCTTGAAGGGTGAACAAACACATTCATAAATGGCTTCACAAATTGGAGAGCTGTAAACCACATTGATACCTCTGTCTTGCTGTTTCTCCTTCCAAACTAAATTCACCACTCCGAAGTCCACTAAGGTACCGAGAAATTGATTCCAGTGGTTATCAAACACAGGAATGAACCCTTGGTTCTCTAAGATGCTTTTAGGTTTTTTTTCATACACAAGCTGCACTTGAGCTAATCATTGATGGAGATATTTCTTCTAAGATTAACAAAATGGCATGTGACTTAATGTTTTATGTTATTTTTTATTTTGCATATTTCAAAAATTATTATTATCCAGAGTTTAGTCATACATGTTAAGTATTTTATAATCATTTAATCTGAACTTCAGAAGCAATAGCAAATGTGAATTTGAAGTATACATAGGGGATACAAAT
The DNA here is from genome assembly GCA_020662805.1 of Glaucomys volans. NCBI lineage: Eukaryota > Metazoa > Chordata > Mammalia > Rodentia > Sciuridae > Glaucomys > Glaucomys volans. The sequence goes on along the minus strand of JAJEJO010001139.1, from coordinate 158,738 downwards.
CAACACAGTTTTGTAATAGATTGAGCCTGGGAAAGTAAAGGGAGAGTGAGCTGTGGAATATGGCTTCTGAGTTCTGGCTTGAGCAGCTGATTAAACTGGTGGAAGTGTCTTTCACTGAGTGTTCTGGTTTGGGTATGAGGTATTCCCCCAAAGCTCCTGTCTCAATGCAGAACTATTCAGAGGTGAAATGATTGGATTGTGAGAGTTGTAACTTAATTAGTCCATCCTAGTTTGAGTGGACCAACTGGGTGGTAACTGTAAGCAGGTGGAATGTGACTGAAGGAGGGGCCCCTGGGAGTATGCATTGGAAGGCCTCATCTCTGTGACCCCTTCCTGTCCTTCATCTCTCTCTGATTCCAGTCTGCCATAAGCTGAGCAGCTCTTGATTGGCATGCCTTTCTGCCATGATGTTCTGTCTCATCTTAGACCCAGAGCAGTGCAACCAGCTGACCCTGGACTGAACCTCTGAAAATAAACTTTTCCTCCTTCAGTTTATTCTTGTTGGGCATTGTGGTCACAGTGATGAGAAGTTAACACACTGAGACAGTAGAAGAGGAAGAGGTTGGAGGGAGATTATAAATTTGGTTTTAAAATTACGGTAATCCACCTTATCTTCAGTTTCACTTTATTGGTTTCAGTTACCCATGTTCAACCATGGTCCAAAAATATTACATGCAATAAGATATTTTGAGAGAGAGATGGTCACATTCACATAAATTTTATTATAGTAGATTGCTTTACTATTACTGTTGTTAATCTCTTAATGTACCTCATTCATAAATTAACCTGTATCATAGTTGTGTATGTATAGGAAAAAGCATAGGATAGATAGGATTTGATGCTATTTGTGGTTTCATGCATTCACTTGGGGTCTTAGAGTATATCACCTGCACATAAAGGGGGTGGAGGGTTTACACTACCTTGAATTTGAGCTGTTATGAAACTAGCAGGTTGTGTATATTCATTTGCAACTCAATGACTTCTATGGTAGAATTTTTTTTAAATAATGCAAGCTGTTTAAAGGTGGTAAAGATATGGGTACACATGCGATCATCTAGAAAGACTATGTACCCGGAGAAAAAGCTAGAAGCTATAAAGGAACTAGAAGCTAAGAAGGTAGCAAGACAAGCCTTGAGAGATGGACTAGAAGATAATAAGTTTCAAAATAAATGGAGGATAGCCACTTAGGTAGGAGAAAATCGAGAGAGTTCTGTGTCACAGAAACCTAGGGAAGAGAATGTTTTAAGTAGGAAGGTTTGGTCAACAGGTTCATGTGAGTAAGAAACAGGGAAGCCTGAGAACTGTTCAGTGAGCAGCATGAACATGGTTGTTGAATGCTTCAAGCTAATATAAATGAAAGTTGTTTCAGGGTTTAGATGAAACGGGAAGCCACATTTTATGAGTTGAGGAATATCAAGCCTGAGATTGCAAATATGGTCAGCTTTTTCAAGAAGTTTGGCTGTGAAATGGATGTGAATAACTGAAGGTTTTTAAGAGATGTATTGTTTTATGGGGAAATCTTGTTCGTATTTAAAAGCTAATGCAAAGCAGATATTATAGGGTGATGTGGGCTTGAATATACAGGAAGCAAGAGATAATCAATAGTAGACCATTTCTGAGACTGCAGGGGCAATGTGATCTAAGGTCTAGATGAGAAGATTAGCTTTAGATGGAGACTCAGAGACTTTTCTCTGGTTCTGATTTAAATGAGCCACACACATTGTGTTATATGTATTTCAAGACCAGTGTTATTTCAACTTTTGTTTTTATATTAATTTCCTCTGTGTCTAAATGTCCTATAGTTATTTCAAAAATTTTAAAAGTATTTCAATAACCTAATATGTTTTTGAAATTTTTTGAATTACAATTGAAATTTTATCTGCACTGTATCTACTTAGTGGGGTATTTTGAGATTTTGTAAACTAGTAATATATGTTCAATATTTGTGATAAATATGCATTTGAACAGAAGGTATTCAGGCAAAAATGTTGGTAGATGGGTGCTAGACCTACGTACTTGTTAGTTCACTTACCCTTTTCTGTAAGGGAGATGGCTGTGGTTAGGAGGGCTAACTGTGGGGACACACTGGTGGAGTTCAAGTTCCAGCTTCCCTACTTAGTAGTTGTATTACTTCGAACAAGATATTTGACCTTTGCTCATTTGCAAACTGGCTGCAAATAGAGTTCTTGCCTCAGTACTTTCTTAAAAAGATTAAGTCCCCTAACACACATAATACACTTAAATTGGCATTTGATCCAGAATAAGACTTCAAAATGGTTAGCTATTATTGTTAATATTCTCACTTCTATTTATCTCTAGGGTCTTCATGAACGCAAGAGAGTGAATTAAATACTCTTCCCCTTATATTCATATTCAATTTCATAGATGTTTATTTGTATTAAAAAAGATTGTTTTTATTTTTAATCGTTATTTACTTCCTCAGTGAAGGATTTCAGCCATGAGTCTTTTTCAAACAATCTAAATCACACCTTTCCAGTGGCAGCTAATGAGATTAATCTCTTTTCCTATACATTATTCACTTTGTTGATTTTTCTGACCTAGGTGTATTTTTCTGTAGACCTATGATAAAATTTGTTTCTCACATTTTATCATTTTAATTTTGATGGAAAATTGCTGGATCTCTCTTCCACCCTGAGGCTTCTTTCTATAGCTATTCCTATTGTCCATGTTTGCATTTTTATTGGGTTCTTTCACGGCACCTCACTTAAGCTCATTTTAAATGCCTCTTGATGAAGCCAGCACATGAGAAGATTTGTTAGACATGTTTCATTCTGAGAAGCACTTATGAACCTCTTGCCAAAAATCTATGCTTCCATTATTTTTATCATATTTAAAAATTACATCCAGTTCTGCCATACTGCATATTTTTATGCAGCCATTCACTTTCATTCTCCATCAATCATTCCCCAGGTGGAACAACAGAAATAGTTGGTGACTAGTCTGTTAGATTCATTTTGGCAGTTGCAAACAATACTCTTCAGACATCCACGTTAAAGAGATGTCCATCTAGTTATGACTGCTTTACAGTTTTAACTGTTAGCATGACCTCTCTTCCTTTGTAGTAAACAGCAAGATCATTATCACTTGTTGCTAGGGCTTATGGCCCTTGGGCATTATGTTGAAGGATTACAGTTCAACCACAATGTTGTAACACACCAGCGTGTCTGATAGATTATGAGGAAGAAATGGAGTTACACGTACCAGGTGATAAATGTGCATCACGTTGTCCTTACTCAAAATAAGGCCTGTTTGTAGAGTGGCTTCAGGCACACACTTGCGGTGGTGGGACAGTGGGTAAAGAACTGACCACCTCAAAGTGACAATGAAGCTTCTTCAGGAAGCCAGAAACCATCATTCATGGGAGAAGTTTCAGATCCATGTCATTTTCCCAGTATCATCTCATTCCCTAAGTCACATTCTTTTATGCATTCTTTAGTCACTAATAATGTTTTACTTCTGAGTTTCTTCTTGAATTATTTTTTCATTTGGTGTCAGAGCATTATTTTATCTTCTTTAATGAACTGGAACAAAGGAATATCAATTAGCGCTTTTCCATGACAAATGTACTCTGTCATGCTGTGGGTGTAATGGATGATTAATTCAGGTAAGGGCACAAACAAAGCATATACCTTACCCTGCATTATAAACTTAGAATTCTCAGTTCTCGGATATGCAAGCATAATATCCTCTGGGTAACATCTTCTCTCACCTTTTACCTTTGCAAAATACTTAATGGTTTAATTGAGAATAGATTTTGGTAATGTCTGTGTGGCTTCTGATATGGTACATGGCACTCCACTCATAGAGAGCCTAACTTAAATAAATAGTTACTTATTGCCAGCTCTGTCCTCACCTCTGGTCTAGTAGTTACAAAGTAGATTAACTTAGCATTAAGAGATCTTCGCCTTGACATAGGTAAAAATCTTGCTGATTTGAGAAATACTAGAGTTTTAAAAAAATTAATTGAAAAGTACTTTTCAATTCAAAAATTAATTGAAAAGTAAAAGTAAAATTTTAAGTCAAATATATAAAATTAGGGTATATAATATTGAATTTGAGGGTATGAATATATTAAAGAAAATAGAAACATTAAAAACAAAAGAGAAAGAGGCATAAAAAGTAGCTTGGCTTATCCAAGTACACTTGCTGAAAATCTTTCAAAAATAGTTTTATAAAAGTTTGTGTACATTTCCTATACACAAGGGTTCATGGTTTCCTCATTAAATATTGACTACAATAGAAACTTGAGTCAAATTATCAACTCCCACCCAAATTTTCTTGGAAACTGAAATTTATTTTCCTTTCAAGTTATTTTCCCTTTTTGTGTCTGCCCTCTTATTATAATGAAGCATTGGCTTCTTCTCGATTTCCTGATACCTTCAAGTAAGAATAGATTTCCAACTGGCCGAATTCCGCTAGAGGTAAAATAAATAAATAAATAAATACATAAATACATAAATATCTGACCTAAGAGAGTGAGTGAACATTTCCTTCCACTTTTCTCCAGGTGAGGTTACTGGCTTAATAAGCTGTGTGACTTCAAGGCAGTGATGTTCCAGTATGTCACGTGTTGCCCAAAGTCATGTTTGCAGACCTCTTTTCCATGACGGCTCCATCTCTGGTGGTAGGGACCCTACGTGCATCACTAATGCACTCCTTGCTGTACACAAACATCTGCGTGTTCTCAGCTTTTTTCTTCCCCTACCTTTAAGAATGCCCATCATTCTTCATCCTCAGTTATTAATGTAACTTATTATGAACTTCTCCAGCTGTCCTCGAAATGCATGCTGAATAAGACATGAGGAGGAAAGCTTTTTTAAAACCATTTGATGAATTGAAGTCAGAAAGCAGAAGAAAATTTTCCACACTGTGTGGTTGGCTTTGTTACTTGGTCACCTGCGCTATGAGGTAGATGAATGGAGACCACTTCAATCCAATATTATTATCAATGATTACATATATTCAGCTGTGGAAAATGCTTTCACATTTAGAAATTTTTTATGTATAATGGAATTAAGTAAAGGAGCCACCCTAATTCTATTGACTTATAATAAGCACTTACAACTGTTATTAAAATGTCTAATTTCTTCATTAAATTCAATCATTTGCTTCCAATTGTGTTTATAGATACACTTGCAGGTTCTGTATCTGTATCAATCAATCAAAAATATTTGAAAGAAAATTATGTCTGAGCTGAATATGTAGATTTTGTCATTATTTTCTTTACAACACAATATAAGAACTATTTACTTAGCATTTACACTGTATTAGGTATTATAAATTAGAGGTTAAAATATACAGGAGATAGACATAAGTCATATGCAAATAATGTCCCATTTTATATAAGAGACATGAGCATCCATAGATTTGGGTATTTCAAAGGGATTCTGAAACCAATTCCTTTGAGTATACCAAGGGATGACTGTACATACTTGGTATAAATATATATCTGTATCAGCATTAATAATGACATTTAATTTAATTGGTGGTCGATTCCACATCATCTCCCATATCGATGTTATATGCCACAATGTTAAAGAGCTAGAAAACATAGAACTGGTCACTGTATTTGTTAGGATTGGATATGAAGTGTCCCCGAAAACTCATGTGTGAGACAATACAGGAATGCTCACAAGCAAAATGATTAGATCATCAGAGCTATAATCTAATCAGTCTATTAATCCATTTGGTGAGTGAATAATTTGAATAGACTATTATAAAAGCAGCAGGGTGTAACTGGAGAATGTAGGTCACTAGAGACCTGCCCTTGGGATTTACTTTTGTCCCTGTGCCTCCGTGTCGCTCCCTCTGTTCCCAGACTGCCATGAGCTGAAGTAACTTTCTTCCTCCACACCTTCTGCCATGATGTTCCACCTCACCTCAGGCCCAGAGCAATGACATCTGCCAGCCATGGACTAAGACCTCTGAAATTGCTCCCCTCAGTTGTTCTTGTCAGGTATTTGGGTTACAGGCATGAAAAACTCACTTAGCATTCTTCATTATGAAGTACAAGCATACCTGATTTTTTTGTACTTCACATAAATAGCAATTTTTAGTTAAATGTATTTCTTCATTGGTACATAAAAACACAAAAATTATACACATTAATGGGGAAGCATGTTGTTTCAACACATATGTACATTGTGTAATATTTAAATCAAGTTAAACATACCTGTCTCCTCAGACATTCATCATTTCAGAGTACCATTCGACCAAATACTGCTCAGATGATCATTAGCATTTTTTAGCAAAGTATCTTTAAGTGAGTATATACATTTTTAAGAAAATGTTACTGTACAATTAATGGACTATAGTATAGTATGCGTGTAACTTTTTTCTGTGAATAGAAATTTATTTTTTTTTACTTTTTAAAAATTGTTTCTTTTTAGTTATGCATGTCAGTAGAATGCATTTTGACATATCATACAAGGAGTGTAACTTCCAATTCTTGTGATCATACATGATGTGGAGTTACACAGGTCATGTATTCATATATGAACATAGAAGAGTTATGTCTGGTTCATTCTACTGTTTTTTTCATTCCCATTCCCCCATCCCCCCCATCCAATTTGATGAACCTCCACTCCTTTGTACCCCCTGCTTATTGTTAGTCAGCATCCACATAACAGAGAGAACATTTGGCCTTTGATTTTTTGGGATTGATCTGTTTCACTTAGCATGATAACCTCCAGTTCCATCCATTTACTGCCTTAATTTCATTCATCTTTAAGGCTGAGTAATATTCCATTGTGTATATATACCACATTTTCTTTATCCATTCACCTGTCGAAGGGCATCTCTGTTGGTTCCATAGTTTAGCTATTGTGAATTGAGTTGCTATAAACATTGACATGACCACGTCACTATGGTATGCTGATTTTAAGTCCTTTGGGTATATGCCAAGGAGTGAGATAACTGGGTCAAATGGTGGTTCCATTCCAAGTTTTCTGCACGTAACTTTTATATACCCTGGGAGTTGAATTTGCCTGTAGTGCATATCTCATGTTTACAACTTAATCATCAAACCAATCACTAGACATATATAAATAAATGTTTGGGGTGATTGGGTTGGGAATGTGCCTCCTCCAAGTGGCAACAAATAAATTTGGGACCCTGAAGACGAAATTCATCAATATCACTGTTTTCTCCAAAACTGACCCCAAATTAGAAACTCTAGTTTATTTTACATCATTGCAACCATTTCTTCATTTAGTCATTTTAAAAAAATAACTATATTCCTTCCAGGAAACTTCAGATATCCAATTTTAGGACACAAGTTTCCAGATTTCTAAGCAAGCACTCTTTTCATTCAATATTAAGAGTTTCATGTTTATTTATTTATTATAGTGACTGCAAATAAAATTTTAAAAATATTTTACTAACTTGGAATCTAGGAGCTATCAATCTGACCCTTTGCTTACTTTGAAAAATTAAACCATTTTTTTTGCAAAGATTGACCAGATCACATATTGGACTATGACATGGAGAGAAGAGGAGCTGGAAATGCAGAAGCCAAACTATTGCAATACCTATTTTCTTAAATTAAATAACAATCCTCTGATGCTACCCTTAACACCCTCTGTCATCTAACATGAACTCCAGTTTCTTTTAGCATGTAGTAAGATGCATGTATAACTCTCTTGTTATGTGTCTTGGTATTTTATATATGTTTATTTATGTTTGGCTCATGATGCACACCAGAGGTACTGAAGTTTGACTTGTGGATTATGGTACTGGGGAAAAAAGGAATTTATGAGAGAAAATAGATCTGGGAAGACTGTGAAGGAAAAATCAACAGAAATTGATATCTTGTCATATAACAGGTGAAAGGTGAGAGGGGAAAAGTACATGACCCTGGTGGATAATTCTCTGGATAAATAGTGGTATCATGATCAGAAGTGGGGACAGGGGTATGTGTTGGAAAAATCTTAATTCTGAGCTGGGTACAGAGCCAACTCTTAGTAGAGGGGATAAATGGGTTATTTACATTAGGCAAAATGCAAAATTGAGATGTGCAAGTGAGATTTCCCATCCTCAGGTCTGGATTTCTCCTACTGATAGCATGACACTGACTCTATAGGCAAAGCTCTGGCCAAGAATCTGTAGCCTGGACCCTAGGTATTTCTCTGCTTGAATGGCAAGCCAACTGTCTTTACATTCCTCCTCCCTCTAGAACCTTCCCCACATGACCCCGGTGTTCTCTACCAACTTTTCCTGCCTTCACCTGAACTGGAAGCCATGTTCTCTGTCCTGTGGAAGACTTACTTTGATATCCTTCTCTTCTCTCTTACCTTTCCCATCACTGTCACTGGTAATGCCTCTTGTTCCCCACCCCTGCCTTGAACACCCTCAACTTGCTGGCATCCCCTGCCTCCACAAGGTAGGGCAAGGAATGCTAGATTGGTGCCCTGTCCTCACCGCAGCAGCCTCCTCTTCCTCCACCTGTGTCTTTTACCCAGCCTGCTAACCCAATCCTGAAGCCAACCCTGGGAACCACAAGCAAAGTAGGAGAGAACAGAACATACTAGAGAATCTGAGGCATGCCAAAGGAAACAGGTAGAGCAAGAGACCCTGGGGGTCAAGTGTGGTAGGTTAAAGTCACAGGGTGGGAGCTGAAAGAGAAGGCTGATTGGGCAAAACTGAAGATGGGTAAGTCAAGTACAGATAATGCACCACAGCTAGGTGGGCAGGGGCTGTGGGTTGTAAGGGGGAGCTGGTACTCAGCTCTGCCCTATTGGTCTTTTGGGAACTAAAGGGGGGGAAGGTCCCTCTATCAGGCCTCTCTGTCCCTTGCTCTCTGGCTTCAATCCATTTTCACCCCAACCTCCAGTTTTGTCCTTGTCTCCTCTCTGCTCATTCCTAAACTTGACCCCTCCTCCTCCCTTCTCTGATCATGGACTATTTGGCCTTAGTCTACATCTATACCCCTCAAATATCAGCTGAGGAACTGAGGCCCACAGGGAATACATGGAGCAGCAAAATCAAAAAGCTTGGAAACCAGACATCTTGGATTTCAAATAAATGGGTTTTTGCAAGGTTTTTTTTTTTTGTTTTGTTTTTGTTTTTTATGGGATCTGGAGTGACCCAGGGACACAACAGGGAAGTAGGGCCAGGAAGCTGTGCAGAATTACTGTGCAAATGAGGAAAGGAGAGCTGGCTGGCTAAGTCAGGGAAGGGGTTTTAGGGATGGATCCATTTAATATAAACAAAACAGCAAACCATGTCATGGGGGAACTACCTTTAAAGAGGGAGCCAAAAGGTGGTCAAGTTCACAGAGCAGGCGGATACAGAGGAAAGAACAGGGTGGGGTGGCTGTAGCTGGAAACTGAGTGTTCATTCAGCTCTGAGAGGTTAGTCTTTTTTTTTATTTATCTAATTTTGATTCATTGAACACAAATGGAGTACAGCTATAGTTTCTCTGGTTGTACACAAAGTAGAGTCACACCATCAGTGCATTCATACATGTACACAGGGCAATGGTATCTGTCACACATTCTGTTATTATTACCCCCTTACCCCGACTCCACCCCTCCCTTCCCTCTATGCTATCTAGCCTTCCTCCATTCTTGCCCCCACTCCATCCTGCATTATGCATCATCATTCATTTATCAGAGAGACCATTCGGCCCTTGGATTTTTGGGATTGGCTGATCTCACTTAGCATAACAGTCTCCAACATCATCCATTTACCTACAAATGCCATAATTTTATTCTTCTTTATGGCTGAGTAATATTCCATTGTGTATATATACCACCGTTTCTTTATCCATTCATCTACTGAAGGGCATCTAGGTTGGTTCCACAATCTAGCTACTGTGAATTGAGCAGCTATGAACATTGATGTGGCTGCATCACTGTAGTAATCTGATTTCAAGTTCTTTGGGTATAGGCCAAGGAGTGGGATAGCAGGGTCAAATGGTGGATCCATTCGAGTTTTCTAAGGAATCTCCACACTGCTTTCCAGAGTGGCTGCACCAACTTGCAATCCCACCAGCAATGCATGAATGTACCCTTTCTCCCACATCCTCACCAACACCTGTTGTTGCCTGTATTCTTAATAAAAGACATTCTAATTGGGGTAAGATGAAATCTTAAGGTAGTTTTGATTTGCATTTCTCTTATAACTAGGGATGTTGAACATTTTTTCATAAATCTGTTGATTGCTTGCAGATCTTCCTCTGTAAGTGCCTATTCATTTCTTTGGCCCATTTATTGATTGGGTTACTAATGTTCTTGGTGTAAAGATTTTTGAGTACCTTGTAGATTCTGGAGGGAATCAATCTAACAAAAGATGTGAAAGACCTCTGCAATGAGAACTACAGAACACTAAAGAAAGAAATTAAAGAAAGTCTGAGAAGATGGAAAGATCTCCCATGTTCTTGGATAGGCAGAATTAATATAGTCAAAATGGCCATACTACCAAGAGCACTAAACAAATTCAATGCAATTCCAATTAAAATCCTAATGATGGACCTCATAGAATTAGAGCAAGCAATCATGAAATTCATTTGGAGGAATAAGAGACCCAGAATAGCCAAAACAATTCTTAGCAAGAAGAGCAAATCAGGGGGTATCACAATATCAGACCTTCAAATATACTACAGAGCAATAGTAACAAAAACAGCATGATATTGGCACCAAAATAGACAGGTAGATCAATGGTACAGAATAGAGGACACAGAGACAAACCCACAGAAATACAGGTATCGCATCTCATACTTGACAAAGGAGCCAAAAACATACAATGGAGAAAAGATAGCCTCTTCAACAAATGGTGCTGGCAAAACTGGAAATCCATATGCAGCAAAATGAAACTAAACCCATAGTTTTGCAGCAAAATGAAACTAAACCCGAGAGCATCCTGTACAAAACTCAACTCAAAATGGATCAAGGACCTAGGAATTAGACCAGAGGCCCTGCACCTCATAGAAGAGAAAAATAGGTCCAAATTTCCATCATGTTGGCCTAAGACCAGATTTCCTTAACATGACTCCCAAAGCACAAGAAATAAAAGCAGGAATCAATGATTGGGATAGAGTCAAACTAAAAAGTTTTTTCTCAGCAAAGGAAACAATCAGCAATGTGAAGAGGGAGCCTTCAGAGTGGGAGAAAATCTTTGCCACACACACTTCAGAGAGATTAGTCTTTTGTGAAAGTGGTAAGCAAGGGTGCTTCATTTAGGTGGAGAGTAGAAACATCCTTTGGGGGCTTTAATAGAAATAAAATGAGAACTTTGGGGAAAGAAAAGCAAATTAACTCATAGAGGAGGTATATGAGAGTTAGGGAAAGATGAACTACTCAGTATTGATTCTGTAACTACTGATTTCAAAGCCAGTTTCTTTGAGTCCATTGTTGTACAGTAAAACAAAGAAGCTAGTCGCAACCAAATTGGAAAATCATCTCTGTCATTGTTTTTAGTGACTTTCTTTATTTTAACTTTGGTTATATTTTCAAATTCATTATATATTTAATATTCCTAATAAGCATTAGCAAGTCCAATATTATATTGTTAGTATTTATCTTTGAAAGATGGGGAAAATTAAGTTTGGGGATGATAGACCATTTTTGCAAAGTCATGCTATACTAAGTGGTAGAACATGGATTTGAGAAATGAGAATTTTATATCTGGGCGATGATAGTTCTATTGTTTCAAAATTTGCTGTAGAATTAGTAAGCTGTGTATATTACATATGCCAACCTCAATAGTTCTTAGTAGCTCACAGGTTTATATTAATTGTGTGAAAATAATTGAAAAAATAGTTACTTGATAATATATTTTTAAATAAGAATGTGGATAGTCAAAGGTATTCTCACATCTTTAAATATTAAAACTTTACCAATTATTTTGCAATTTTTTATTTAAGTAATTGGTTCTATCAACTTTAGTTCTGAGTTGAATGCTATAAATATTTTGTCTTCCATATCAGTCTTCTTAGTTGCAAATAGCAGAAACCAAGGCTTCTTGTGGGAAACAGTAAAGAAAAAAAAAGAGTAATGGCTAAGAAAAAGCAGTAGCTCACAGAACCAATAGAAAGACAAAAGAACGTGTTCTAGAAAATTGTATTAGAAATAATTGAATCTAGGTAACCAGAAAATCAATCACTGTCACCATTGAGCTATTGATGCCTATTGCTCTCAAAGCTACCACTGTCATTTAACTAATATGTTGCAATTATCAAAGGTTGATCGATGCAACCTTTAAGATTCAAGATCTGATCAAGAACCTAAACTGCATAGCTGCCCTTAAATTGACAGAGAATAGAATCATCTCCTTCCATTTGACTGCCAGAGTGGAAGAAGAGGCCCATCTAAACACTATTTGGAGATTCCCTTCAAAAGAGGAAGTATTTGAATGTTGGTGTGCCACATGGCAACAATTTGGAAATATAGTTTTGTGCTGATTGAGACAAATGCATTTTCTAAGATATTAATAAATCATATAGTAAGTTCAGTAACTTGCTTGGAAATAGACAAGGAGCAGAAGAAAGTCTAAAAGCTATATTTCTCAACCTTCTCTTTCTTTTTAAAAAATGCCGTCACCATGTTTACCTACTTTATTATGGAGCATGGTAAATATAATACTTATGTGAGTGTATGGTACGGTGCATGTATTCTAACTACTGCCCCATTTCTCTCCCTTGTGTGTTTGAGTGCTAACATAAGAAATGAGAGTTTTCTTATGCATCTGCATTGAAGATTATTTTTATTATAGCCCTAATATAAATCTTTTAAAATGACATCTGGGAAATTGTCATCTTACATTCACCATCAGCATAAGCTTATGTGTCAGTGAATAAAATAGGATCCCAAGGAGAACTTGGACTAATCAGCTCTTTTAGGCATTAGAGCAGATAACTGATTTCCTGCTTCACTTCACTTGTGAGGAAAAAAAGCTAAGTTTCTCAAATTGAAAACATGATTGCATATGGTTGTTCAAGAAAGTTGAAAATTCAGGTAAATTCTGCAACTCATTCTGTTGTCTCCAAATCAAAATAATCATCTTATCATAGTTTTGTTCTCCTTTGCACAAAAAGAAGGAATTTGAAAAGCTGTGTTGATCTAATTAAAATTTAATTTGCATCATAAACAGCCTTGCCCCATTATTTAGATGTACTTACTCTTTGTAGTCATCTTGCTCGTGGGTTGCCTAAGCATGAAACAGCATGATTTCTCTCAAATATTTCTGTATAGAAAAAGACATTCAAAATACAAAGAGAGTATAAAAAAGAAAACATCTAATGGTTTCTCCTTTGCTAAATATATATATAAACACATATATATGTATACCTTTGCACACTTATAGGTATGAATGCATATCATCCATGCAATTTACAATACAACTAAAAATCAAAAATGGACAAAAATGTAATACTAAGTCTCCACCATGTAACAGCTATTTAAGAGATTTTAAAATGTCATTTCACATCTTTCATTAACATAAATTAATGATGGCGCAAATATTTCTTTTCAATGATAATTTTAAAATATAATCTAATGATTAGATCAAGGTGGCAACAATGGTGATTTTGCTTTTTAAATTCCCCAGTTATAAAATAAAGAGCTACTAGGATAGGGTAGCTAAACCAAAATCTCTTGGAGAATCTACAGCACATCTATGATAAATCTAACAAAATTAAGGTATCATTATTCACCTTTATGTACATATGTTGTCAAACTATTGACAACAACAAGATCCAAGTGTCAGCAACTGTAAGCAGGTTGAAGCAGACACATAGCATGGGATTACAGATTGCCCTGATTACCAGAGTGCCAAATGAGCCAGTGGGTACTCACTGGAATTTTAAAGGAACCAACATGAGACCAGCAGTCAAAGCTGGGGTGGGAGTGAAGTTACAGCCTCAAATTAGCATATGAGTACAGAAAGTTTGGATGGTGCTGGATGGATCTGGGTTGTAAGAACTTTTGAAATCTGCCAGCAAGATCCCGTCTAGGTCAAAGTTCTGAACTAAAGAGAAACTAATGAGTAAGAACCATATTCAGCAGGATAGGGACAACAGAGACACAGAAGAGAGATGGTTGAGATATAAGTGAGAGAAGGGAAGTGAATTGGCAGATCTCAGACAGTATGCAATCATTTTTGACACTTCCTGGAAACAAAAGACCTGAGGGAGGGAGCACTATACTCACCATGTTAATTGAGCTAGCATTGCCTACCCTTTCTTCCTAATAGTACAGAAAGTCTCATCTCACTTATTTAGGAACAATATAAAAGGTCTGTGGTTAGATCTTCTATATAATTATTATTAAAAAAAGGTATATCTGTATTATGTTGAAAAGTGAAATGAATTTTTCAAAGTGAGCTAAAATATTAATGAAATGATAGAAGAAAGTAACAACATCAATGAGAATTAGAAAACTCAGGTATTTGATAATTGGAGATAAAGAATATTTTAAAAGAATCTGGCAGTGTGTTGAAAACAACTGGAAAAAATTAGGTAATGAACACTGAATGCAAAGGAACATTAAAGAAAGAAAACACCATGGATTATACCTCAAATAAATAGAAGCTGGGTAGGAGAAAAGTAGGAAAAACAAGGAAGAAAAAGACATGGAAGATTTGAGAGATGTGTTAGATGTAAAAGATAGGCCAAGGATAGTCACTACACATTTATAGGCACTATAAAGAATAATGCCAACATAATGGGAAAGCATCATCACTAAAATTATAACTCAATGTTTTTGAAAATAAAGATGTAAAACTACATATAGAGCAGAGGATGTGGTGCAATGGTAGAGTACCTGCCTAATGTGAACGAAGCCCTTAACACAATCCCCAGTTACCACACACATATAAATAGATAGGAGTAATTTTAACCAAGGAGGCAAAAGACTTGTACACAGAAGATTTAAAATCATTCCCAAAAGAAGTTAGATGTAAATAAAGGAAAGGCAACCATGTTTATGTACTAAGGACTTAATATTGCTAAGAGGATGACTATGATTCATCTGTTTCCGATGTGTCCCCTAGAGGATTATGTGTTGGAAATTTGATCCCTAGTGTGGCAGTGTCGAGGTGGGGGAAACTGTAAGAGGTGGAGCCTACTGGAAGGGGTCAGGTCATTGGTGGTGCTACCCTTTAAAGGATTAACGTAGTTCTTACAGCGATAAGTTAATTCTCATGAGAGCAAGTCAACAAAACAAAACAAAACTAAAAACCAAAACCAAAACACAAACCTGTTCTGAATCTCCCTGCTTCCCATTTTGCCATGTGACTGCTCTCTTTCTCTTGCACGGGGTGCCTCCATGATGCTGTGTGCTATATTGTGATACAGCCAGAAGGCTCTCACTAGAAACCAAAATATGGGGCCGCTCAATCTTAGACTTTCAACCTCCAAAACTGTGGTAACATAAACCGGTATTCTTTATGTATTACCCCCAAACTCAAAATGGATTAAAAACTAAATAAAAAAGCTAAAACTATAAAGCTCTTTGAAGACAATGTGAAAATCCTATGACCTTGGATTTGTTGATGATTTCTTGGTCATGACACCAGAAGCACAAATAGTTTTAAAAATATCCATATATTGGACTTCATCAAAATGGAAAAAAAAAAAAACTTTTGAGTAAAAAGACAACCTACTGAATGAGGGAAAATATCTACAAATCATATATCTGATGAAGGATCAATATCCAGAATATACAAAGAATTAAAACTCAACAATAAAAAAACAAACAACCCAATTAAAAAATTAGCAAAAGACTTAAGTAGATACTTATCCAAAGAAGATTCACAAATGACTAATAAGTGTTTGAAAAGACAAACAACATGGCTAGACATTAGAAAAATACAAATGAAATCCAGAATGAGATACTTCTTCCACCCATTAAGAGAGCTATGTCAAAAGAATGGAAACTAACAAATGTTGATAAGGTTGTAGAGAAATTGGAACACATTTGTATTACTGTTGGGAATGTAAAATCATACATCTGCTGAGGAGAACAGTTGTAGCAGTTCTGCAAAAAGTCAAAAATAAAACTAACACATGATCCAACTATTTCACTTGTAGGTATATACCCAAAGCAATTGAAAGCAAGGACTCCAACAGGTAGCTGTACACCAGGATTCATAGCAGTATATTCACAATAGGCAAAAGATGGAAGCAAATCCAAATGTCCATCAGCAGATGAATGAATAAATGTAGAGTATACATCAATGGAATATTACTCAATATTAAAAAAACAATGAAATTTGGGTACATGGTACAACACAGATGGACTTTGAAGACATTATCTAAGTTAAATAAGTTAGATAGCATAATGGCAAATGTGAAATTCTAATTGAATGAGACACCAAAAATAGGCAAGTTCAGAGAGACAGAAATCAGTGTAGAGGTTATAGGGTGGTAACAGGAGAGGGAATAGAGAACTATTATTGAATGGTACAGAATTTTTATTTAGGATGAGGAAAATGTTCTAGAACTGTAGAATGGTAATGGTAGCACAACAGTGCACATGTGCTTCATGCCACTGAATGGTGTAGTTAAAATGGTTAAAATACATCATAATACATATTTTAATCCAATTTAAAAAATGATAAAAATACAAGTACTGAAAAGTAGAAGTGAGGGATTAAAAAAAAAATTCACACCATATACCTGAGAAAATCAGCACGGAAACATGTTTTGGTAAAAGTGTTAGAGTTGACAAGGAAGAATGTTTTTGGAACCTCTAGCTCATTCACACCTTAGGGCTTTTGCACTTAGCCATTCCTTTTGCTTGAAATGTTCTTTCTCTTAATTTTGACATAACTGACTTTTTCTTGACATCAGCTTTAAGGTAATCTCACTAGAGATGCCTTTCCTAGCCTACTCATCTAAATGAGACCCCCAGTCACCCTCTATCACAACATTGTGTTTCAGCTTTAACCATTGTTCTTCTTGCTCTCTGATTTTTCAAGTGTTTATTTGCTTCTGTTTTCCTGCTCAGAGTGTAAGATCCATGTGAATAATGTGCTGATACATCACTGAGTCATAGAATTATTCAGACACATAGTAGTAAATAAATGATTACTGAATTATTGAATGGAAATATTCAAGCTCATGGGATTTATGTATAAAAGGAAGATGAAAATATATTCACTTAAAATGAGTATTAATATTATCAAAGAAAACAATATTTGAACCAACATGATCTATGTTTTTATTTCCATTAATCAGGTAAGCTTAAGTTGTCCTGTTAGAATCCAAGAACTATTTTTTAAATGTGAAATGAGAAATAATCAACACAGAATGGACTACTCATGAAACATCTGTTATCAGGACATTGTCTCATTTTTCTCATCTAAATGAGAAACAATGAAAGTCAGAAGCCTGCTTTGAGAGCGTGGAATTAAGATAAAGAGAATTAGAGGAAGTAAATGACATAGTGCCACTAAAATAATACATAATGGCAGTATTTTCTAATAAAAGTGGTCTTTCTTGTCTCAAAGTGCTTGAGAATTGTTGGCTAAACTTATAAAATGAAGTACTAATTTAAAATGTATTAAGTACTTATTGTGCAGTAAGTCATATTTAGCACTTTATATAAATCTCATATAAGTCTCACAATAACCTCAGTTCTGCATTTTTTATTAATGAGGTTTCCATAGGAAACATTTTACCCCCAGATAATGTGTATGGGAAGACTTCAATGAGGGGTTTCCAAAGTGAGCTGGCTGTGGGAAACCAGGAAGGCATCAGGAGACACCCAGAGACCAGGAGCAGCAACAGTGTGTTATGGTTACTGAGGAAGGCACCCGGGGAAGGAAGTGTCTCTGCAGTCCAGTAAGAGCTGGAGTCACAGAGGGTCAGAGGACCAGCCTCATGACAGGAGCTATATTTATGTTCAGGAAGGACACAGCTACTTCAGAGCCAGAGACAGAACAGGGAGAGCGGGGAGAAATGCTGTCATCTGCTGCCCTCTCCCCTCTTTCCTCTTCTGGAGCATCCACAGGTCAAGCCTTCCTGGAAGCTTGTAGGCCTGGAGACCAGGAGCTGGCCTGTGCGAGTCATCTCCTGAGCCACTTAGCTGCTTGGAGAAGGGTGAACATTGGGCTGGGGTGGAGGAGGGCAAATGGAGGATAAGTTGTTATAGTACTCTTGTTTTTATTGAATAGAAAGGAAAACTGCTAATAAGAGAAATAAGTAACTTGCCTAAATCATACCAAAAAAAAAAACCTCCCACAAAACTGGAGATATTGCCTGCACAAAGGTCTCTTTCTGAAATTCTCTGATGTGTCCTTGTCCCTTTTGTGACAGGAGGGATGCTTTAATTCTCTCTTCCTCACTGGTGTATTGGTCTTCAGTACTGCAATATGGGGCTTTATCTTTATATTCAGTTATTCATTTTTATGTTTTGCATTTCTTCTTTCAAATTCCCCTTTCTCTCCAGAATTGTTAAGTTGTTCATTCTTCTTTGATATTTTACTGGTTTCAGTGCCCCAAATTTGTTCATCTACCTGGCAGCTAGATTGTACATTCAAGCAGCGTATTGGGTGAATATATCTTCTATCTGAGAATGTTTTTAGTTTGGTGCCCCCAACCAAAAAAAGAAACCCTGCCTCTCATAGTCTAGATATCGTTTCCTTGCCTTGTACAGTGCAGTCTTGGAAGTCAGGTTGATATTTAAAAATTGCTTTTTAATGGAAAAATTGTAACATTATTCATTTTCCTTGAAAAAATTTATACCCTATATTAATATAAGAAGATAGTAAAAATCATTTGAAATTTTACTGTACAGAGACATCAATCATTCATATTTTCATGAAAATTTTTGAGATGTCTCAATGTGTATATAATATGCACACATACTTTCACATTAAACATTAAACCAAATATTTTCTTCAGTGGTTCATATATGTTTTCAAAATAGTGAGCATCTTCTGTGTCAATGCGAAATAACTGTTGAGTTGTATTATACTGTATTAACCAGATTTTTATTTATGAAGAGTTTGGTTGTTTTTGTGTTATTTTCTACCATTGTAAGTAGTACTGCAATATAAATTCTTGCAACTTTTTTCCTCATGCTTGCATATTTATCAAAATAAGTTACATTCCTAGAAGCAGAATTGTTGGATTTTCAGACATTTTTACATTTTTTAATATGATACCAAATTTCTTTTTATTTGTATACCCTACACCTTTGCTATTTGATACATGGTTGGATGAAACATATATACCTTATCTTAAATTTTGATTGGGTTTGAGTAATTAGATTGAACGCCTCTTAAAACATTAAGCAAATGTCTGTTCAAATGTTTTACCTATTTTAATTAGGATTTCTTTTTAATTTGTGCTTTTTGATATATTCTGAAAATATGTTGTTAGATATGTGAATATCTATGGGTTCCCTTTTCACTTTTGATTTCTTCTTCTAGAAGCTCTTGATTTTAATAAAGTATAATTTATCAATATATTCTTTTGTAAAATTCTTTCAATTCCTTTTGTGCCCTATTTAAGAAATATTTACCTAATTCCAAGTTCCTACAGATATTTTCCTATGTTTTCTTTCTAAACATTGTGTTACTTTTCTTGTATGCTCCATCTCTCATAAATATTATGGTACCCTTACCAAGACCTAGTTTCTCAGACCCATGTATCCATCCATCTCAAACTGTCTGTCAGTTAGTTGCTATGGCTCCAAACTCACTTGGGAAGTTACACCTCTCCCTAAGCCATAGTAGTAACCAGTAACTCACTGACACAGTTGTGTCAAGCGCAAAGCTTCTTGACTCCAGGAAAGGTAATGGTGATGGGTGACACAGTCCCTGCCTCAGGGACATAAACTGTGAATCAAGTCAAGGCCAGACCTTATCTGAGACCTTACATTTGTTGTTTTTGACCCTCCCTTATTGCATTTCAATCCCTCTCTTTTTCCTGAGGAACATCGCTAGTACATCTCATGTAATGAATCATGGTCTTTTTCTTTCCAGAGGTCTCACATGCCAAGTTAATTTTTGTGTATAGTACAAGGTAAGAGTTGAGGTAGGCTTTGTTTGTTTATTTCTATATGCATACCCAATTACTCCAGCATCATTTGATTTAAAGATTATTTTTTTCCTACTGAATTACCATGAAAACTTTGTCACCAAACATGTGTGGTTGTGTTTTGGGGCTCTCTATTCTGTTTCATAAGTTCCCTTATTTATGCTTGCACAGTATGTTGTCTTATTTACTATAGTTTTTCAGTGAGTCTTCATATCAGAAAGTGTTAGTCCTCTAAGTTTGTTCATCAATAGACAAAATTCTGTTGACCTTGGCAGTGGGCTAGGTGGCAGCCTCAAAAACGTTTCCACCCCAAATCCTTAAAATCTGCGTATATTGTCTTATTTGGAAAAACAGCTCAGATGTGATTAAGCTAATGGTCTTGAAAGGAGAGGGGCCTGGATTATTCTAAAACACCCTGAATTCAGTCACAAATAATCTTAGAAGAGAGACACACAGAGCGAGGACTATGTGAAGGAAAAGGCAGAGATTGGGCTGATGTGGCGACAGGCCAAGGAATGCCAAGGAATGCTGACACTTAGGGAAAGCTAGAAGAGTCAAGAAACAGACTGTCCCCAGACCTCCAGAGGGACGGTCACCATATGAAAGCTTGATTAAAGACTTATGGGCTGCAGAACTGGGAAAGCATACATTTCTATTTTAGTTTGAAGTGACTATTTACAGCAACTGTGCAACTAATATGGGATTTTAATTGAAATTGCTGTGAATTACATTTCGCAGTGTTAAGTTTTCCGACCCGTGAGCTTAGTGTATTCAGGTTTCTTGCCTTTCTTCCAGCAATGGTTTTTGGTGGACTTATTTGTATTCTATTTTTCTTATTATTTTGATTGTGTTGTTGTTATTTTCTTTCTTCTGCTTTCTTGGCGTTTATGTTCTAACTTCTTCAAACGGCTGATCAGTAATTGATTTTCAATTTTTCTTCTTTTCCTTTTTTTAAATTTTTAGTTATAAATGGACACAGTACCTTTATTCCATCTGTATATTTTCTTATGTGGTGCTGAGGATGGAACCCAATGCCTTAAACATACTAAGCGCTCTACCACTGAGGCTTAACCTCAGCTCCATCTATGTATGCAATTACATCTACAAACCTCCTTTTAAAGACTACTTATACTGTATTTTACATATTTTGATTTGCCTGTTCTCCTTATCAATCAGGGTAAATATTTTCTTTTTTTCTTTTTCTTTTTTGGAACTGAGGATTGAACTCAGGGGCACTCAGCCACTGAGCCACATCCCCAGCCCTATTTTGTATTTTATTTAGAGACAGGGTCTCACTGAGTTGA
Organism: Glaucomys volans; assembly: GCA_020662805.1. NCBI lineage: Eukaryota > Metazoa > Chordata > Mammalia > Rodentia > Sciuridae > Glaucomys > Glaucomys volans. Next base: position 137,429 of record JAJEJO010001139.1, on the reverse strand, counting down.
TTAGTGCCTTGACCTTGCTGAGGCTGGCTTTGAACTCGTGATCCTTCTGCCTCAGCCTTCCAAGTGCTGGGATTATAGGCGTGCGCCACCACACCCAGCTAATCAGGGTAAATATTTTCTAATTTTAATTTTACTTTCCTCTTTACTTATTATTATTTAGAAATGCATTGCTTAGTTTCTAATCATGTGGAGATTTGCTAGTTTGAGTTGTGTTTAATATATAGTGAGTGTGCTTGGTTTAAGCCACTACATTTTGAAGTGACTGGTTATGTAACAATAAATGATCAAAATTTGTTCACATATGTGCTTTATCACTAATTTGTTCTATTATTTTAAATGTCCCATTGTATACTATAAAGTAATACCATTCTTCAACTCATGTTTTAGAAGCATCAAGTTCAGTTGGTTAATAATGTTTATCAAATATTCTGGGCCCTTGATGATATTTTTGTTTATCTCTGTTCTTTGATTTTTAATATATTTTATTATTATTTTCATGCTTACAATAAGATTTAAAATACATGTTCTTGACTTACTTCGATCTCCCTTCAATTAGAAAATTAACCACTTTTTGAATGACATAAGAAATTAAAATTGTCTAACTCCATTTGCTACCACCCCTTCTCCACAGCTTTTGGTAATATTGACCATTGTTTTTTTCTCCTTATGTTATAAAGTAGAAACATAATTATTACTTTTGCTTTACACCTCAGTCTTTGTTATAGTTTGGCTATGAAGTATCTCCCCAAAGCACTTATTAATACAGAAATATTCTGAGGTAAAACCATTAGATCATGATTAAAACTAGAATGGACTGACTGGGTAATAACGAAGCAGGTGGGTCGTGACTGAGGAGTTGGGTCACTGGGGGCATGACCTGGAAGGGCACATCTTCCCTGTGGCCTCTTCCCCTTCTCTCTCTCATGCATCCTCTGCTTCCTGACCTCTCTCCCCACCATGTCCCACCGCCACAGGCTGAGCAGTTTTCCTCCATTGCACTCTTCTGCCATGATATTCTGCCTCACCTCAGGCCCAGAGCAATGGAGTCAGCCATCAGTGGACTGAGACCTCTGCAACTGTGAGCGCCAAATGAACTTTGCCTCCTTAAGTTGTTCTTGTTAAGTATTTAAGTCACAGTGACAGAAAGATGACTGAAACAGTCTTTCATGTTTCTCCACAAGTTTTCCTTTTTTGTTATTTCTTCTTTCATGTGACTTTATGCTTCCATGTTTTACCTCCTTTTAACCTGAAAAACTTCACTAGTAACTCTTATATTGCAGGTCAACTGCCACACAAGGTTTAGGGTTTTTTTGTTTTTTTGTTTTTTAAACGGAGAGACATATGAAAATAAATTCAGAGTGCCTCTTTTTTAAACTACATAACTAAAAAATTAAAATTGTAAATTGGCAGTCTCCTTCCCAAACCTTATGTACTTCACAGATGTTATTGCATTGTTTTCTAAATTCCATTATTTTCCTTCAAATACTATGTTATATTTTCAAAATGGAAGTAAACATAAGAACTGAAGTATTATTTATGACTACTTTTAAGATTCTTTGTATATAGTTTTCAGTATGTTAATTTTTCTGGTGTTTTTATATTTTCCACTCATCACTGTAGGTGTTTTCTGAGCTTCTTAAATCTGTGGGTAAAAATATTTCTAAGAATTTGGAAAAATTTTTAGCTATCATCTCTTCAAATACAACCTTTGGCCCATTCTATCCCTCCTCATTCTTTGCCTCACTTTGGTTGTTCTTTATTTATCTCTCTTCTCATGTCATAGATTTTTATTCTAGGCAATACATATTTTGTAAGGAATTACAGAGACTTCAGATTAAAATTTTCCATCAGAAACTTTTCTCCATTTCTCCTGTTACCCATTAGTAATTGAGTATTCATTACAAGTTGAAACTTTATTTAGTGAGAATTGGCCTATCCATTGTTTGTCTCTATTCGTCAGATGCAGAATGGATGATCTCAGAAGACCCATTTGAACTATCAATTTATATTGCCAGGTCTTGCTCTCTCTTTGTATTTCTCTTCAACTGTGAAAGACTGAGGGAATTGTGGAGCTCATCCTTTTGCACCTTTCATTTCTAATATGTATATGAGTTTATTAGAAGTTATGAGGATTTAAACATGATAATGCATACAAAACATCTAACAGTGCTTAATGGAAAGTCATGTATGATTTTAATGATAATTCTTTCAGAAAGATTTCTAGAGCTAAAATTTGCTTGCATTGGTGATAACAGATGTAGTCATGTTGACTCTACAGATGGTCGTATCAGGGACAGGAAAGCTAAAGGGGATGGTCAGAGCTATAGCAGGTAAGTAGTCAGGCTCTGGCAGATTGTGTGTTCCAAAGATGATTCTGACCATGCCTTTCATCTCATATGCTTTTCTTGCAGTGTGACTTTGACTCTCCTCCCAATGAGGGAACTTTTGTGACTTGTTTCAGCTGATACATTATGGCAGAAATAATGTACTATGATTTCAAAGGCTAAATCATGAAAGTTCTTCTGCATCCACTTTGTTTGCTGTACTATTTATGCATTAGCCCTTCAAGCTCGCATCAGCAGTCCGACTGACTGCCCTGTTGTGTGCCAGTTCACATGAGGAGATCGTTGGGAGTTTCTGAGACTATGTAAAAAGAAACATGCTCATCCAGCCCCCAGCTGACTCAGCTCTCCATTGTTCTGTTCTAATTTTCTCTGTGGACTGACTAACCTCATAGCAAACCTAAGCCAAAACCACATTTCCAAGCTCTTCCCTAATTCCTGATTCATATAAACTCTAAGACATAATATAGTGAGTGTGGTTGGTTTAAGCCACTATATTTTGAAGTGACTTGTTATGTAACAATAAATAAAATGAAATTTTGGAGGATGATTTCTTTGTCCTGTGCTTTTTTTCTAACTTCCTTTTTTTTCTCCTTCAGAATAAGTTCTCCCCTACTAGTAGAGGACCAATACATTGTCTTTTGTGCAGACTTGATCTATTAAGCAATTTTTTCTTTTCTCAAGTCATGCCTAAACTTCCTAATAAGCATCCTTCTCTAGAATTTGCAAGGTAATTGGTTAAATAATCTAATAAACCCATTTACCCTAAGGATTTTATGGTTATTAATGTTTTAATACATTTCTCTTCCTAGAGAAGCATGTAAATATATTGTAAAACCCTCTAAATTGCAATTTAAGATAGATTGACTAATGTTTGAATTTTTAGATAGAGTAAAGTTCTTTTGAGGGAAATATTTTTGAGAGTTGAAGGAGGAGGTGTGGAAAGTTGCAAGATGTTCAGTGCCTGGAAAAATCACACTTACATGGTCTCTGCCTGTGGCCCATTCTTTCTTTTATTCTCAAGTAGCTAAAATAACCAGCATGATGGCATCTCATTTTATTGTGAGTCTTCATATGAAAACATAGTCACTGGTATTAATGTTTGCAAAGTGTTCTAAATTCCTTATATTAAAATCAGCCTATCCAGGCATAGTGGTGCACACCCGTAATTCCAGCAACTCAGAAGGCTGAAGCAAGAGGATCTCAAGTTTGAGCCCAACCTCAGCAATTTAGGGAGGCCCTAAGCAATGTACCAAGACCCTGTCTCAAAATAAAAAATAAAAGGACTGGGGATGTGGTCAGTGGTTAAGTGTCCCTGGGTTCAATCCCTGGTACCAAAAAAAAAAAATCAGCATAATAGTTACAAGATATTATTATCATTACATAAGCTTCCATAGGATGATATTCAAACCAACTCTCTAAGTTCAGTTACATTAAGAAAGCCAATGTTTATAGGTTAATGCTAATGTTAGTCTGATTGTAAAAACTTACTGAGCTGAAACTTCAAATCGTGAATTTCCATGAAACAGTTGAGACATTAGTATCTTAATTGGATTATTTACCTCCTGACACAGCATATAACAAATTGACCTATTTTCCACTTTACTTTATAGTCATTTCTATAACAAAGCTAGATATTCCAACCTGCAAACTGTCTGCAAAATGTTAATGCAACTTCCTTTTCTTATAGAAGCCGGAGTCTACCAACTGTATTACTTCCCAAAGAGAACTATACGAGCCAAGTGATTTGTGTCACAAAAAAAATTCTATAGGGAAGTCCCAGAGAAAACATCCAATAGACCCGAGGGACAGTCCTCAAGATCTTATTACAGAATATGTCCAAAATGATGCCAGACTTTTCCTGCCTGTTCTTGGAAACCCTCTAGTCCTAAGCTAAAAGGGAAACACCGAACCAGAAATCAACATCTTACCTATTCCAAAAACTCTTGTCTGAATCACTGTACTTGGTGAACTGAGAAAATGTTCTCTAGCTTTTGGACTGACCTCACTCAATCCTTATTTCTGTCCTCTGACTTGCCTTTTGATTTTCAAGTATGCTTCTGGGGCTCCTTCTTAAAAAGAAAAAAATCAGCCTCCACAAATAGCACTTTACTAATATACTGCCGAGACCTCAGGCTACACTTGAGATTCTTTTATTTTAATGTCCACCTTGTATCCATGATGTCTTTGAATTCAACTTTGATTTCTCAATTTATTTCTTACAAGTGTTCACCCATCACAAAGAACTTTTTGCCTCACAAACACTCTTGTAACTTACCTTTTTTCCCTTTCTGCAGCCACATACGGTGCCCTTGTCTATACTCAGCATATAAACATAATAATAGGCAGGCATTTTACAGAAAAGGGGTCATTACTGTATTTTCTGCCCTGTACCATGTGTCAGTTTTATTTACTAACAATTCTGTACTGTTGGAAATAAAATAAAGGTCTGTGTTAGCTCACTGAGTGGTGGGCTCCTTCTATATTGTTAATTGAACCATGTGATGAGTAAATATGACAACTTGGCACCGCTCACCGCCTTCTGCTGGGGACCATCAGATTGCAAGCTTTGAGGGGTTTGGTAGATTTTACTAAAATTATAGCTCAGCTTGGGCAAAATGAAAAATAAAATGATTTATTTTCTAATATGCTTAGAGCTTGAATATAAAAAGAGATGATGAAACCAGAAAAAGAAATCTTTTAATTTCTTTTTGACGCTTCTTGAGTATTTGCGGTGATATCTTGTATGAAGATGCATATAGATTGAAAGTTATCTATAATCCCTTTAATGGTTTTTGATTATTTTCTAAAATGTTTATTTCCTCAAATATTATTGTACTCAGCAATAATATGACTAATTTCATTAACTAAAAATTAAGGATTTTAATTTCACTATAATAGAAATTTCACTATAAAAGAAAAAATATTTCTGAAGTCACATGATTTAAATATGCCTCAGAGGCACAATAGAAATTCCACAGCATGAAACTCTCAAATTTCTCAAATGAGGGTCTGTATATCTTATGCCAGTATTTTCATTATATAATTAATTATTCATAATTCTTACTAATAAGGTACACCGAAAGTTTTTTTTTCCCCCTAAAAATGATGAAGCTTGGCACCAAGATTTCCTAAATGTACACAAGTTTAATTCCTGCAAATATAATGGGATCTTTTTTGGTCAGAGACTGGTTTGCCAGGTTTTTCCGTAAAGTCTGTTCAGGACGCACAGCTAACAAAGGAATTTTTCACTTGTAAATAATGGGCCAGATACAACCCCCTATGAGCCTTTTCCATTATGTTTCTTTCTTGAGGCTGTTCATTCTGTTTTCTTTTTTCCATGGTTGGATTTGTTGGCATATAAAATAGCAGTTTTGAACATTCTTTGTGATGGGTAATCCTATTAGTTTGGAAAAAAAATGATTTTCCTGAAATTTGGAAAGCAGGGTAATTTCACTGACGCCCTTTTTGATCACAATGCACTTTTTAATTGCCATAAAATAAAAAAGGCTCTATGTCTTTTTTTTTTTTAAAGCGCCCCTTTATTCTAACTTGGAAGTCTAATTAGTCCAGATTGTATTAAAATGCTTTGTTTTTGCTGCTTTTGTCAGAGGAGACTGAGAACATGCTGCCTCTCTTGGTAGGTCACAGACTAAGGATGCCTGACCCAGGGAATCAAATGTCTGACCTGGCCTGACCCTAACCTCTACTTAAAATCAAGTCTTAACTTTTATTTAAAAACAGAGGTGTATTTTCCATGTATCTTTTTTTCCTCTTGTCTCAGCTGCTAAGAAGCACCCATGGCTATTCATCTGAGACCTCAGGGTGGGAAAGGACATTTTCCAATCTTCTCAGTTTGGAGAATGGAGTCTGGGCTTGATTTACTCATGTTTACTTAGGGGAAACGCCACTATATTGTCTAGGAATTTCATGTGAGAGAAAAGCAACCAAAAAAAACCAAAATGTGGAATTAGATGACTTTTCCCTCTACTGCACATGAAATGTAAACACTTATTTATTTTAAATAAATCCTTATATCAAATTAAAAATCATTCCTGGTTATGCTGAAACTCACTTAGACGAGACAAAACATTTGGCAGACACATTTTAAAATTACGGCTGGGAGAACATTTGATACGTTGTCAGTTTTTGGTTGGAAATACAGGCAGCTGGGTGAGCCCTCTCATAATAATACTATTAATCACTTTATGGTTTTGTGCTCTCACTTTTGAGGCAAATGATCAATACCCTTAATTTTAGCTTTCCTTTTGTTGTCTGGCTCTGTGATTCTTTTTTCTCTGTTTGTATGGTTGTTACAGTAAATTTAATTTATGACTGTGTAGGGTGATGTATCCTGTAGGTCATATCCTGTAATCTTTCATGTGGAGAATTCCCATGGAGTTATTCGGTGAGATTTGGTGGCAGACTCTTTTGCTTTGACTTTAAACATCTTTACTTTTGGGGAAGTAGCGGGTATGAGAGGTTAGCTCATTCAGTGCCTCCCAAATTACAATGTACAGAGCTTTTATTTTCTCCTTGAGGCATGTAGCATGACTCTGCAGACTTGCTGGGTACCCTTGGAGGCGCCTTCTCACTCTAAATTCTATAATTTGTACTTTGGAAAATAAAAACTCTACAGTGCCTCACAATCTCAAATTTTCCCTCTCTCTGTGTCTGGTTACCGTAGCTCGTTTAGCTTAAGGAAAGGGCTGTTTTTTGTTGTTGTCAACACTTACCAGTTGTGATATTTATTGCAACCGCCAAATGTCAGCTTTGATGATGACATGGCTTTAATTTTTTAGAGGAAGGCACATTGTTGTATCGACATTTTCAAATTCAAGTGTAGCAAACGTAGTCAAGTTTAACTTGTTTGTGAAGCAAACATACCTCTTCGACCTTTAATTCTTTTGCTATGTTCATTCACTCACAAACAGAAAAACACCAAAAATATACTTGAAAATGAAAGTGAGTTGCTTAAAATGTCTTAGAATGAAGATCCTCTTTATTTTTCAGCTGTCCTATGTGAGATGACTCTAAGTTAAAAAACAAATACAAAATTAAACCTAGGTGCACATGCTTTGATTTAAAATTATTGAAAGGCTTCAAAATTGAGAGGGTTCTCTAATTTGTGAAGCATATAAGCTGTGAGCCATGCATTGGGCAATTTAAAATTATTCAAGCTCTTCAAATTTTCCAGAGTGCTTCAATTTGGACATTATCAGGGTTCCAGGAATGTATAATGCATAAAAATTTGAGGTTGTTGGAAATACTTTAAAAAAAAAAAAAAAGTCCAGCACAGTGGTACACACCTGTAATCCCACCTACTCCAGAGGTTGAAACAGGAGGATCAAAAGTTTGAGGCCAGATCTGGCAACTTAGTGAGACCCTGTCTCAATATAAAAACTTTTTAGAAAGGGGACTGGGGATGTAGCCAGCAGTAAAGCACTTACCTAGTATTCAGGAGAACCTGGGTTTCTTCCCTAGGACCATAAAACATAAAGCCATTTACTTGTATTCTGACATCTGGGCATGTGCAGACACTAAAGAATACATGGATGTGGAATTGTTTGAGTGCTCCAATTTGTAAGTGATTGCAGGAGCTCCTGAATCACTCAGCACATGTTCAAACAGTTAGAACTGCCCCATTCAAGAAGCGGGGGGAAGGTGAAACCAAATCTTCATTGAGGGAAAAGGGCTGGGTATTCAAATGCTTCTCAAAAATATGATGATTTAGCGTATGGGGAAGGCATTAAAAAACAAAGTCAAATTGAGGTTTGTGGCAAGGACTCTCCTGTTTTCATTTCATACTCCCATGTATGCAAACAATACGAGCAGCCTGGTGACTTTATCTTCTTTGAATGGCCCATGTACGCCTGTACTGATGTCCTATTGGCCTCTTTTATCTCAATGATAGCTCCGTGCTGAAAATAGATTACATCTTGCACAAGTCGGTCACTACACGGATTGCAGGATATCTGGAGTGCTGTGTCCAGGAGGACTCAGAGGCCACATTAGACCACAGCAGTAAAACAGGTCATAGAGGGTGCTGTGCATTTGGAATCATGCAGACATTTCTTGTTCTTTTCCTAGACAGGACTTATAATTTCTCAAGATCCTGTTCAGATAATACCCTCAAGTTTTCCAAGCATACTTAATTAAAAAAAAATTTAGGTCAATACCTTTGATCTTTGTGAACACAACATTTTTAACACTTTAGATTTTAAATAATACAAAATGAAGAGAATTTTTAAAAAATATATGAATAAGACAATGAAATGACGCTTTGTTTTATTTCCCATTTCAGGTACACCTCACATTAACAAATAATCATAGAGAATTTATACATATGTGAATATTGTTGATCTTCTTGGTTTGCTGTCTGCCCCTTAGCTGTGGGATTTTAAGAAACCACTTTTCTCTGGATGGGCCACATTTGTGAAGGGAAGGTACAAATAAGCATCTGCCTTTGATCTTTTCACTTTGTGATGTGAGTCCTTCTAGAAATTGAGGATGTTTTCATGAGGCTCCTCTCCTCGGGTACTGAAAGGTCAGACTGATGTAACTGAGAAACAACCTGAGCGAGGTGGACCTTCTTCAGCTTCCTAGGAAAAGTTCTCCAGTCAAGTGTCGGAACATCTAAGCTGTTGTCCCCACAGTGGCAGGTCATGTGCTAAATGTTTGGCATGATTTCAGAGGCTGCAACAAAGTTTTCCATGCCTTTCTAAATGGTCCCTGTTTGTCCACCGAAGCTGGTAATGACTTTAGGCTGGAACAAAAGTTTTACTTCCCAAATTAAAAGAAAAGAGTGCTGCATAGAAGACAGAACAGAAGTCAGAAGGGATGACAGATCCGGACTTCAGTTCCATGATTCATTATTTAAATACACTTTCATGTGCTTCTCGGAGTCTCTGAGCACCAGATTCCTCATGTGTGAAATGGCAATAATAATAGCCATCTCATAGATTTCTGGTGAGAAATAAATGTGACATAGTGCATAAACCGATTAGTACTGTTGTAGACTGCATATGCATGTCCCCTCAAAATTCATATGTAAAATCCTAGTGGGGTCAGTACCAGGCAGACAATTAATCAGGAAGGTAGAGTCCTCATTAGTGAGGTTAATGTCTTTATAAGATATGACATGATTTCTCTCTTGACCACATGAGGATGCAACAACAAGTTGACTGTCAGCAAACCAGGGAGTCAGCCCTCACCAGACTCCTCTGTCCACTCTATGATCTTAGACCACCAAGCTTCCAGAACAGTGAGAAGTTAACTTCCTATTGTTCAAGCTACTCAGTCTTTGGTTATTTGTTTTTGTAGTATTTGCTGACTAAGAACTGGTAGACTTTCAATAATTACTTATTTCTTTTCTTCTCCTGTTTAATGGCAATCACTTTTTTTCCTATGTGTAGAAATTTTAATCTAATATCCAGAAATGTGTATAAGGTTAAGTGGAGAATGGCTTTAAGTGATGGGCTCCAGAGATTGAAAGACATCCAGGTAGCAATGGAAGTCGTCCAAACCTGGAACAGGAGGGACATGTTTGCAGCTGTCTATCAGAAAGTTAGGGAAAGGCACTGCACACATGTGGGTGAAGGTGCCATGCAGGTAGTGACAATACAAAGACTAAGGCAGGGAGGAAGCAGGAGAGATCGTTGGGGAAAATCAGTTACCAGGCCTTTATGCCTAATGGGATGGGAGAAGAGAAATAGCTGCAATAACCAGGTTTTTTAATTTTCTATCAACCAGATCCTAAACCCCAGACAAATTATTTAAAACTCCCTGTCTCAGTAGAATGTATAGCAACTAGTATTAGTATCCCAGAGACTATAAAATGGAAGAACTGAAAATGATCTTATATTTTACTTTTAACCTGCTAATTCTAAATGCATTACATTTTTCCTCACGATAAATCACATGGGCCATTTTTTTCTAATTAAGATGTTGACAAATATAATCATAGTCACTGGCTGAAAGAATTGCACATAAAACAATAAGAAGTAAATTAGAAAGAAAGATGTGTTTCCTTTGTAGAACCCTAAACGAATCAAAAGGTCTAGTCATGCTCATGAGCTGGGCATGCTGTGCCAGGGTTCAGGAATATTGAATACCTATTTTGTCAACTGGATACAAGGAGCAATTTCCCAGAGTTGATATAAGATTCAGGCCTGACCTCAAGGTATAAATCATGAGTGCTCAGACTTTGAGATTTCATGGTCCACAAAATTACAAAAAAAAAAAAAAAAAAATAAAAAAAGCTATTCAAAAGAAAGTGCAAATTTTATTTTGACAAGCACACATTTTAAATACCAAAAGTAAATAAACTCACAAATTTAAACATCTTGTTACCATTATTTAATAAGAAGGTAATAAATTTAATGTCCAGAAAAAAACAAATAATGCAAATAATCTCAGAACAAAGAATCATCTTTAAAATTTAATGTTCAATCTTTGCTATAGTTGAATGTGATCTGTCACTCAAGCATTCATATGCTGGAAGATTGGTCCCCAGGGTGATCATGTGAGAGGTGATAGATTTCTCAGGAGGTAAGATCTGGTGGAAGGTGATTAGGTCATTGGGAGTGTGTCTTCAGAAAAGATTGACTTGCTTCTCCAGCAGTGAATTAGTTTCTGTATTAACAGTTTGTTAGAAAAGAGCCTTTGAATCTCTGTGGCTCACCATGAAACATCTTCCAGACATAATCTTGCGATTGTAATACCATCTGCCATGAAGCACTCAGCCAAGCTGAAGAGAAGCCAGCGCCATGCTCTAGGACCTCCAGATCTATGAGCAAAGTAAACCTCTTTCCCTTACAAATTACCTAGCCTCAGGTATTTTGTTATAGGAATGAAGAGTGGACTAATGTAATCTCATAAAAACCTCATTATTTTTCACTCTGATCCACTCAAAGTGTGTGACAAATAATCCATATCCAAAATTGAGGAACTGAGATCACTAATATTGCTAACGTCTACTTAGGACAACACTTATAGGAAGGGCAGTGTTTTAATATCATGAACTGCAACTCAATTAGTTTTGTATCTTGCATTAACATATTGTCTGATACTTGTAGTAGGTGCTCAGTGAATACTTGTTTCATGCATGTGAGTGATGAAAGGATGAATAAGTCAAGCAATCATCCATTGAATCCTTGGGTGTTTGCAGTAGCTCTAAAGTTTTTGGCAGAAGCTCTTGATTGGCAAAGAACAATAGAGGCTGAAAATCAGTGCTGATGGCCTCTGAGGGTAAAGGGAGCCCTGTTTTAAAAGAAAACACTTGGTAGAGAATCCTCCAGTCAATAAGTGATAGCAGGGGTAAGATTTTTATAGTCTCAGTGCCTAGCACCAGAAGTTGACAGACAATTAAATCAGTTTAAGTGAATTAAAGAGTGAGATTAACATTCAAATGATACATTCTTTTTCCATTGTAGCATTTCCCCCTCACACAATCAATCCATTCCCATCCAACCTCAGCGGAGACTGCCATTTGCCTTTAGCCAGCATGATCTGTCTATGCTATCACCACGTGCTGCAGGTCTGGAGTAGAGCTGCCCTTTCCTTCTTTCTCCCCATTTGTCTGTTTTCAGTTCTCTTCTTCTTTTTTTTTTTCCTTCAAGCTCATTAAGGTGTAAAGGGAGGGTCTATCTCACCATTATTTAACAGATTCTCATGTGGACATTTTGATATTATCACCAAATGTATAGATGCATTCCAGAGACCCAGTGTCAAGTTTGAAAGAAGAAATTGTCCATTGTACAGCTTAGAACATGGGTCCCACTATCACATAATCAGATCATACTGTTTGAGATAAACGATAAATGAGAAGCTTTATAAATCCTCTTTTCCCTGTGAACAATATGCTATTATTTACATGGAAATGGTAATTTTCTAAATTGTTAAATTAAAATTCAAATTTTTTTGATTGTTCTGCCTTGGTGCTAATTTGTTGATTTATATAGCAGAAGTTTCAAAATATAGAAGAAGCCTGGGCCTCTCTTGACCTGTTGAGATATAGCCTCAAGAACCCCAGACCTTTCTCAATTCTCCACTACACTTTACCTGGAAACCTCTGTTGGAATGTGGGAAGAGCACATGTAAGAGCAAAAGAATGATCTATGTTTAGTGCAATGGAACACACCTGGAGTCCCAGATCCTTGGGAGGCTGAGGCAGGAGGATCACAAGTTGGAGGCCAGCTTGGGCAATTTAGAAAAGCTCTGCCACAAAATAGAAAAGGAAAAACATTGGGAGGTATCTCAGTGGTAGAAAACCCCCTTTGCAATGTCATCAAGATGTTTTACTATGTGTCTACTTATTGTATAATGAAGGGAGATGAGAGGGGGTTGGGTGGGGGTATGAAGGATGGTGGAATGAGACAGACATCATTACCCTATGTAAATGATGATTACACAAATGGTGTGAATCTGCATTGTGTATAACCATAGGAATGAAAACCTATACCCCATTTGTGTACAATGAATCAAAATGCAGTCTGTAAAAATAAAAAATAAATCATAAAAAATTAAGAAAAAATTATCCAATGAAGGATCAGAAAAATCATTTTTTCTGCATTATTCCAGAAATTCCTTATAAATAGGTTTAAAGCAATATCTCTTTCTATTAGAAGTTATGAAATATCTAGCCACCAATTTAGCAAGATAATTTTTATCTCAAAGTATGAACTTCTCAAGGAAATGTACATGATAAACAGCCATCTCAAAAGTCAACGTATCTGAGAGTGAGAAACCTGTACCTTTGTTCCTAATTCACTTCAGAGAACCAGTTCCTATGGTTCTGTGTGTTCTGTGTGTATCCATCCCTTCCATCCTTCCTTCCTTCCCTTCTTCCCTGAGCTACAGCCCCCTCCTAGCCACTCTTTTTTAGCATCCAATTTGGTATTTCCATTCTACCCTAAATTCCCTTTCTCTCACATCCTCCATATTGTCACCAAATTAGTCTTCCTATCATATATGGAGAGAAAATTTGGTAAATAGCCAACACAACTAATATGTGACTATTATGTTCATCCAGAGCACTGTCAAATAATTTAGCCACAGTAATTTGCAGTAATAGTCAAGACGGTTAAAAGTATGACATAATCCACTTCAACATATTTGTTTGGATAAAGCCATAGTAAATTGAGGAAATTGATTTAACAAGGCCTTTCACTACTAGATTGTACACACTGAACAAGCCTCAGTGTATGTGTATTTAAATGTATTTGTTCTATTCTAGCAAATAATTTTATATGAAACTAAATTATGGCTTGAGTTTGCAATGTCTGTGTATGATAGAAGATTTTTTGCAAAATATATTGAATAAAGTTAGTTTGATTACATGTTCACATTAAGATATTATAGTTTGGAGGTGCTGTAGACTCTGGCAAGAATTAGCTCTGGTGACAGCAGATTAAGAGTCAGAACACAAAAACTTCTGAAGTAATTTCAAAAGTGAATCAATGTAAAATCTTGGGTAAATTTTCATGATTTTTAGTTCTGGCCATCTATAAAACAAGGAGGTTGACCTCTCAGAAAATTTTCTGGTTTCAGATTCTTCACATTCACTCTTAAAGTAGCCAAAAGTAAGAACACATGATTTAATTGATAAATGAATGAATGAATGTGTGGTTGCATAAATGGATAAGCATCTCCTAGAGAGACTGCTTCCCTCACTTATAGAGAGTAGTCAAGAGGTCTGTTAGCGTAAGGTGGTCAGCCTGTGATGCTCCCACAGAGGTTGTTGCCTCCATCTAGGAGCTGCATGTTTCAGGGATGGCCAGGAGATCTTGCAGTCCTTGGGATTATACTATAGAGTCAGTCACAGGAGAGGAGTCTCCTGTAAGGGAATAATCATGGGGTCCTGTTGTGTTGGCAAGCTTGGAGACACAATCTAAATTTGAAATTGTTCACATGTAAGGTCTAGATATATGCATAATTTCTCTTGGCAGATGTGGAAGACATGGTGATGGGGAACTCAGATTCCCCCTCAGGGAAGGACTTGTTCCCACTCTGGTGGGCAGGAAACCTCTAATGTTAGCTCTTTTGGAGCCTATCTTGGCTTCAGAGAATCATCCTCCATTCCCTCTTCTCCTTAAGGTCATATTCCTCCATGGCTGCCTGATTCTGTTGAGTAGGCAAAGGAGGAATATGGGCTGTTATGGTTTGGAAGTGAGGTATTCCCCCAAAAGCTCACATGTGAGACAATGCAGGAAAGTTCAGAGGAGAAATGATTGGGTTGTAAGATTCTTAACCCAATCAGTGAATTAATCCTTGATGGGATTAATTGAAGTGGTAGGGTGTGGCTGTAGGAGATTGGAATTGGGGCATGGCTTCGGAGTATATATTTTGTATCTGGAGAATGAAGACACACTCTCTCTCTCTCTCTCTCTCTCTCTCTCTCTCTCTCTCTCTCTCTCCTTCCTGATGATGCAAACTGCTTCCCTCTGCCATGCTCTTCTGCCACCATGATATTCTGTTTCAGCCCTGAGGAACGGAGCCAGCCTTCTATGGACTAAGACCTCTGAAACCATAAGTCCTCAAATAAACATTTCCTCCTCTATTATTGTGCTGGTCAGATCCTTTTAGTCACAGCAGCGAAAAAGCTGTCTAAAACATGGGCCCAGTCCATCAGCCCAACATGGACACCATAAAGCACCATACTCTCACCAGAATGCCCAGGTGTTTTTGAAAGAGGATTGGTTAGCTTCTCATTATGGTTAACACAGTTTGATTTCTCTTCCAGCCAGAAGTTGATTTTCCATGTTCCCTTCTCTGTTTATGCCATTGTGTACCCCAAACTATGTCTCAGCATCTGCTTCCAAAGAATCCAACCTGTGACAGCTGTACCTCAGTAAGAAATGATAGTGTAGAAATAATCAACATTTGGTACCTCCCATCTGTCTTTCTTCTGGCACATCTTCAATCCCAGATTTAGGAACTTCTGTCACACTGCCTTTGTTTACTTAGAGACAGGTCTTAGAAAAAAGTTTCAGTACTGTGGTTTTGCCATTGGAATTAAGTGTCCATTTATAATTTTGAAGGCCATTTATTTTTTAGCCATGTGTAATAGAATGTACATGCACCTAGAACTTGTACAAGTACACAGACAAATGCCTCACCTCAGGCCAACACTCACCTTACTGGGCAGCCACCTATGGAAGTACCCTACATCCCTTTTACTAACTGGGATGGAATATTTTATTTTGACTAGAACAAGTCTTTCATTTTACTGTATAATGGACGTATGATGCCTTTCATTGCCAACACAGAGGCAGATAAATCAGAACCTTTACTTATCATTATGAAGTAGTGGAGGAGTTGGGCAATTGGTTAGGCAAATAGTTTTGGGGGTTGGCAAAGGGTAATGGGAAAGAGACTTTGGAGAAAACAAATTAGACCCTGTAATGGGATCAGAGAGAAGCAGAGAAGTTGGGGAAAATAGGGAGAAATTCCTAAAGAGAAGTAAAGCAAAAGCTTTAGATGAGTCCTAAGATATAATTCTGAATACCTGAACAGCTTATTTGATGGATGGATTAAAGAAATCGCCCTTGGTGTGGGGGAAATTGACTTCATTATCTTTTTAATATGTTTTCAAACTACCAGATGTACAAGTTCAAGAGACTCAGTGGTTCATCCTAACAGCATTGCTGCTGCAGAGATTCATACAAGGAGTCAGTATTGAGTTTTTATTGACATTGTTCTGTGTTGATAAGGAGCATTTGGAAATAAAGGGGACAGAGCTGGAACATGTGTGAGAAGAGAACTGAGATGGGAGACAAAAGATCCCTACTGTCTCTTCCAGCTCTAGAATTTCTGGGTCTAATTAGGTAAGGTTTGAAGATCACCCTTACTACAATTTGTTTTGGGGGATGAGGTTCAGAGTCAATCCTAGAAGAATTTATTTGAAATATTATATTCTATGAACTCCTAATCTTCTGCTTATTTTCATACACAAGAAATTTAGCAAAAGTAAGGATGAAAGATAATTCTAAGAGACTATGTCACAGATGGTCATCTTTTGCTGAAGAAATGTTTGGGTGCCTGGTAGACTGGGTATAATTTATATTTGTCTAAGTGATCATGATCAGATATATCAGCTTGCTATATATACATATTAGTGTCATGCTATTATAAATGAGGTGAAATAATTTCATTTCTCTTTTTATCACCTGATTCTGCTTAGTTGCATGGAATTTAGTATTACCATTTTTCTCATTCCAAGTTAAGTTTGTCCAAAGCACACAGAAAACTGAACTTCACAAGGATACAATAACTAAAAGATTAAAAAGGAATATGTAGGTCTAGAGGATATACAGAAGAAAAAGCTCATTTTGCTGAGTTGAAACAGCAACATGTAATTTTCAGTAGGGCAGAGATTATACCTAGTTCACTGATGTATCAATGTGCCTAAACAGTACCTAGCACATAGTAAGACCACAGTAAACGTTTACTGAATGCACGAATTAATTCACACTGCATTGCTTTTACTTAATAAATGTGGTTGAAATTTACTGTTTTACATTCCTTGCTGCCAAAATTCACCAAATACAATGGGATTACATTATGTTGTTATAACAATGATTCTCCATGGATACAAATTTGCCAGGAAATACAAAGAACAAAGACCATGAGAGCAGATAAACAATTTGGAAGCTCGACCTCCAGGTGGGGAATTGAAATATCCTGGGGTCAGTTGTTCTTGCCAACGAGGAACCTTTGTCTGCAATAGCCATATTTGATCTAATGTTTTAGTTAGAGATATGCATTTAATTTGCAGTAGAGTGAAAAATATAGAATCACTCAATGAAGTGGATGTTCCTTATTTGAAAGACATTTAATTATAGGGTTAATGACTGGTTGAAAAATATGTGAATACCCATAGTGAAATCTTGCAAAACTGGGCCTGGAGAAACACTAAGTACAGCACATGCCTAAGGAACCTTTAGCTGATGATTGGGTAAGAGGATTTTTCCACCAAGAGAAGTCTGTCTATAGCAAGGTGACGGCTCCTACAAATAGCCCAGATTACAGGGCTTCAGAAATCTGCTTCATGTGATTTTTGTATGAAGGTTTTAATTAAATATATTCAGGGAACTTAGAGCAATCTTGAGCCAGAAAGCAAATTCAGAAAATATGTCTATTTTTTTCCAATGGCTTTGAAGGAATTAGTTATGGTAGACAGTTTATGGTAAAGAAGACTTTTTTTTCAAAGACATGATTTGCTGTACATAAGAACTACCACTAAACCAAAATGAAAGGCTTATTCATTAAGGCTGAAAATACTGATTACATCTCAGACAAAATGACACAGACCTGGTCTTTTTCTCCATACCAAAGCAAACTGTTATTTTTTTATAATGGTTTCAGTCAATAATCATATATATTCCCTTTGAGCTGCACTTCAACAAAATTGAATACTTCAAAACTATCCCCAGGCACCATTAAGGTGATTATTACTTGCTTCAACCATAGAGAAATAGAGATGCAGACATGTTGAATGATTTTTCATATATCTCCTTGCATAAAACAGGCAAAAATAGTCATTTTCTGGGTTAACCACTGGGCAGTGTTAGAGAAACCCAAGCTCTGTGGTAAAGTAAATATCTCATAGCATAAAACAAAATTATTTATCTAATAAACTTTTTTGAGTATCTGCCAGATACTAAGAAGATAACTATTAAAGTATTTTTAGTAGCAGAGAGCCCCTGAATAAGATTCTATAGCCAAATAACTATGAAATCCAACATACTATGCAACCTACTATATTAGGAGTAAACTAATATAAATTAGTATATTGGGGATTCTAATAATTTCTGTAGTTAATAGCCTATTTAACTTCATTTAGCAAAATATCTTTTATTATATTTTGAGTTTTCTTTTCATGTATATTATCTGGAGAATAGTGACAGTCGCCAGAACACTGAAAAATACTAGGCTAAAATTGAAGAATTAAAGAATGAATAATAAAATATTTCTGTCCTTAATATTCTCTGGTGAGGTCAGACAAAAATAGAAATTATTACAGCAAAACATAACTAATGTAGTGATTAATTTTGCCTAAGTACAGGGAAAGTTTCAAGTTGGTGAAATTTTATTTGGCATGTCAGGAATGCCAGGATTGGGAGAACATTTCAGAAAGAGGCCACAGAGTGGGAAAAATATCACAGGTGTATGAGTGGAACACTGTGCCAGCCACTCCTACAAATTGAATAGTGGGTGGGTCTGGAAGGAGGTGAGGAGAAAGGAGACTTCACAGTTAGCTTGAGTGTCTTGCTGTCTTGAATACCACAAAGGAGTTTGGACTTTCTAATTTAGATAATAGGGGGTCTTGGCAGAGCCTAAACTGTTTCCTGGAAGCTGATAAGACTCAAGGAGTTAACATATTTGTTTTGTGGTTTCATTCGCATTTGGCTTCCTCTTACCTTGCCAAACACTTTATTTTTATTTTATTTTTATTTTATTTTATTTTTTTCCTATCATCAGCATCCTCACTCCATTGAGGAGCTCTGGAAGAGCTGAAAGAGGAAGCACCTGGAAGAAACAGCTTGCTTGGGCATTTGACTCTTCAGCTTTACTAACATGGACTAGCTTCTTCGATTCCCTACCTTATTTAGGCTTACCCATAGACTCTTGGTAAAACTCTTTGTTAAAAATAATTGGATGGGATGGTATTAACTTAGAATCAGATGGCTTTCTAGAAAAGAGCAATGTGCAGGTTCTCCCAAAACGTTAAGTTCTTCAATGGTGTTCAGAGAAGCAGTAAAGAAGCAGTTATATTTTAAGAGGGAACTCAAACTTCTCAACCTTTAAGGTTTCCTTGTCTTTAATTAAACCTATTGTCGAAGTGGAGTCCAGGTCTATTACAAAGTCTGTACATGTTCAAGTTTTGCATTACATTAGTTCCTGATTTTATTTTTTTTAAATGTCCTCCCCTTTCTCTGAATATGAAGTAGATGTCTTTTGCTGCCTAAAATTTGGCATTTCTGACACGCCTTCAGTGTATACATATGTATGTACTCCAGGAACTTGTGCCATGTTTTACTATTTCCTAGAAATATGCACTCAACTGAGCAATCTGCTCAGGCTTTTGCTGTACTGTGGAAGAGTCCCCTTCTTTGAAGGACAGGCAGAAAGGCATCTCAAGTCATGGGGAGGACGCTGGCATTAGTGTCTCTAGATCCTGGGAGTATATATGTGTAATATAGCTTAAGCTAATTTAGGAAAACATAATTCTCATAATTAAAAATCAGAACTTCTATTTGAAGTTAAATCAGAGGGTTTTCTTCACAAATGTTTCTTCTACACATCCCACCTATCCTTCTGTCAGTGAACTCAAATTACTAATGCATGTTAGTTTCCTCCACCCATCCACAGCAAATTAAGTGCTTCTTGTGTAGGTAATTTCAAAGGATCTAATTATGTCGTCATTTTAAAGCATCCTTATTTCTGGTGTGTCCTATGTACTTGACAGAGGGTTGGCTCCTATTGCTAAAATAAATCAAATCTAGAATATAACCCTTTTCCACTTTAGTTTAAGTTCTGTACTGAAATGAAATTCAGAGGAGCCAAAGGATTAGAAATGTTACCTTTTAGACACTACCACCTCCTACCCAATTCTTTAGTAATATCTTGAAATATACTTATTTATTTGCTGTTCTTTGTATTTAATATCTTTAATATTCCCTTTATCTCCTGACTGCTCAGTGAAGCATGTCCAAATGAATCAGATAGAAATTATGTACCTAGAACACACATTTCCTGAGTAACAGAAGGGACTGGAGATAAAATAAACATGCATATTATGTTTCTGCACTTTGATAAATGCTCTAGGAGAGTCAAATCTAATTTTTATTCTATATTTGCTAATGTTCTTATTGAAGGTATAATTCTGGTATTAAAGACAGCATCCTAAAATCTCAAGATGGAAATTCTGAATGAATAGGTTTTTATAAGTCCAGGAATAATCAAGCATGGCAATGTGTGTGCACGTATGCATGTATGCATGTGTGTGTGTGTGTGTGTGTGTGTGTGTGTGTGGTGTATGCCAAGAGACTTACAAACTCATTTACCTCTTGTGGGTTCAGGATTTGAGATATAAGAAATGTGAACAGGAAGAAAATGGGTTATCACTGAAATTCACAAAGCTATGAAAGAAAACCAAAGTGATAGTAAAGAGCCTAACTTACAAGAGATTTAAAAAATGGATTGTCCATCGATTGTGATAATATCCTAGATTTTGAGAAGGATAGGCTGACTGATAGGTATAAACTAAAAGAAAAAAAATTGAGACTTATTGTGCCTTAAGGTATTACATTTTTTTTCAGATAATGAGGGGAAACATGGTTTTCTAAGTGAAGACTGCTTCCATACACCACCACCCCATAATTATTATGCTCTGCAAAAATGTAGCATGGTGGAAAAAGGACAGGAGCTCTGCAGAGTTGACCTGGGTGTTCATGTTTGCTGTTCCACTTACAGGTTGTGTGATTCTAGGTAATTTGCTCATCATCATCATGAACTTACAAGGGCTCATCTCATCCCTTTTGGGCTCAGATAAAATTTGTTATGAAGGTTTTACTATTGTGAATCACAATTCTCTCCTCCTTTTTTCTATTGCTTGATTTATTTGTAGTTTTTGTCTTTTCATTAAATTTCACAGCTAACAAAGAAATGCATTTTCAAAGCATTCAAGGAGTATCAAAACTCTGAAAAATTATCCATTATTCACCATGACTCTGCCACTCTGTTTCACAGCACACTACAAACTTATTAGTTTGGTGCATAGCATATTTTCCCCAGCTTTTTTATGCATATCTAACTCCATACTTGATCATAAATAAAAATCATACTATTTGGATTTTTTATGACTTGATTTTTCTTAAGAATCTTAAAGACTCATGATTGCTTTCTCCATTTCTGTGAGGAATGTCGTTGGAATTTTAATTGGAATTGCATTGAATCTGTATAGTGCCTTTGGTAGCATGGCCATTTTGACAATATTAATTCTGCCTATCCAAGAACATTGGAGGTCTTTCCATCTTCTAAGGTTTTCATTAATTTCTTTCTTTAGTGTTCTGTAGTTTTCATTGTAGAGGTCTTTCACCTCTTTCGTTAGATTGAGTCCTAAGTTTTGTTTTTTTTTTATTTTGAGGCTGTTGTGAATGGAGTGGTTTTCCTAATTTCTTTTTCAGAGGATTCATCACTTATGAATAGAAATGCATTAGATTTATGCATATTGATTTTATATCCTGCTACTTTATTGAATTCATTTATTAGTTCTAGAAGTTTTCTAGTGGAGTTTTATGGATCCTCTAAATATAGAATCATGTCATCAGCAAATAGTGACAGTTTGAGTTCTTCTTTTCCTATTCGTATCCCTTTAATTTCTTTGGTCTGTCTAATTGCTCTGGCTAGTGTTTCAAGGACCATGTTGAATAGAAGTGGTGAAAGAGGGCATCCCTGCCTTGTTCCAGTTTTCAAGGGGAATGCTTTCAGTTTTTCTCTGTTTAGAATGATATTGGCATGGGCTTAGTATAGATAGCCTTTACAATGTTGAGGTATGTTCCTACTATCCCTATATTTTCTAGTGTTTTAAGCATGAAGGGGTGCTGTTTTTTCTCAAACACTTTCTCAGCATCTATTGAAATAATAATATGATTCTTAACTTAAAGTCTATTGATGTGATGAATTACATTTATTGATTTATGGTTGTTGAACCAACCTTGCATCCCTGGGAAAAACCCCAATTGATCATGGTGTACTATCTTTTTAATATGTGATTTGCCAGAATTTTGTTAAGGATTTTTGCATCTATGTTCATCAGGGATATTGGTCTAAAGTTTTCTTTCCTTGATGCATCTTTGTCTGGTTTTGGTATCAGAGTGATACTAGCTTCATAGAATGAGTATGGAAGGGTTCCCTCCTTTTCTATTTCCTGGAATACTTTGAGGAGTATTGGTATTAGTTCTAACTAAGGCCATGTGGTCCTAAATATTTAAGTATGTCATTTAAAATAATAGCTTTTTTATTATAGAACAATTTTAGATTTACAAAAATGTAGCAAGGAAAGTTTCCATACGCTTCTTGTTAATTTATCTCCATTGTTAATGTCTTATATGCCTATGGTACCTTTGTTACAACCAATAAAAAAATTGACATTATTAATAATATCAAAGTTCATACTTTATTTGAATTTCCTTAATTTTTAAACAATGTTCTTTTTCTGCTCCAGGATCCCAACCAGAATATAATAGGACATTTAGTTGTTATGGCTCCTTAGTCTCCTCCAGATTGTGATGCTTTCTCAGCTTTTCTTGTTGATGACCTTGACAGTGTGAAGGCTATTGGTTACATGTTTCATGCAATTTTATTCAGTATGTGTGTTTGTGTGTGTGTGTGTGTGTGTGTTTTGTCCCTATGTTTTGCTCATAGTTAGACACATGTTTCTTGGAAGAATATCACAGAAGTGAAGTGCCAGTCTTGCTAAATCCTATCAAAGGTACATGCCATCTACATGGTCTGTCACTGGTGAAGCTCATTAATGCTGATGGTACCCTATGTTGGGTTTCTCTCAAGCTACTCTTTCTTCATCTCTTTTCATATTGTACTGTTGGAAGAAGTCCCAGTGTCACCCATATTTCAGGGGTGGGAATTGTGCTTCTCCTTTTCAAGGAGAGATATTTTAACATCTGTAAACATTACATAGTATGAATGAACCACTATTTATTCCACTATTCCCACATTTCATCAATTTTCCCATTAAAACAAGGCTGAAATGAACCCCCTGGTGCATGACATCTTTGTGTGTGTGTGAGTACTTCTGAAGAATGGCTTTGTAGTTTCAAAAGGGTAGACTAGCTGGGAAAAAATGGCATGTACATTTTTTGTGTTGATAGAATGGTGTCAAGTAACAGGTCCTCAAAAAGGTTTTAATAATTTACATTCCTTTGGGTGCTCATGAATGCACTTTTGGGTTTTGTCTCTTCAAAAAAAAAAAAAAAAAACAAAGAAAGAAAGGAGTTTTTATTTCCCACAAGACAAAACAAACATACCCTCAGATTTCATGTATTTTTAATTTTAATATTTTCATCTATTTTTGATAAATGAATTATTTTCATGTGTGACATGAGGGAGAAATCTAACTTTATTGTTTTTATCACAGTCTCAACATTTTTAAACAAATATTTAATATTTTCTCTGTTTTAAACTATCATCTTTTGCCTAAAAATACTTTATTTTATGCCAATACCATGATGTTATAATTACTAAAATTGGGGGTGCATTTTGAAAGTTATCTGCTAAAGGAAGTTATTTGCTGTTTTTAATTTTTCTTATTTATTCTGATTTAATTATTCTACAATTTACAGATGAACAGAGTCAAATTGTGAAGTTCCATAAATATTGGGAATTCAGATTGGGATTTCACTTAAATTCACATATTAATTTGGGGAAAATTAACTCCTTAATATCATTGAGTCATCCAAAGAAGGAACATACATGTTCTCCATTCATTCAGATGTTTACTAATCCACTTGATAAAGATTGATAATTATTGCCAATTTTATTTCAATATCTGTATAACTTTATATCTTTCATTTGACTAAATTACTGAGTTCTCTTAATAACTCCAGTTTTTGTGTTTATTCTTTTATTTTTTGAGATAATTTTATCTTCTGAAATTGTAAGCTTTGTCTCATGCTTTCAAAGACTCACCCTTTTACTTTATTTTCCTTTTCATGTTGAACCTCAATGCAGTGTTTGACAGTGGTGGTAAATCTTCTCCTTTATTTAATCATGATATTTTGCCATTATTATGCTGTTTGCTCTAAGTTTTTTTTTTTTCTTCAAATTCTCTTTATCAATTTAAGGAAATTTCCTTTTTTGTTTTATTTTCAATTTGGAACCAGGAATAACTGTTAAATTTATCAAACTTTTTTGACATTTTCTCACTTTTATTTTCTCAAATACATTAACGTAATGATTGTTGTCTACCATTGTTTTCAATAGCAATAATGAATCCTTGGGCAGACTTCATAGATGCTATATCACCACTACACAAAGCTTGCTATGTCCTCTTGAACGATCTTATTTCTGCAAATAAACCTTATCTAGAAGAAAAGTATTAATGCATGATATGATTCCAATTTCCCTTTAATAACGATTAGTTATTTAATATTTTAGTGTTGATCTCTCACAATTGGGGAAATGCAAATCAAAACTACATTGAGACTTCATCTCCTATCAGAATGACAATTATGAAGAATACAGATAATAATAAGTGTTGACAAGGATGCAGGGGAAAAGGTTCACTCATAAATTGTTGATGGGGCTGCAAATTAGTCCAACCCCTCTGGAGAGCAGTATGGAGATTTTTCAAAAAACTAGGAATGGAACCACTCTAAGATTCCTCCTATCCCACTTCTCGGTATATATTTGAAAGATCTAAAATCCGCATACTGTAGGGATATAGCCACTTCAATGTTTATAGCAGCACAATTCACAAAAGGCAAGCTATGGATGCTAAATAATCAGAATGAATGTATTAAATGTGAATTTTGCTAGGTCATTCAAAGACATTATGTCTTACTAGGTATTATACAGATATTACTTGTATTTTATTTTGCAAGAAATTTCTTAAAATGCATCTAGTTCAGGTGTTTATTTAGAAGCAAGTCTTTGACTATTTTTTCACTTTCTTTTATGTATATTAGTCTCTCAACCTTTTTCGCAGGAAAATTTTAAGAATATATAGTTGTTTTTGCTTTTTTAGACCTCATTTTTTTCCTCCAAATTTTCAAACTTATTTATATAAGCTTTATACATAGTGGTCTCTTATTTTAAAATATCCTCTATACCCATGGTTAAGAACCTTTTTCACTTACAAAGTAATGTACATGTACCTTCTTATTTTCTTGATTAAAATGCAATATTTAATATTCGTATCTGATTTACTTCAAATTATGAGTCTCTGCTCATGTTTCTTTTCTATGGGGGTTTTAACAAGTTAACATAAACTTGGTAGCCTAAGATGCTAGAACTTTATTTACTAATGGTTCTGCAGGCTAGATATCTGAAATCAAGGTGCCAGCAGGTCATACTTTCTCCAAAGTCTCCACTGGACAATCCTATCTTCCCACTTCTAGAGGCTCCTATTGTTCCTTGGCTGGGACTGTATCAGACCAAACCCTATGGCAGTCACATTGTCTCCTTCGCTCCTCCCAAGTTTCTCTGCTGCCCCCTTAAAAGGGTACACATGATGGCCTTTAGAACCCACCAGGCAATCCAGCATAAATCCTGCTTTCCAGACCCTTATTTCAATCAGAACTCTTGCCATATCTAGTAACAGTCACAGGTTTTGGGGTTTAGGACATAGACATGTGATTTTGGAAGCCGTCATTCAGGCTATATTCTATTTCTCCATTTTAGGCATTTGCAAACTTTCCATATTTTTAAGGAGGTTAAAATTTTTATACTGTTCTTAAACCACACTTAAGCTTTCCATCTTTTGGCTTATATTCTGATTCTAGAAGGTCAATGGTGAAAATAGAAATAGTACTAATAATGTTACATCTAGATATATTGTCTGGTCATAGTATTATATCTAGATTAATTGGTTCACTGCAGTGTTAGTACTATGCTAGGGAGTTCCTCCCTCTAATGTCACCACTCCTCTGCCAATTAAAAGATCATTTCCTAGTGTCTAACAGAAAGGAATCTCTTTTCTTCTTTCAGTCAATTCTGCATTTCAATTTCTTATAGAGGCTTTTACATGTTCTTTTAATAGTTTCCTTCTTCTTGGTTGATATGAGACATTAGGTTCTCCTTGCCATGCTGCTAAGGTTATGTGGAACCTTGACTCTTCTAAAATCCATTCTTCTTTGTTAAAAAGCTAGGATTCACTAACTTCTTGCCCAATTGCCGTCTCCTATTCTTATATCCCCAATCTTTTCACTTTGCAATTTTGCCTTCATTTTTCTGAATCTGTCGCTCAGTCATTTCCTATGAAAGTGTGAAAGGTAAACTTTCAGAGACCTTGTTTTAGAACGTCATTGTGTGGACCTCACAATCCACATACTTCACACTCACTATCATTTGCCCTGAGTAACTTGGAGACTATTTTGTTGCTGTCGCTTCTGCTGCTGCTGCTTCCTCTTCTAGCAATTCTTATATTAGAAAATGGAGCCAACGTGATCATTGTCCCTCCGAAGTTGATTTTTCTCTCCTTCTTCTGGTTAGATTTTGTGCCTTCTATTTTGTATTTATATTTTAAATTTCCATGATGAAATTTAGCATAGCACCTAGAAAATGTTTTCACCTAAAATTTTGGTTCTTTTAATACTATGCTGATTTGATGTGTTCAGTTGAATACAGTTGATCATTATTGGTATTAATCAGAAAATAAATTCACCCAAAGGCTATCGGGTAGATATTACAGTCCTCCTGCAACTGAACTGCAATTGTTGATAGTTATTCTTTCTTTCTTCACTAATTGTTTCATGATCCATTTGGCTTCAGTAAATTCCTCATGTTGTCTTTCTTCTTTATCTGAAGAGAAAACACAGTCCCTCATTATTTTTCAAAGGATTGAACCCTGATGCTCCTACTTAACGTGGGTTTTCCTTTCTCTTCCATTAACTTTTACCACCATCAATTAGTTCTTCTCCAAATATGTCATTTTGATCAGTTTAAATCACACCTCTGACATAATCATTTTTAGCTATTGTTTGGAACTTCTCTCCAGATTTTAAAGTGGGCACCAAGAAACTTCTGTCCTTCTTTGTACCAGATTGTAAACAAAAACTTACCCAAGTGCAATGTTCCTTATGTGTCCTCCTTCACTGAAGTCATTTACATAATCACCGCGATTTACTTTCTCCTTCTGTAGATCTGAACATATTCTTTTCCTTTCTAGGCTTTCATTCTTTTTTCTTTATTTCTATTTTTCGCTTCACTTTCGCTTTATAATGAGTTGTTAGGAGATAGTGGGACTCCCTTCAGAAAACCACACATAATTATCTCCACTGTTTCTTTTCATGGCAATTTTCTCAGAACTTAATTCCCATTCTTCATTACCTACCTTACCACATTCCTTCTGTTTTTCATCTGTACAATTCCTGGGCTAGCTTTTAACAGTCTTGAGAATAGGCACCATAGTCTATTGTTATAGACTCTCACTGTAGGACCCAATTCTTACTGCATGCAAGAGGGGTTATATAAATATTGTACACATATATCATGACTTTGATCTAATAAATACTTACACGACACCTCCTGTAGGTCAGCCATAGTTTTGAGAACTGGAGATAAGGAATCAAATAAGACACAGGAGTTCCTTGTCCTTAGGAAATTATATTCAAATATTTCATTATATGACATCCTATTCCATCTAAGTTTGGATTGAATTTAATTAATGCAATTACACTAAAATTGCTTTATGCCTACTCTATGCACATTAGTGTGTTGGGCTTTCTCTGGGAGGGAGATGATGAAGACAGGAAGATATAGGCCCTAAAGGTCCTGACAATTTAATGAAACACACACACTCTACAAGGATACATGCAAACTAAAGGAAGACCTTACAAGTCAGAGGCTAGTAGGACGATGAAGATTTGATTGCAGAAGCAACATCTGAGTATCCTTGAGGTAGGAAGAATTTGGGGTGGTAGAGTTAAGGCACTGACCTGCAAGTATAAGGAAGGCATGGTGCTGCTGTTGGCTCTTGGATCCTCTTCATCCCAGAGCAACTACAAATCCCTTTATATTCAGTTCACAGAACAGCCTGTGAATCTTAAGGAATGATCAGTCTTCGTGATTGCCAAGGCCAAGAACTTGACTGTCCTTGTCACAATTCTGTCTTATATATGTGCAGCTCTGGTCATACAAAGAATCTCTGGAAGATTTATTTCTAACTCACTATCTTAAAGAATTTATTTTCTTCAGTATATTTGATTTATGTCATGTTTGAGTCCTGTCCATACCCTTGCTGAATGCTCTTCCAAGTGTGCTCCAGGTTTTCTAAAGCCACTTGCAACACTGTGAGCTCCTTGCTCTGACTTTTGTTTTAAAGTAGGCTCACAAAGCCATCAGAGTCATAACCTAGGAAGGAATTTTTCTTTCTTTATAAAAGTCAGCCTGTGCCCCTTACCAGCCTAATGAGCAAATAAAGTCCGGGATCTGAGTTGTTTTAAGAAAGCTTAAAAGCATTTTGTTGGCAAATGTTCAAGGTTCTCTTTATATATTTCACCATAAAGTTTCCTGACTGCTTCTCTTTGTGGAACTAAAATGGCATGTTGGAAAAATATGTATTTTCATTTAAAATAAAAAATGAGCACACAGTGAAAACTTTTTGTCTCAGGAAGCTTGGATTACAAGCTTACAGCTCAAACTTGTTTTGAAGTTTTAATTCCTTTTTTTTTTTTTTTTAAATAAGGAACACAGCACCAAGCTCTGATATTTCCAAGTAAATATCCATTACATGCAAATATGGCTAATCCAATTATCAATAACTTTATTTTGGGACATTTGAGAAAACAGTAAATATTATCTAAATGCATCATATCATGTTTACTGAGTCAAGGTCTTTGTAATTCATAAAACTTTTGTAATGCAAACTAAAAATAAATAAGCATCAATAAAACAATAAAGATGGTACAGTTCAAGTTATTTGGGAAATGATTGCTCAGTTTCAAACATATTTGCCCATTAACATTTTAATCATTTTCTTGATTCTTACCTGGTTTCTCAGCATCCTCACATAAAAGAATGAAATGGAACACACCAAAATTTAAGCTCATTTTTTATGTTGTGGAAGTCTGATAAAGAGCTTGGTAAGGAGATTGGAAATAATTCAGCAATTTAATGTTACCTGCAGACATGAAATAATTCATGCTCTTCTTCTCATTACCTTAGAACATAGGAGAGCAGCATAAATTGATCTGAGAAGAACACTGCCCACCTGCTATATAGAATCCTACATATTTTCAGCATCTCCAAAAAGGCTTAATCCAGAATGTCTGAGGAATACATTTGTGCACACCAATTGGATTCCAACCATTTAGTAGTCATTTAAATGTAATTAAAATTAAAAAATGAGAAATGATCACTCTTACCTCAGAATTTACCTACCATCTTCTCTCACATTCCCCCATAAAGAGTTATTCTCCATTTTCTCAGTTCCTCTTCCCTCAATTTAACCAAAATTTCAGTGCAGTGGATATTGACTATAAAATAACTAGAATTTGTAATTGTTTGAAATGTTATAATGTTTACATCATCTCATTTGATTCTTTCAATATACAAAATGTTTCTGGTTTATAAAGGGAAAAATTAGGAAAGAACCAGGTCATTCTTGCTATTTTCTGAAAAATTGTATTTTTTTGGAAAAAAAAAAAATCTCACAAAAGGAATAAGTCCTGTATTGAGGAAGAAGCCAGTTGCTGGTGAGTTTATCTTTGGACATGGCTGAGACACCACTCCTGCTGAGAATTCTTTGGTTCTGGACTCCCCATAACTGTGTCATGCTCTCTCCTTAAATTAAATGTCTCATACCTATCCCCATTAAAAATATATCTTAGCACTCAGGGGTTGCTATGATTTTATTCACAGTTGGAGCCCTACCAAAAAAAAATTTCCAATTCAGATTCTAATCCTATTATAAGATTCAGGTGGAACAGCTGCAGTGGTGGATAAGTTAGAATCATTTAAAATATTTGGAATAGTGTGATTCCCTGACATACACAACCGTATTCTCAGCCTAAACCAATGTGCTGATCAGATTTATATTATGAATGTGGAACTGCTGATTCTTTTTTTAATTCCAAAAGCATTTAAAGAGAACGTTCTCTTCCCACCAACTTATTTTCACCCTGGTACCAAAGTACCCACTTGGCGGTCTGAGATAGAAATTGATTTCTTTTGTAATGTACTTTGGTACTAGGTGAGATATATATGTATGTGTGTATATATACATATAACAATAACTCTATGTATATATTTACTAAAGAGTAAATAAAACATTAAAAATGCAAGATACTTTATTTTAGAGACCCAGAATACAGAACAGAGATAAAACATGAATCAGAATAGAAAAAATGAAAATATTACATATATGATTATAATTATTTTATAAATCTGTGTTTGGCTTCTATGTTGTGACCTTTTCTCTCGATTCCTTCTCATAGTAACAGAGAAAGGCTTAAAATAAAAAAAATGTATATTTTTTACTACATACAGTCAAACAATTTGTGTCATTGTGTACTTTCCAGTATAAGGATTTTCAAGCCTTTCACTGGGTCATGTAACCTTAAATTTACATATGTCTTCCAGATCCACAGTTTGCTTCCAGTAGTGGTGAAATGTAGCCTTTGAACCATTCAAAATATGGATAAAACTGTTAAATAACTCTGTGTGTGCTTGAATGCAGTTAAGAAGATAGAATTAATCATTAAACAACTGTGATCCACTTAGAGAAAAATCCATTTTTAATATTAAGTTACTTATTCACTCATGTATTCCCAAGGCATGAGTTTATGAGGACACATTGGTGCCAGGAGCAATGCCAGGTTGTGTGGTAACTGTGAACAAACACTCATTCTCAAAATAATACAAAAGAGACAGAATTCATCTTAAAATGCAAACAGGCGTGTTCCGTCAAGGCCACATTGCAATTCATAATGTCATTTCCCAAACTCCAATGAAGCTGTTTTTGTTTTGTTGTTTTGTTTTAAAGGACATTTTGGTTGTAATTTATGTACTTAATTTGAAGCTAAATCACACTGATGAGGCTTATAATGATAATGCAGAACTATCCTGAAGGTTTATCCCAAATGCAGGCACAGAAACCCGACGCATGATTATACTCATGAAACACTGGATCTATTCTGAAACGCTGACCTCATTTCCACCAAAATAGATCTATGTTCTACAAAATCCGTGATTCAGTGACATCTGTTTAATCTACCATGTCATTTGAATATGAATACGTGCACTTTTTATGCAGGTCAACAATGGCCTTTTCTTGTTTTTCTTGCAGGTTCAAGTTTCCTGTGTTTGCTTAGTTATGTCAGATCACTAAGAAAGCTGCCTCTTGAAAGCTGCTAAGTGGCTGACAATTTGTGTCTCTCAGCAAAATTTCATTCCATAAAAGCCCTTGATCAGGAATTAACTCAGTAAATTCTTTCACAAAGCTTTTCTGACTTTTCTGTACCATTAAAAGAAAAAAAAAGAAAAAAAAAAGGAAGACAACAAAATTCTTTCTACTTCATCTCGGCTTTTTCCAAATCATTTTTTAACCAGTAATGAAGAAGAGACAGACCAAAGGAAGTTCGCCTTGCAGTCCAGTTTTTCTTAGCCATCGCCTGGTAAACCTAACTTGCAAAGTTCATAGCAAAAACTCACCTGCTGAGTGATGCAAGGGAATGTGGGTTCACTAACCTCTTTTGACTTAAACTTTTAAACTTAGTGGTCCCTCTTTGTCATTGCAGGTATTTTCTTTATTGTCATTGAACTTATTTGCCTTCTTTTTTTTTTAACTAACTTCCAAAAATTTATTTTTTGTAGGTAGAAAATAAGGACCTATAGTTTGAACATTATTTATTGGTAAATCACACAAAACTTCGTTGTGCGAAAAGTACCATGTAAATTCACATGCAAGGGCTAGTGTTTTAAAACATTTTCGGTCATCAACATTAAACACCTTACTTATTTTGCATCTTGCAAACTTATTTTTCTTTATTACAAGCAGAATTCAGTTCATAAACTTGGAGGTGCTGTGTTCATTATGCTTCCTCATATTGAGACATGTGCAAATATAGTACATTTATAAGGTACCATTTGTAGTGGAAAAATACTTTTTGAACCTGCTTAAACAGTAGATCAGCAGTAGCATCACTTAGATGCAAAATATGAATTCCAGGGTTCTTTGAATTATTTTTGCAAAAATATTAGTAAATTTTCAAATTTTCTTGTGTGGTAGACCATTAGGAAACAAATGTTTAATGTGATGTGTTGCAGTAACCACGATCTTTAGTAATAATACAGCATAAATAGAAATATTAACAGCTGACTTTAGAAAACCCGCAAGATATTTGGAATGAAATATGTCACAAAATCTCATAACTTTAAATAGAGGGAGGATATTCACAAAAGTCTACCCTAAAAAGGACTTGGAAAACATAACCCAATGCAACTTTGTGGTCACTAATTAGACAGTGATTTGAATAACCATCCATCAAGTTCATGTTTGGAGATAACTAGTATATTTCAATGTGAATTGTTTATAAACATACTGTCTTGCTATGAACTTGGTTAAATTTGAAAATTTAATATTGACTTCATGAAACAGTGTCCTCATTTTTTTTTTTAGATTTTCAAACTTTGTCTAAGTTTATCACATTTCTGTGTCACTTGAAATGCATAAAATTAGAATGAAACAAATGACAAGTGTACAAATGTTTATACTGGCAAAAGTCAAGTAATTAAAACGGGTGATACAGAAATTGATGACATATGGCAAAAGTGAAAAATACAAAGCTCTTTGGTCTGACTCTAAGCGTTGATTTTGCTTGTCTGTGACTCACATTTTGTGTCAAAATGATGTGTAATTTGTTTCAAGAGTTAATTAAATATACACACACATAATAAAAATATCTGGAAAATTGTTATCAAATGTTGAATGTGGATAGTGAACATATGGGTGCTTATTTTACTTTCCTTTATACTTTATTGTATTTTTGAAAATTTTTGTAATAAAAGGTTAAAAAAATAAAGAACCTTATCCAAAGCCAAAGATTATTGGAGAAGGCTTTTTTAATGTTATGAAAAGATGTATTGCTTTATTTCTTTGTTGATCCATTTATTTATCTATGACAGACTTACAGACTCCTAGGTTTTAGGTGATACAGGTGTAGAATAATTAATAAACTATATTCCTACAGGGAAAATTGTATGTCCAATGATTCAAAAACCATACAAAAGGAAAATGGTAATATTTCTATAGCACACTGGGAGTCAGTTGAAATGGATTTGGAACATGTACCTGAGACTTAGGGAAAAGTATATTTTATTTAAACCATTTCCATAAGCAAACAAATTTAAAACATTAGGGAACACATTGCAAGTTGAATCGGTATAAGAAATCTAAATGAAACTGATAAATGAAAAACATGAACTTGTGTACTATTAACTAAGCATTGTCCATTTTTTTTCCTTTTTTTTATTAGTCCCAAACTACCGTGTCAACAATTTCCATACAGGCTCACAAAATAAACAATTCTGCAATTAAGACAATTTGATTTCAGATACCAATTGAAAGAAAGACCTTGCATTTAACTTCTTGAGCTCATTCCAACACTATCATAACTAACTAAGCTCAGAAAGTAATTTTGTTTATTTTGCACTTTCCAACTTGAAAAAAAATCTTGTTGTTATTTTCTGTGTAACATGCATACAGCTTTGCTGGACTTGTAGATTTGCCTGATAACTTCCCCATGCAAGTTAGAAAAGGCATTTAGTCTGACAAAGAGAATATTTATCAGGCATATAAATCCAAATTTAACCTAACCATTCATTATGCTGTTTATTTCATAAGTTGGATTTTTAAAAATTTAATTTACAATGTCTGTAGTATAACTTTCCATCTTTACTCAAAACATTTGATGTTAGTTTTTAAAACTATCTTTAACTATAAAGTACTTTGGAAAGATGTAGGCTATCATCACCACAGAAAATATATTTGAAAATTGATATCCTACATTCTTAAAAACATTATAACAATCTCATAAAAGTTGAAAACTTAGACAAGAAGTAAGCAAAATAATATTAGAATATTAAATTACTATTTAGCAAACAAATAATGAAATTCTAGAATTTTTATTAGACACAAATATTTCTTTCAATTATTGTATTAGTTCATTTTCCATTAAGATAATAAAATACGTGAGGCAGATTAACTTTATAAGGAAAATGGATTTATTGAGCTCACAATTTTAGAGCCTCGAAATGTAAGCATGAAGGGTCAGGCTCTTGTGAGTGTCTCCTCTTAGCATGTTGCCTCATGGCTAGCGGCAATGGGAGGAGTGTTTATATGAGGGAGATCAGGAGATCACATCTCTAAACAAGAAGATAGAGAGCAATTCAGGGCTCAGGTTTGCTCTTAAAACAATATACCCTTGCAAGAACTTGGGGGCACCATGAGAGTCACCTTAAACCTAGGACAACTATCCAAGGACCTTAGGCTCCATCTCTTGAAGGTCCCAGAGCTTCTCAGCATTCCCACACTGGGGACCTTGCTGGAGGACAATTTTAAACTAGATTTAATTCATAGCAATTTTGAGCTGTAGCTACCTCTAGCTGACAATGTAAAGGCTTAAAGCCCATTTTAAGAGTAGTTTTATTGAAATTGCATGCATTTATAGTTAAGTTTTAAAAGTCGATTTCTTTTGCCATTACAAAGCATTGGTAAACTTAACCATGCTGACACATCTGTGTGCTGCTGCATGGTGATTGGGTCATCGGTCTAGTGAGGAAGATAAACCAGAAGAAGAGCAGTGCAGTGTGCAAAGGACTAAAACAGGCCAACCAACAACTGCCATGGATGCTCAGATGGGGGAGGGTCCCCCATGCCTGTGTGAGTTGCAGAGAGAAGAAATGAACAAACACTCCACTTTGGGACTAAAGAGCTTTCTTTTCTTCACTTTTATCATGTGTCATTTCTTTCTCTTTTACATTGACTTATTTTTTTGTTTTGGTTCATTGTACACAAAGTAGAATCATACAATTTGCCTATTCATACATACACATAGGGTAATGATGTTTGTCTCATTCTTTTATCTTTCCTTCCCACCCCTCCCTATCCCTCATTTTTCTCTATACAATCCATCCCTTCTCCATTCTTCCCATACCTCCTCCCACCCCCGCTATATGTCATCAACCACTAATCAGAGAAATTATTCAGTTTTTGTTTTTTTGGAATTGATTTATTCACTTAACATGATATTCTCCAACTCCATCCATTTACCTGCAAATGCCATAATTTTATTCTTCTTTATGGCTGAATAATATTCCAATGTGTATATATACCATAGTTTCTTTATCCATTCATCTATTGAAGGGCATCTAGGTTGGTTCCACAATCTAGCTATAGTGAATTGGACTGCTATAAACACTGATGTGACTACATCACTGTAGCAATCTGATTTTAAGTCCTTTGGGTATAGGCCAAGAAGTGGTATAGCTGAGTCAAATGGTGGTACCATTCCAAGTTTTCTGAGGAATCTCCACACCGCTTTCCAGACTGGCTGCACCAATTTGCAACCCCACCAGCAATGTATGAGTGTACCTTTTTCCCCACAGCCTCGCCAACACCTATTGTTGCTTGTATTCTTGATAATAGACATTCTAATTGGGGTGAGATGATATCTTAGGGTAGTTTTGACTTGCATTTCTCTTATTACTAGAGATGTTGAACATTTTTTCATATATCTGTTGATTGCTTGTAGATCCTCTTCTGTGAAGTGTCTGCTCATTTCCTTAGCCCATTTATTGATTGGGTTATTTGTATTCTTGGGGGAAAGTTTTTTGAGTTCTTTACAAATTCTGGAGATTAGTGCTCCATCTGATGTGTGTGTGGCAAAGATTTTCTCCCACTCTGTAGGCTCTCTCTTCACATTGCTGACTGTTTCCTTTACTGAGAAAAAGCTCTTTAGTTTGAATCCATCCCAATTATTGACTCCTGCTTTTATTATTTCTGTTCATTATGTTCTAATTTTACATGTTCAAGATGATAGGGAAGGAGGAAAAATTGGACTGAGCTTCAGAATGAACTTCATAGACTAGTTTTATTGAAAGGGGGTGGAGAAGATGTTAGGTTCCAGTGGCCTGGTCTTGTTTGCCTCCCACAGGCCTCAGGGAGAGTGGTGGCTTCTGCTCTGTTCCATCCACTCCTTTCCTTCACTCTCAAATTCAGCTCTTAAGAACAGTTAGGTTGTATTCCTGAAAATACACTACTTTATCCAACCCCATTTCTAGGAGAAATACATTCAATTCTCTCAATAAGAAGCTTGTAAATACTTTGAGCTTCTCACTGCTATTTTAACAAAGCCACTCTCACTTCTCAGGGATCAATTCAGAGTGATACTACCATTTCTTTGTTTCCCACAGCCATCCCCTGTGAAGGCGGTAATGAAACCCAAGGTGCAGGAGTGCTACGTCAGCAGTTCAGCATGCCTCTGGCCTTCCCACCTCTTGTGAGTTCTTTTAGAGCAGACCATGCATAGTAAATTCTTAAGCATGCCAAAGAATTGGGGTGCCAATCTTCAAAGGCATAAGGTAAATGGAATTTTTTGTTAACAAGGAAATAAATTCAAAACCTTTAAGAGTTTTGTCTTAGTATGCACTTGCATATTCAGACAGCCTTTTCTATAGCATTATCAATTCTAAGTTATTGTGATGTTTTTCTGTTTCCAAAGAGTCAGTCAGCTTGGGAAACCAAGCCTCCAGTTGATTTTTACCGTTTTGACAAGGTTTCAGTTATCCTCCCTGCTGCCCCACCCCAAATACAGAGAGTTCTACTTCAAGTCCTTCTATCTTATTTCTACTCAGAGGGATGAAAGGAGTTGCCGGTGTACTGATGAACTTGAGGAGAGACAACCAGAGGAGTGGTACTTCCCCATGCGGAGGCAGAAGCAGGTGAGAGAGATCCTGGGGACTATGGCAGTTCCCCCAGAAAGGCTCTCAGTCACCTCTGTGCTCAGAGGCTGGAAAGCACCCGCCGACCCTCACACCCTCACTGCAAAAGAAATGACTAAATATGCTTAGACGTAAGAGTAACTACACATAATGTGTGAATGTGTGTATGTGCATGTCAGTTGGTTTGGGCTGCTGCAGCCAAATAAGGCAGACTGGATAGTTTGAAGAAAAGAAATTTATTTCTCATAGTTCTGGAGGCTGGGAAATCCAGGATTCATTTTCTGGTTGATTAAGTTCTCTTCCTGGTTTGTAGATGCATGTCCTCATATGACCTCTCCAAAAGTGTGAGAGAGTGGAGAAGGGGCAGGGAGAGAGAGAAAGTGTGATCTCTTGAAGACACCCACCATGAGGCCCCCACCCTCAGGACCTACTCTAACCCTAATTAGTCCCCAGAGATTCCATCTCCAAATACCATCACTCTGGAGGTTAGAGCTTCAATGTTTGAATTCAGAAGGAACGTGTGTGTGTGTGTGTGTGTGTGAGAGAGAGAGAGAGAGAGAGAGAGAGAGAGAGTTGATTCAATATCATAAACATCTGAGTGTCTATTAGTTCAATGATTCTTAGGAGAGGCAAAAAATGATTAGGACACCCTACCTTCCCAGAGGTTGCTCATTATCCAGTTTCCATGGGGGTGAGGCATATCTGTGGATAACTAGCTACAATACACAGCAGAATGAAATAGGCAACAATACTGATCCAAAATAGGTTCAGTGTCAGAGCAGGACAGATGGAATTAATTCCAGCTGGAGGAGACACATGATGCCTTCCCAAAGCACACACCATTTCAGTGAGGTGTTGGGGCAGAAACTGCCAGTGGTTATTGTGCTCTGTTTACTAATAAGCTTCTGATTGTTTGCAGTGTTAGGTATGCATGTGTTACATACTCTACCTGTTGCCAGGGGCTCACTGCTGAATACTTTAAACTAGCGTTTATCAACCCTCCTTTTATAATCTTGCCCCTAAGGAGCCTTTGTAGACTTTTTTCCCCAATTACCTTCCCACATGAAATTTTAATGACACAGATGTAGTATATACGGTATATGCATAAAATAAGATGAAAAGTTTTTTATCCCCTGCCCCCATTATCAGCTATGACCTTCTTGGGGATGATATAGCTCCTGATCATTGAAGTCAATCCCGATAATTGCTTTTCCCAAGGCAGGGTGCATGGATAGTCAGGGAGCTATGGGGGAACCCTGAGAAGGGGCAAGAGCTGTAAATGTGACAGACACTTCATGCCTTCAGACGTGGTCATGTGAAGGTAAAATGATAAGAGTGTCAGTCATTTTGCCATCGTGAAGGAAAACCTGGAGGAATTCAGAGATGCTAATTTAACATTTTGACACCTGGAGCTACCAAATTAACCAACTCCAGATTTGCTCTTATTCCAGGTTTCTTGATATGTGAGATAATAGATGTCCTTATTTCTAGAGCCAGATTCAGTTGATGTTCTGTTACTTAAAACTAAAAGCATCTCATCCAGTAAAGGTGTTAAAGTACAGTAGCCTTTAACAGGCAAGGATTTTCAGGCTCACAGACTACTATGTGCAAATTCACAAAGACAGAAAAATGCAAGGTTGGTTCAAGGTGAACTGAATTTTCTGGTACGAATGTGAAAATAAAGAATGTGATCATTACCTTATGTACATGTGTGATTAACAAGAATGATATGAATGTACATCGTGCACAACCATAGAAATGAAAATTTGCACCTCATATGTGTACAATAAAGTCTATAAAATAAAACATGAATAAAAAAAGAATGTGATGGAACTGAAAAGAATATGAGAATAAAACCTTACAGTGAGTCTAGCTGGTGAAAGGTATTGTTTTCAAATTAAATAATTTGAATTTTTTAAAGCAGGAATCTTGTGATTTATATTTGGAAAAAAAATTCAGTGAATGACAAGACAGCTGAAGAGAGATTGGGAATAATCTAAGAAAGAGAGTGGGAATATATAGATGGATGTGTATGTGGAAAACAGAAGTAGAATACCTAGAACTTGATGAATGATTGGGAAGCTAGAGTGGAAGAGAAAGAAGAAATAATGATAATTGCAAATTTCTAGATTTTCTGTTTCAAAGAAAGTGGTTTCTTTAGGTGATATAAAGACCAGAATGGAAATATTGGGCATTGGGAGTAAGAAGCTATAAGTGTACAAGAAAGTTTGATTTTTTGAATTTCAGATGCCAGTAGGGTATAGATTTACAAGACTTGCATATCTCTATGATAGTAGCATAGTATACAGTTTCTCAGTGATCTGCATTTTTTGCTCAATCATCTTCAATTTGACATTAGAAGTCACGGAATCATTCTCTCCCAAGTAATTAATTAATAGGAGATTTTATAGGAATAAGTAAGAATGTGATTTTTTCAAAGTCCTTTTACAAAAGCAAGGCTTATGGGCTTTAAAAATTCCCAGATGCTTCTTTTCAATGAACACAAACTACCATTCACATGTTAGTAGACCCCATGTAGACTCTGATTTTAATAGCTATTAATCTTTTCTGTACTCTTAATTTTCTAGAGAACTTAAAGTTATGGTACAGAAAAATAACATGCAAAATAAAATACAGAATCTATATCGGTGGACAGAACATTACTTCCTTAAATTGTTCTCAAAATGAAAAAGCTATAATAAGGAACACATAGAGCATCAATCTGAAAATGTCTAAAGTACAGCTAAATGAAATCACTACTTTGGTCCTAGCTAAAGAGCAGAAGCATTTCCTCCCCCACTCTCCCGCAAAAAAATCTAAACAAAACAACCAAACACCACCAACATTTGCCATGTGGGAATCCTACTGCCTTTCAACCCATTATTTTAGAAAGGCGTTTTCTAGACTTTTTAAAGAGAGTGTTACATGGTTTGGGTTGTTTCCCATATGTTTTGACACTTCAAAGGGATTTTCTTGTTGGAAAATTTAGACATTTAATCCTCAAAAGGAAAATTCCACAACAGTGCTTTGGGAGAACGAGGAGGAAGTGTTTCAAATGTTTTTTTGGGGAAAGGAAAGTAGTCCATTTCTATCTTTCTATGCAATCCAAGAGTTCATAATACTCAGTAACATTAGCCTCTTTCTTTGTCTCCATTAAAGATTTCCTTGGTTTTCCTTTTTCCCTTTTTAGTGCATGAGGATGTTCTCAGGACCCTTCACCATGGGGCTGTGTCTCTTGCACATGGTAGATAACGGCGTCCAGCCACAGGGCATGACCAGTGCTGCCCCCTATGAGAATCATTAGATTGTGCTTACACTGAAAATCACATACGGCAATGCGATTGTCAATTTTTTAAACAACAATTCTTCTCAATTCATATCATTCTTACCAGGAAAATCCACATATCATTAGACAAGAGCACTTTTCTAGTCACAAGGACTTGCTTTAAAACTTTTAAGAATACAAAAATGCTTTAAGCAAGTGAACTAACTAGTACAGTGAAATAAAGTTACATTGCATCATAATTTACTTTAAAAATGTAGGAACTGAGGAGGGGACACTCTGGGTTTGGGATTCCTGTTTCAAGCATGAAACCACAGAAGTTCCTGCAAAAATATGGCATTGCTCCCAACGAAATGTTTTTTGACTACACACCACAGGATTTCTACGTTCCAAACATTGCTAAGGAAAGGAAAGCAAATAGCCTTTCCTCTGTTCGATATTCACTATATTAAGGCAAAAGTAAAAATGGCAGGAAAAAAAAGCTGGGAGTGTGTCTCATGTGTAGGAGTCAAAGACTCTGAGAAGGTTGATGGGAAGACACCAGCTGGTTGACACATTGGAAGTTAGGTTAATGCCCAAGAAATAAATGCCAAGAAAAGTTTGATTTCAAAATTTAAATTAAAGCACTTGAAAAATGCTTATTATTTTCATGATCTTAAATCTATGTGTTAGAATAAGGTTTTCACTATTAATTCTAAAAGAATACTTAATATAGGTCCATATTCATATGCTTTTCCCGTTTTTACATGAGTTATTTTTCTGTATTATTGAGTTAAGAGTTATGTATATGTGCTAGATACAAGTTCCTTATCAAATGATTTGCAAATATTTTTTCCTATTTTATGGATTGCCTTCTCACTTTCTATTTATTTATTTACTTACTTATTTATTTTTGGTACCGGGGATTGAATTCAGGGTGCTTAATCAGTAAGCCACACCTCTACCCCCAACCCTTTTTAAAAATATTTTTATTTAGAGGCACTAAGTTGCTCAGGGCCTCACTAAATTGCTGAGGCTAGCTTTGAACTCATGATCCTCCTGCCTCAGCTCCAGAGCAACTGGGATTGCAGGTGTGTACCACGGAGCCCAGTAGTACATTATAGTTACACATAGTAGTGGGTTTCATTTAACTTGCTTTTAAAGCCACCTGGAACATTAAAGAAGAGGAGCTACACTTGGAGCTTGCTTTCTAGTGCTCTTTCTATCAACCGTCTGAATCAGGAGGGCATTATCTATCCTGCTGGCTCTAGGGACTGAGGCTGAGGTGGGGGTGGCCTTAGAGCTGGGCTGGAGCTAGTGTGGAGGCTGGCCATGTAAGAGCACAAGGCAAGATGGCTGAACTTTGCCAAGCATAATTTTCTTACCCTACTTGCATTAGTGTCCAAGGGTTTTCATGACAAAGAGCCCAAAACTGAATGGCTTAAAAGAAATGTATTCTCTCACAGTCATGAAGTTGAGATGTCCACAATCAAGATGTTGTAAAGGTTGGTTCCTTCTGGAAACTGTGAGGGAGAATCTGCTCCCTGCTTCTATGCTCTCTCCTGGCTTTTGGCGTTCCTTGGCATTTTTTGGTTTATATCACTCCAGTCTCTGTTTCCATCTTCACAAGGCCCCCTCCCTCAATTCTGTCTCTCAATTTTCCTCTTTACATAAGGACATCATTTATATATACTGGATTTAGGACCAACATGATTTCATCTTAGCTAGATTATATCTGCAGAGAACCCATTTCCAAATAAGCCCAAATTCCATGATCAGGTTAGATGTGATTTGTGGGGGGACACCATTTGAACCAACATACCTCTCTGGGGTGACTTTTAAGGTTTAAGCTCAGTTTCTAACACCTTATTAAATATGACAGATGCAAGTAATCAGCTAGCCAAAAAAAAAGGACAATGCTAAGACTTCTTAACAATGTCCAAACCCAACATATATCTTAAGCTGAATGGAAAGAGCACTGAATATCATTATCAAATTGGATTACATTAAGGGAACTAGTTACACCTTGTTTTGTTTCAGAGCTACTTGAACACATTTTCTGCTTCTGTTCCTGGTGCTGGCTTTCACTTCCAATGCTCTAAAAGTGTCTGACTTCACACTCTCTCTGAACAGAGCTACTGTGAGTGTTTTAGATGCCACAGAGTGACCTACTTTAGATTATCAAAATTTGAGGTGTGAGAAAAAAATTAAAATCAATTTTGGTAACTAAATGGAGGAAGTAGAGGTATAGGAGATCACAGAAAGCTGTTAGCTGCACTTTCATGCTGACAGTCTGTAGGAGGATCCAAAGAACCATCTGTTTGTAAAGTCTCTAGACATGTTTTAACAGTCATACATACAGGCAGCCTTAGATAATCACCATGGAAAAAGATTCTGTTACACTGACATCACTTAGGACTAATGATATTTAATACCCTAGAAGAATAACCTAAAAAATAAAAAAGTATATGTAGCATTTCAAATTATTTTATAAAGCTTCCTGTGAACATAATATTTGAAAACAACATCGATGTAGGATCATGCCCTGTCACCTACATCTACTTTCATGATTTGCTTTTGAATCATTCAATTCAATTCTGTCTCCTACTAGATCTTTTATTAGCCCTGATGGATGGGTTATTCTGAAATAATAACCACAAAAATCTCAATAGCATAAAGCAAATTATTTGTTGCGCTACTCCTGAAAAGTTGCATGCTAATTGTGTATTGTCCTTTATCTGTTGGGGTAGACTTTTGGAGGGTCCCATGATCCTGTCTCCTTGTATTCAGATTTTCTATATCTCCTTGGGTTGGCCCCTGTTCTTGAGTATGTACTGGGTTTATTGACTTTGTTCTAATGAACAAATATTGCAGAAATAATAGATTGTCACTTCCAAGATTAGACTATAAGGAACTCCAGGTTTTCATCTTAGAAACTCTTGCTCATTTTCTCTTGTGTTACTTGCCCTGAGGGAAGCCAACTACCAGGATATAAGGGAGGCTTGTGGATAGGCCCTGGTGGCAAGGGACTGAAGTATGCAGACAAACTCAAATGAGCTTGGGATCCTCTGTCACCCTAGGTGAGTCTTCAGAGGAGACTCCATTCAGCCCAGAGAACATCATGAAGCAGTCTATGTGAAAACTTGAGACAGAGGAATTGAAGTAAGCTATGCCTGGGCTTTTAAGCCATAGAAACTATGAGACATAGGATATTACTTTGCCTTAAAAAAATGAAATTATGGTATTTGCAGATAAAAGGATGGAGCTAGAGAATACCATGCTAAGCAAAACAAGTCGAATCCAAAAAACCAAAGGCTGAATGTTTTCTCTAAGTAGATACTGATCCATAAGGTGGAGAAGAATGAAGGAACTCTGTGCAGAAGGGAGTGAGGAGAGGGGATGTGGGGATGGGAAGGACGATGGAATGAGATGGACATTACCCTATATACATGTATGATTACCCTATTGGTGTGACTCTGCACCATGTTCAGCCAGAGGAAGGAGAAGTTGTGCTCCATTTGTGCACAATGTGTCTAAATGCATTCTACTGTCATGTATAACTAATTAGAACTAAAAACAAAAAAACAAGGGAGTCAGGTAGGGAAGCAGAAGTTGGTACAGGGTCAGTACCCATAAATACCCATACAGGATGACTTCACTCTGTCTGTACCTGGTCAGTGTTTAAAGATGACCTTGGTCTCCAAGGTATTTTTATGAGTGTTTTTTTGTTTTGTTTTGTTTTGTTTAATGACCTTTCCTTGACTTAGAACAGTGAA
Organism: Glaucomys volans; assembly: GCA_020662805.1. Taxonomy (NCBI): domain Eukaryota; kingdom Metazoa; phylum Chordata; class Mammalia; order Rodentia; family Sciuridae; genus Glaucomys; species Glaucomys volans. Next base: position 93,366 of record JAJEJO010001139.1, on the reverse strand, counting down.
GGAACTTGACTTGCAATATTGGATGTTCTTTCTAGACCTTTGATTAACTTAATTTTCAGTGATTCACTCCGACAGACTTTGCTTTTCAGCATCTTATTCCCCTCCATTCATTGCAATACACAGAAAGTAAAATGGTTCCAGGTCAGCCCTCTTTCTGGAGGAGCCCACGTGTTGCTCTTGGGAAGCACACAGGCATTCTTCCAAATCCACTCAGCAGCAACAACGTCTCTTCCCTCTGCTCTTGGGCAGGTGCCTATCCTGCCTTGTTTTGTTTTTCTAGACTCAAGCTGAATCTTACCATTTCTCTCTAACTACAGAATCATCTCTCCAAGTAATCTGCTGGAAGGTGGGGATTCAACTATTTACCTTAACTCAGAGGGGTGAAGGAATGTGAGCTCACGGATGATTTCAGTTACAGAGAAATAAACTTGACTTGTGATATGAATACAAACTCACTGCACTGTGTTTTAGAGGTCCTTGTTTTGTTCACTTTTGAACCCCAAGAGCTTATAAGACTGTCTAAATATTTGTTGAATAAATGAATTGGTTAAAGTAAGGAAATTTGCTGACTTTAAGTTTCTAGGAATGGAGACTTATTAAAGGAATTGACAGAGCCTGTTTTAAGCTGCTGATCTTTGCTGGGAGAGGCCTCTTCTCAGGTCTCTATCGAGGTCGAACTAGCTCACTAAGCCAGTACATTAATGCTTAAAGTCACAGCCTTAGAAAAGTCTCCTTTTGGTTATTCAGGTGGGAATTGGCATTAGCAAGTAAAGATTCAAATTCTTTGCTCCTGGGTTACTTGATTAAAAGACATGCTAATTTCACACCCCACCCAGGGTTATATTTCCTCCCACTATACCTATGTTCTTATTCTTCCCTCTTGACAAATCCTTTCCTGATTGCTTTCAAAACCATCTTTCCCCTCACTTCTAGTTTGCAGCCAAATGCCCTTGGAATTTTCCTTCAGCTGGAAGTGGCTTCTCTTTTCCATCAATCCCTAAGCCTTTCATTACAGTTCACAAATTATTACATGTGTGATACTAACTGCCTTAAGGGTTTTTTTTTTCTTCCTATTTATCTTGCTAGCTTAATTACCGTTGTATTCCCTACACTGCATTGTATAGAGCCTAATGCAAAATAGATTCTTAAAAATATTTATTGAATGCATGAATTCAAATTGAAAAAATAATAGAATTTGATATATTTCTATTAGAGACTGTTGAAGTATGTGATATAATACACATGTATCCAAGAAGTCATTTCAGCCTATATTTTTGTCTTTATATTCTACTTATCTCCAATGCCTTTAGGGCTAACTGTATATGTTTTATTATAGCTCTGAAATGATGTCATGTTCACAAATAATATTTACTCATACCATTATAAGCTCAGAAGGTCAGGAACTTTAAAAAGTTTTTTTTTGTTTGTTTTTTTGAATAGTTCCCACAGTACTTGGTATAATATCAAGCCTGATAGAGTTGTTACTAAATACCAACAGGTTAGTCAGCTGAACATTTTGTGCGAAATTCCCAGAAAGTTGATATTTCTATAATCTTTGAAGTTATTTTTAATCAAACTATTTGAAAATTTAAAACCCTGCATATAATAAGGTGAATTTTTAAAAATCCAATCTTCCATGTTTACTTTCAATTTCATCTCCTTGGAAGCAAGATATCTGAGCAAAAACTGAAGAGTTTATGTAAATAAGATAATCCACTTAAAAGCATTAAGTGGTTAGTACAGTTGTCCTTCTACTACTCAAAACACAGATTTTAAAGAGCATGGTAGATTTATTTCAAAATTTCTGAATATATGGCTTTTATTTAAATGGCACAAAATTATAGACCTTAAAATAACTACGGAGAAACATCTTTAATTCTGAATTTCGATGCCAAGTATAATAATGCATTAACAAAACCAATGGTATCTCATGTTTTCACTCTAAACAATATGTCCATTTTTCAGCAAGTGAAGATGTGTCTAATGATGTAAATTTTTAAATAAAAACTGGATTCTTAAAGAAAAAAACATTCTTGGTTCATAAATTTAAAAACAAAAAGTCTTCCAGGATGTCACAAGAGTACATTATGTAAAAGTATTAGAATTTTTTAGCTTAATAGAAATACACACTTAACTAATACTTCTATGCCTATGTATTCACTGCTTTTTCAGGAATGGCAAGTTCAGTTGTACAAATAGAAAAATGAGAGAGAGAGAGAGAAAGAGAGAGAGAGAGAGAGAGAGAGAAGAGAAAAGAGAGAAGAGAGACTGGAATAAAATCCTCTAGCAAAACTTAGTATTTTGTTACTTGAAACTTCAACCCTATACAGTTAAAGATTGTTTTGTAGGGAAACCTGGGTGTTAGCATGTGAATGACTGAAAATCTATCACCGTGCCAAATATAGCAATGCTGCTAACAGAAAAATGAGTAGGAAAAACAACTGCTAACTTCAGGTGGCTTATCTGTTAATGAGCATCAGTCTCTCTCTCTCTCTTTCTCTCTCTCTCTCTCTCTCTCTCTCTCTCAGGGTTGTACTGCAGAACAGTAAATTAGCAGATGGGAAGTGTTTAATATTTGTCATATAGTTCAATAAATCTTCACCATCATTTCTAGGCAAGACATGTTCCTTTTCTACTCTATCAGTTTTGAGCATTAGAAATGAATTGAAGTTCACCATCCATTATCTATATAGTGTATATACATTTGCAAAATGTATATAACTTCTTCACATAAATGTACATATAGATATATCTAGGCACTTTATAGATACTAGATCTAATGCCTCATGAAATCCCAATAAGATATTTCAGGGAAGTTATAACTACACTCTTGGTTCTTGTTTGTTTGTTTTTGTTTACTTAAAAGATTTGGTAATTTGCATTAAACTGTGAGCAAAAGTGGCAGATCTAGGATTAAAATCTTGATCTTTTTGATTTGTCATGCATTATTATTTCTACTGTGTCGTGTGACTGCTTTCGATAACTGCTACCCTAAATCATTACCATTAAACTTTTATATTTATTCTAGATAATATATTGAAATTAATATGTGACAACTAAACTTCATTATTTAAACAAGGAAAACACAGTTGGAGTGTTTCTAAATTCACTCAGAATAGAATAAGGTCAAGTGAATATTTACTGTTTTACCTGCTCTTTGCTTCACTAGGTTAGGTTAATTTTGAACGAGTTCACCGTTCAGATTTTTGCATAGACTTTTTAGGGAAGAAAAGTGTTTTTATGAAGTTCTTTCTATGTAAGTACGATATTAATTATTTTACAAGCATTTTTCCCCATTTTTGGAAAGATATTTTGGCAAAAGTCGTCAAACTAGAAGAACAGAGAAACCATTGACAGAAATTAATGCAGTAGTCAAGTGTGGTCATATTTGCAAAGATCAGATAAAGATTTCCATCCGTCTGGATTCTATCTATTCTTCCCTCCAAAAATCTGTAACATTTGAGCCTTTTGATCTCTGCTGTTCAAGCTGTGGAACTTGGGATGAGAGGGAAAAGGGAGGATGAAGGAAAACTATGAATAAGGGGTTTATTTGATTTTAACATTTGAGCATCCAGTATAGTGTTTGTACATAAGCCAGGTTTGCAGGCTTATTTATATTAGGAAGCTAGTGTGCCACTCCAGAATCAGTGCCATTAGGAAATTCTTAAAATAGGAATTGTGCAAAGAAATAGATCCAAAGGGCAGGAGCGCTTCACAGATACTCCAGAAGACCATAGTTCTATTGAGGATTTGTTGAAGTCTTCAAACACTATTTTTATTTGAATTTCCTGGAACTATAAATGTATGCTGTCAAAAGGTTTTGATTCAATTTTGGGAAACATAAAACTTTTAAACATTAGAATCACTTTTGCTCTACTATCTTTTGTTTTAAAAAGTCACCAAATTTTGTTTTAAAGCAGTTATTCAGAGTATCCACAGAAAGGAAAAACTACAATAGATGACAGCTTGGCTTTTTAGCATTTATCTAATGAAACTATTTTTAATTTTGTGGTCAACTCTAAGAGATTGCAGGGACTTTTATGTACTTATCGATCTTTTGTTGTTTCACATTGACTCATCTTACTTAGAAATGGGTAGGTGGAAAGGACCTCTACTATGCGTTTAATCTCAGAACACAGGATAAAGAAAGAAAAGACCTAGATCAGTCAAGAAGACAGACTCCGCTAGTGTAGAGCATGCTCAGTATCCTCATAGTGGACACACCAGTCATTCAGATGGAAGAACTTCTGAGACAAGGCTTATTACCTTGTTTGCAAGGATGGGAGGTGATTATCAAATATAGCTGGAAGAAAAATCTACTCCAGAGCATCATGCCCTGCCTTTTGCAAATGTTTAGTTACTATAATAGACAATTTCAATTCCACAACTCAAATGAAGCTACAAGGTTCATTCCTCAAGGAGAGGGAATAGAATGATTTGACTTTTAAAAGGTTTCAATAAACCTTTATTTCCATTTTCTAGATAATAAAAATGTATCTGTCATCAGCCTCATACCAAAAAAAAGTGTTTCAATAACTCAGGCCAGATTATATTAATCAACCAGTTGGTATTTATTGACCAACTTCAACATGCCATATGTTTGCTGAGTTATGTTGAAATTGAGGTTCAAGGGTCATTTGCATCTCCTCTGATGTCTGCTGGAGTACTCCAAGCTGAGCTGATTATTCCTTTTTGGGTCTATCATTGTGATGTTACGTATTTCTGTAACCCACAGCAATGAATGTTGCTTCTTGTGCCTGTGACCCCACTGGATTGTATGTTCCACACAGAGCTGACACTAGCTAGGTCTTACTCATCTGGGTAAGGTTAGAGAGTATAAAATCTTGGCACGAAATTAACATTCAGTTCATGCTTAATGAATGACTTAGTGAGGCTAAATTAGATATTAATTCCATATTTACAGTATTTGACAACTAGGACAGGGCATGAGATCTTGGCATAGAAGGCCAAAACATATTGAGAGATTAGTTGCCTTATATATATCATGTAGAATGGTGACTTAAGAGTCAAGAGGGGGAAAAAAAAGGAAAGAAATCAAATAGCTCCCAATGACTTTCTCTTGTTCTTTTCAATTTTTCTGTGCCAAACCTATGCTCAATTTGAAAACAATTACCTATCCATTATATTACCTTCAGATAATCAGTATCAATCACCATGTTACATATTTATTTAATAAAAGCTGACCTAGTTTACCTGATTTAATGGAGAACCCCAAAGGAATGGTATACAACAGAAAAATCACTTCTTTTTCCATTTTTCTGTTAGTATCTCTTTGCCTCTATGTTTGAAATTAGAGTTAGAAATGAATTGAAATGTATTTGAATATGATCGCTGACTTACAAATGAGTTTAATCCTGGATCTGCAATTTATGTGCTTGAGGTCTCAGACCACACATTTAATCTCTCTGACTCTCAGTTATCTCATCTATAAAGTAGAGGGAATAAGGCCTACCTCACTGATCTTTTAGAGATGTCTTATGTGAGAAACTGTTTTGAACAGTATGAGATACTGTATAGGGACGACTCTTGCTGTTACCATGCTTATGATTATTCTGCTAATCATAACAGGACTGAACCCGGATCTGAAGGACGCATCTGCATAATTAGTGCCTTACCTCAGGAACAGTTCTCCCCATTCCCATCTGTGAAACAGCATCTGATAAGTCCTTAAACTCATCAGATAAAGTATACATTGATGGTCCCTGAAGAATTACTGGCACATTAATTTGCTTGCCTAGAAACATCTGGATTCTCTAAAATTAGATTCCCGATGAAAGATCCCTGAAGTATTGCCAGATTTCTGTGTAGATAATTTTATTCAGTTCCCCAAATATGAATGCCTCTTAGAGGCCAGGAATTGTTCAAGGCAATAGAGTCTTACAGATAGGAGATCATGGCTCCTGCCTTCAGAGAGCTCACAGTTTATGGTCACATAGTTATGAATATGCAATTGAATGTCCACAGAATATAAAGTGGAGTTATGTGTAATTATCACATGAATTATCACAGTTTTACAGGAGGTAGGTGAAAGAGACATCAGAGACTTCCCTGATGAGGAAGATACCTGAGCTACATGTTAAAAAATAACCAAGAGTTATACAGACAGTCAGTGCAAATATAAGTCCAAGCAGAGGGAACAGACTGAGCAAAGCAATTGAAACTAGGGGAAAAAAATATGACTATTCAAAGTTACTGAAACAGAAAACAAAAATGTTGAGAGAGGTAAGGCTGGAGAAGGCTGGAGAAGAATAGAAAACCAGTCCATGCAGGGTTTGTGGGTCATGTCCTTGACTCTGTGGCAAAGAAAAACTGTTGACAGGCATGAAAGAGAAAAGTGCCATTGAGGGACATGGATTTGAAATGGGATGCTCTGAGTATTGTATTGATTGAAGGACACCAAGATTGGAAGAGAGGATACTGGTTGGGGACTTAGTGTAACAAGTCAGAGAGATGAACCAAGGCAATAGTAATTGAGATAGACAGCAATAGTCATGAGAAATACTTACAGAGATGTAAAGAGAACTTGACATCAGCATTCATGTGGCAATGAAAAATAGAAAGACATCAAGACACACTTCCCAGATACAATACTAGTATCAGAGATAAGAATCTTAGTTCATGAAATTAAAATCACAAAATAAAACTGTATTTTATAAGCTACCTAGTTTCTAGTTCTCTACCTAGTTGTGGTAGAGAAAATATATCAAGATCAAGGCCATGCATTGATATTTATATTATTGTTATGATTTGCTCTCTGCCCTCTCTCTCCCCATGGAATGGATTTTGTCTTCTTGCCATTTTATTTTTAGAATCCAGAACACTCTGGCACATACATGTTGGGAACATACACACACACACACACACACACAAACACACACAATCGCAAATATTGGTTCACTGAGTGAATGAATCTTCATAAGTTATGAGCTAACATGACTCTTCTAGTATAGTTGAAGGAGAAAAGATGGTGCTATTTTAGAGATTCCTTAGCAGTTCCAAACATTCAAGTAGTAAATTGGTGAATTAATTAAAAACTGAACAAAGCCATAGCTGCTTTCCTTTGTTTTCTGTTCTCTGCCATATCATTCCCCTGAGGCATGGAGCACAGAACTGACTTCGTGCTGAAATAAAGGTAAAGAAAGAGAAATTATTCAGGAAAGAAAAAAATAATTAAAATAATCCCGATGGGCTACTTTCTTAAATCTCACTGAAGAGCAATCTAAATATTTTTTATTAGCTATCTAAATAGAGTATTTCTTTTAAAATGTAAAATTGATTTAAATGACATTTAAAAGATTAGGAAATTGGGGAGGACAAGAGGAGAAATTTTCTTAGTTATAATTTTTAAAAATACTTAACCAAACTATGCAAAGAAAAGTCATTTATTTATTTTATCTATGATCTTTCATATCTTACTTACAAACACCAGGTCCCCTATTGCTGGCTGATTTTACCAAGGAGTTTTCCCTTTTCTCCCTCCCTTCCTCTCTCCCTTGCTCATTTCTGCCTTTCAGTTTGTTTTGTTGGAGGAGGGACCACAGACCTGGGCCGAGTCATGTAAACCTGGTGATGAATATTTTCAAGAAGAGAACAGCAGGTAAGAAAACTGAGCCAAACAACAACAAAATAATTCACAGTGTTCATTTCAAGTCCTAGGGGGAAAGACAGGAGAATCAACTGCTTGCTAGGTTTCAAACCTAGATCCCAACTCCCTCTCTCTAGGTAGGGGTTAGGAAAGGAGGTGGAAGAGGACCCCTGCCCTTGGTGCTCTCTCTTAGCTGATAGTCCATCTCCTTATCTTATTGTTGCATGATGGCTTGGTTGTCACAAGCATGGAGGCATCTGCCATCCATGTTAGCAGTGTTTTAATCATTAATATGCTCAAGAGGTAGCAGAGAGGGAGGATAAAGAAATTTTGGTTAATTTTCCAGCAAGACATGAGCCCACTTTGCAATGGTATTATTTTCCTGGTTTTGCATTTAATATATTTTTTTCTTTTTACTTATCTTTTCTCTCAAATCATCCCCTATCCTATAAGCTTCTAGAAGTTTACTTGGTTAAATAGATTCAGACAAAATATATTTGCAAGATATCTTTATTTTATATCAATATTAGAATGGTATTTGGAAAATTTTTGTTGTCTACGACTGAGTGTCCAACAGTTGAACACCAAATACCATAACCATGTACTTTATGTGCAGTTTGCACAATTCCAAATACACGTTATAGATTTTATGCTTATTTCTTCCTGCGAGGGGAATATTAGAGGTTTGCAGAGGTTGAAATGGAAATTTAGAGAAATTAAATCATTTTCCTCTAACTACATCTCCCTTCAATTGCTCCACGGAGATTTAAACTGAGGCAGTCTTCCTCAAAATCCCATGAAGTTTTCAGTACACTTCATTTCCACGACCCTTTTTGTTCTAATTCTAATAGAAATTTCTCAGGCACCCACAGGAATGTGTGAATTGTCATCAAAGCAACATCACCCAGGGGCAGGAGAGAGTTTCAAATTCTGCCATTTTGTATTTTTCTGTTGCTAGGGTGCTAATAAGAAACAGCCATTGAACTCATATTCCGATTTTGACTTTTACTGACTGTGTAGAGTAACTCTTCTCATGTCTAAGTCTCCAGTTATTTTCCACCCATCCAAAAAAGAGTAAAACAGTAAGGAGGTGGTAGAAAACAAGCATGATAATCCATTGCAAACAGCCGAGTACAAACCACAGCAAGAAGCAGTGCTTCACAAACGTGTCACCTCATCTCCTCCTAACTGATTCTGACAGTCTGTGAAGCATGCATCATGTTCTCTATAGACTATTTGGTTATTTGATAAACATGGATTTTAGAATCAATGCTCTGATGTAACTAAAATAAAAGAAGGAAGAAATGCTGAAGAAGAAACTCTTCTTTCTTTCCCTAGTTTCTCTAAGAAGTTGGTCAAACATTTCTAAGTCATGGACAAGAATCAATAAGGATTTCTTATTGAAATCACTTCTTGAAAATACCCGAAGTAGGATTCTGTACCAAGCTTTCAGTAACAGTAATTCATAACTTTCTCAAGTAACCCAGAACCACGGAACGATGGACCAGGGTTGAATCTAAAACCACCCTGTGAGTGAAGCAACTGTGCTCACAGCCAGGGCTCTGAGCCAGGAGTCCTGAGCCAAGCATACAACATTCCATCTGCTGGACTAAGCAAAGGTAAATGACCCTCTACCCCCAAGGGAGTCATTCAATTGAAGAAGGAGATCTCACCTTCACAGGACAGTAAGGCTTGAGAAATGCTTTACTATATGACTGAAGAATGAAAAAAAAATTCTGAGATCTAGTTAACGAAATGTATTGAGGTCATTTCCACCATATATTGATGGAGCTCAGAAACAGTGTCAGGAGGGCTATAATTAGGAGATACAGTTAAAAATTTAAGAGCACTCCAGATTTCAACTACATCTATCACCCTCGTTAACAGCGTTCTCTTCCCCCTTGCACTCTTATGGGGCTTACAGTCTCCCCTTCTCTTTTTTAGTATTTGAGAAAAATATGCAAAGATGAATATTAAAGGAATATCATCACCTTTTGGTGATATTTTGAAAATATATTTTGAAAGGATATTTGGGAAGAGCCAGAAAGTTCCAGGAAAGTAGACTGAGTTCTGTCTCTTTCATTCTCTTGACTATAGTTCATTCTAGAAATCTCTGAGAGATTGGAAGTCATCTGGCCCTTATGCTCAAGGTCCGTAGTACATGCATGAGAGGTGACAACTGCAGATCCTTGTTGGACCTGTAAGAAAATTAGACCTGCCACAACCTGCTATAAAGCCTAGTTTACAACAATGCACAATTGTTACCCCCTGAAGATTTCACTCATAGATTTCAGCCTCTACTTAAAGATAGACTTTATTTTTAGAGACATTTTAGGTTCATGGCAAAACTGAGCAGAAAGTAGAATTTTCATAAAACCCCTGCCTACAGACATGTATGACTTCCATGCTGCTGACTTCCCACACCAGAAGAGTACATTGGTGACAATCAGTGGACCTACATTGGCACATCATTATCACCTATAGCTCTCAAAATAAAATCAAACATATTTTCTTACTGTACCTGCTCCCAGAGCCATTAATATTCTTTTGGCTTTGTGGAAGACCAAGAGTAAGCTATAGTGAACAATGTTTTCCAATTATATACATTTGAACACATATGCATTCTGAGATGCGCATTTCTACCTATACCATTCTAGAAGAAGCAGATCTCTAAGGTCTACCCATAGTTTTTCAGATTTTATTTCTTAGTCCTTGAAAACAGAGGCTAATATATGTTATATAAACTTTTCCTAGTGTTGATGATGTGTAAATAATTTAAATTATATCCTGTGGGGAAAAGGTCACAAAAAGAATAACATTTGTTTGGTAAAGATGGGCTATCTAAAAACAGCTTTGCTAAAACGAGGTTAATGCTTTAAGTGACAAAACTGAACAAGTCATGATTGAGGATAATGCTTCCTTTCTCTCATTTTAGAAACACTGTGAGCCACTGGAACAGAGGTGAAAAGGGGGTGATCCAAACCCTTTCATGTGGAACTTTTTTCCCTCTGTGGCCAGTCATTTGTTCTGTGATAAAACAGTATCACCAAATATACAAACTAAATTTCTTACGCCCTGAAAATTGAGTTTGTAAAGTAATAGGTTTAGGATGAAAAATGTGCATCAAAGTTCCTATTCTTTGAAGATGATATTTGATTAGAGTTCCATAAAGAATGGAAAGAAAAAATATTTTTAAAGTGGGTCTTTGGACCAGATTGAAGACTAGAAAATTTCCTTAAGCCCAAATGATGGATTGATGATTGTATTTGTCAGAAATAGAACCGATAGGAGGATCCATACCTACACAGGCACACACACATGCACACATACACATCCAAAGGCCTGAGAACCAGAAGAATCACTGGTGTAAGTTACTGTCAAAGAACAAGTCAAGAGAACACTGAAGTTCTATTTTAACGATCATGAGATGAATCAGATACAGCAAATTCTCTCTTACTCTCTTTTTCTTCTATGCAGGCCCTCAACAGGTTAGGTGATGCTACCACGTTGGGTAGTCCTATTTGCTTTACTCAGTCTACGAGTTTGAATATTAATCTCATCCAGAAACACACTCAGAAAGATTCAACCAAATATCTGGGCACTCTGTGACCCAGTCAAGTTTACAACTAAAATTAACCATCACAATAATGTTATCTAGTCAATGCTAATTGGTTATGTTTGTGAGTACTAAACTGCACTGTTCTAGGTGATTAAAAAAAATTCTGTATTAACAGTTGGCTCTTCTCTTTTAGAAGTTGACCAGTTAATGGAGGACACACAAACACTTAGTTGTCATAATATTAGCATAAGCAAAGGACTAAGTGTGATCAGAAGAGTGAATGGTTGGTTTGGAATATGGAGGCTGGAAAACACAGACAAGCTAATATCTGAATTGGACCTGCATGTTGAGTGGAAATCAGAGAAGACCTGTGAGAAACAGAAATAAAAGGCCCACAGGTGCACACAACCCCTTGGAAAACCTTTTTCTGGAATACTAAGAACATGGTCAGGATCTCACACTGAAGACAGATAAATATATGCAGGATATTGGCTACTTTGCAAAATGACTCCTTTCTTGTTTTCTTACCTTTGGAGCTTCTCCGTCATGATCATAGCCACCATTCATGAAGAGAGACGTTAACCTAGAGAGAAGTGAAGTGCACCTGCATACAGACAAGGCTTGATTCCCAACTGCTGGTTTCATCCTCCCTTCCTACCTGTTTAGATTCTTCAGTCATTTAGTGAGAACTGGATTCAACTTTAAACTGTAACTTTATACTTGGTTTCTGGTTTTGTTTATAGATTTTTTGAAAAAGAAATACACAGAATTTGCTCTTAATAAAGACAGTAGTAATAAATACAAAGTGAGTAGTCTTTCCTCTTTGGTCAATGTCTCTCCTTATGAACTTGATGAATGGCTTTAAGCAACCATCTACATTATCTTTGAAGCATAGATACTTTGAGTTTAATGATCACCTTTGTTACTATTTGGGTCCATAACGTCACCAAATGTTCATGTGTTGAAGGCTTAATTTCCCAATGCAGAAAAATGTTCAGAGATGGAGATTTCAGGAAGTGATCGGGTCATGAAGATTCTGACCTCATCAATGACTTAATCCATTCGGGGGTTTGTAATTGGTAGTACTTGGTAAAGTTGTAGGAGGCAGAATCTAGTTAGGGGGAGTTGGTCCTTGGAGGAATAGTCTTGGGGAGTACATCTTGTCTCTGGTCCTTCTTCTCTCTCACAGTTTCCCAACTGCTGTGAGGTTTGCAGCTTTCCTCTGCCACACCCTTCTGCCATGATGTTTGCTTTGCCTCAGGCCCAAAGCAATGGAGCGGACTGTCCAGCAACTGAAAACTTGGAAACGGTGAGCCAAAATAAATCTTTCATTCTTTAAGTTGTTTTTCTCAGGTATTTTGTCTCAGTGATGAAAAGCTGACTAGTTCAGCCCTCATCTATACATAACTGAAACAACTTGAAATAGCATATAAAAAAGAATCTTGTTTCACAATTGATGATTAATAATAAAGAATCTCATTACAAGTAAAGTGCAAAAATAGTGCTCTTTCTGCTTCCCTGGGCAAAGATATTGCAGACTCAGCTGTTTTCATTATGTTTATATGCTTTGTATTCTTAGTCTTAACAGCAGTGTAAGCATTAGAGATCAAATTTTCTAATCAAGTAGATAAGATTCTCTCTGGTTACTTTGGCTTTTTTTTTGGTGAAATATTTCTATAACCATACACCTGTTTTCTTTTTAGGATTCATTTATTATCTAGTAAATAAATAAATAAATAAATAAATAAATAAATAGATGGAGAAGGAACCACATAACACTGGTCCATAATGGATTCTTCATAATTTAACCAATTACAAGTATTTTTTTCTTTCATAACTGGGATTCTTCTACTCCATTGAAATTATATATATTTACAGATCAGTTTGAAAATGTCAAATTAATAATTTGAAGATGGCATATATAAATAGGTTTAACTATTTATCTTCATATGCATGTTAATTTGGAAAACTTCAATGTTTTTCTTCTGGAAAAGCAGAACCCTTGAGATATATACTGTATGAAATAAGCCAAAACGTGAGTTTAGTAACTTGTTCTGGGTTCCTAACTTATAACCGATCATGGCTTTATCATATACATTAGGAAGAAAAGATTATCATCAAGAGAACACTTTTGTCTTATATTGGTCACAAACATGGGTCTTTAACAAATAAAAGTTGATATAAAGCTTTTTCAATCTTAAGTTCACTTTACTCATCACTGGCCTATAATGTCTGAAAAATAGCCCATTATACTTTGAAATTTTATCTTTAAATAGGGGAAATACATATATGTGTGTGTGTGTGTGTGTGTGTGTGTGTACACATAAAAGTTTAGAATAGAGATTAAGATAAATTCTAGAAACAATAAGCAATAGTTAACAAACAAAATAAATATTTACCATTGATAATTTTGTTTTCTCTACTGATAATTTTAAAATTTGTAAATTTCCTCTTCACACATTCTGCTCCTTTCCCATCATTCACTTCTGCTCACTCTTAGCATATGTTTTTCTATATTTTAATATCACCAGAAATTACAAAATTTCTAAGATTTGGAATGGAGCAAAACACCAAGTAGCAATTTTTCTTTTATAGGAAAATACTTCCAGAAAATTATTCCAATGCACTTTTAATAATTACTTATTGCAAATCATATGACCTTTGACAGAAGAAAAGTCATTTGCAAAAAAAAAATTCTTTAAAAGTTCAAATAGTCCACTTTTATTTTAGGTAGTATTATTTCTAATATTATCAAACTTTAATAAATTTTCAAGGAAAACAATCCCTGATCTCTAAGAAAGTGAATGCAAATTCTTACCACATCAACTTTGCAATAGTGTCATTTAAAGTAGTCCCTAATAAATCTAAATTAGCTTCTTCAGATATTGCTTTCATGGTGGGGATCATGGCTAAAAGGCTAAAACTGCATTTACTAAAATATTTAAGTATAATGTAAACTTCTATGTTTAAAAAACTGTCTATGGAAAAGGAGTTTTGCCTTCTCTGCCCTGCTCCAGGGGCAGCCCTGAGCAGGAGCAACTTTGGGAAAGGCAGTAAAACTTAAACTTTCTTTCCCCCTTCAGCTTTTCCAGGGGCAAAGAAAGAGCAGGCAAAATACAGAAGGTCATGCATGACAAGCAAATGCAACCCATTGTGAAAGGAGTCTCTTTGGTATCTGAGATGATGGAATCAGATAAAGACAAAGGGATGCTGAGGGTCAGAGAGGGAGCTTCTTCCAGTGAGACAGACCTTCCTATTCACGGCCAAAGTAAATGTTCTTGTGAGAATGAGGAGCAAATCAATATTTTTATGTTCAATATTCAACTCATGGCCAGCAAAAAGGCTCTCTTATTTCTGGAGTATTAGTCACATATGTTAGCAGACTTATTTTTGTAACTCAAATAAAGCTTTACGGGGGAATTTTGTGTATATAAGGTTTACCCTTCTGTAGCTACAAAACTCCAGTAATAGAAATTGTAGGATTTGTAAAACTTCTTTGCTTTCTAATTTAGTTAATTTCAATGATTTGTTTTCATTTTCTAGTAAAGCAATAAACCAATCATAAAAGAGATGCTATACAATAAAATGAAGGCCTTGAGAAAACTAATACACTTTGAACCCTTAGCTACAAGTTTAAGTGAAAATGATGATAGTAATAATAACCTTGTGATGCAAACAAAAACAAGTAATCCACAAACTTCATTTTGAAAAGAATATATTTAGTATACTGTGTGAGGAAAGGGTCTGGAATTGGTGTCTCTCAGGAGCAAAGGACTAGTAGAAAGGTGGAGCTGGACAAGTAAGCATGAGACTGGATTTTGAAATTTCAACCTAAAACTTATGGTTTCAGGATTTCAAGGATTCATAAAATAAAGAGAATGTAGTCAAGTGGAAAAGGACAAATACATAATTCATGAAGCAGGCCTTTCTGACATACCCTGCTGCTTTTGGCTCCTAAAAATAGATTAAGAGCAACATGTAATAATTTCCTTTAGAAAAGTGGTAAAGATGTATTTTATTTGAAAGAGTTCTAAATTTTTGCAGTATAAGCAATAGAAGAATCTTCAGTCTGTTTTGGAGAAAGACATGGGTCTGTACAGACAGATTTGAAATAACTTCTATTTTTTTCCCCTCCCTGTGGCCTTATTAGCATCTAGCTGGAAGGCAGCACATTCTTCTTTGCTTCACTGTGTTCTATGCAAATTACTGGGGTGGAAAGTGCCTTTACTAATAGATTTAAAATACACTTCAGAGTGATGCATTTTCTGGCAGACAGCATTTTTGACATGGAATCTTCAATTGGGGGCAAAGACGTTTACCATCAATTTGAAATCCAGAGAATGTTTAATCTACTGACATATCCAGTAGCAGAAGAAGCCATTTCGGAATAATATAAGATTTAAAACCTTGGACTGCATAAGTACACGTTATCACTCTTCTCTAAAATTCTGGCCTTCATTAATGTGTTCAGTTTGTTGGGTATGATCTTACAGGTGTATCAAATCCATATAGAATTATTTTTTTAAAAAACATTGCGTTTATGATTGCTTAGGCCTATATTATTTTTCCTGTTTAATTCGCATAGGCTATTTTTTCTTATTTATGGTTTACAGTATTATAATTCATTACATGTATTCTAGACCTATTTTCTTTATATGATTTAGATTCTCTTATCATGAACTTAAAATAGTATTTGAAATGTTGTCATCATTTTGTGGTTAAGCATTCATTCCCATTAATATTTGCATGTACAAATAATTATGTTAATGTAGCTGAGTTTTGAATTATTTCTGATTTAGAAAAATGTAAAATGAATATACACTTGGAATGATTCAATTTTACTTATCTTTTTAACAGTATCTAGTAAAAGTCTTCTATGTATTTGTCCTATGAAACACTTTAATTTATGCTATAAATTAGCATAATCTTATTAATTCTCATCTGTCTCCCAAGAAATGCCAGATTTACAAAAACATTCAAACCACAAAATCTATAGTGTATAGACTTCGAGTAGTCTACCTGTCAGTTCTGATTATTTTCAGTAATCCAGTTATTTCAGTGACCTACTTTTTCAATGACTAGTAAGATTCCAGGCAAAAATAAAAAGGTTTATTTTTTCTTGATGGTGGTTATTTTTCTTGCCCACAATTAACAATTTACTCAACATATTTATAAATCTAATTTTATTTCTGGAATTTTTTCCATATACTTGTAATAAAATAATGAATTGTCCATATTACTCTTACTGAGACACATTATATCTAATATATATTGGGTGAACTCCATTCAGTCTACACCTTTGGAAAGAATAAAAACCAAGTATTAATGTATCAGTGAAATAGTTTCAATGTATTAACAACTGCTGACCTGGTTTATGGTATTTTTTGGTACTTTCTATGGAAGAAATAATTGACTCCTATGAATATAATTTTCAGTTTTGATAATTATGGGGTTTGGTTTTTTATTCTTCTTAATATCATCATCTAGCTTCATTACACTTCACTGTAAAAAGTATACTTAATCATTCTTACCATGCACACATGCACACACATATATTTGTACTAGTTTTATCTGAAATGGCAAAGATGTGACACTATGAAGTGACATGATCTCCTTACCACTAATGCTGCTAAACTAGAACCTGACAGGGGCAAATGATTCTTATAACATTGCTCTGAAATGTTTCTGATTATTTTAGAGTCCTACTCCCTCAACACAGAGGAAAAAAAGAAGGAAAACATCTTTATTTTATAGTAGCAACATAAACATAATATTAGTAACCTTATTAAAATGTATTGAATGTGTGCTGAAATGTTAATCTTACAAATCCACCATAGCATAGCACTGTTGAAATAATTATGTACTAAATCAGACTTTCAGTATCATGTTTATTTCTGTGTATTTAATGCTTGCCTTTTAGTAAAGGTTGTAAGAAATAGTGTAACCACCATTCCATACCAATAGGTATTGTACTTTTGCAAGAGTTATCAGCTGTCCTTTATGAATATCCATAATGCAGAATGTTAAAATGAGAAAGCTATAATTGGTAAATAGGTCAATAAGAGCACAGTTCAGAAGACAGCATATCATGCTGTCATTTGTTCTCATCCCCCCCATAATGAGGATGTTTGCATTGTAGGTTAAAAGTTGCTTCTGTGAAAAGCAAAATTCGAATCATATACAAAGCTGTTGGACCAGGATGACAGAGTTCTTAACAAGAAAGGATAGAGCAAGCACTAGCCAACCCCAATGTGTCTATTATAATAAAATTCAAAGGAAAGAGCTAATCTGAGCAATGGATATGAAATAGGAAGCACATACTTCTGAGAGGAAAATATGTGAGGGATGATCACAAAATGATTCATGACCTTCAAACTATTGTGGTGGCATGATAGAGGGAAACTAACTTTCAGCTACACAATAAGAATAAATCATTGACTTTCTGATTTTTAATTTCTGTATGTCCTCTCATTTACAAAATCCTATATGAAAGTCATCTGTAAATAGCTGATACAATGATAGAGAAAATGCTTCTTCACTAATTGTGTTTTTAGAGAGAAAAATTAAAAAGCTATTGCTAGAAGTTACAAAACTGATCCGTCATTATCTCGTGGACCCTTAGATAATACTCATCCAGATTTAATTAAAATGAATTAAATGCATCTAAATCTCAATTTACCTGATCTCAACTTGAAAGGAACAATTTTGCAGCTTATTTCATATAGATAAAAAGAAAATTTGCTCTAAGTCAATTTTGAAACTAACCAAAATAATGTCCTCAATTCTGGGACATAACCCTTCATAACTGTGAAATCTATTACCTTATAGCAGCAGGAAGGAATATCCTCTGGTGAGAAATACTCCAAAATAAAACAAACAGACAAACAGACTGAATTTGCTTTGTTTGTAAAGCAAACTTTGTTCATGTTGCTGTTGAGTATTCAAAGAGAGGACATTTTGCTGCTAATGGAAAAGAATCTATGCATTGCCCTTGACCCTAAAGCAGGCATTACATGCTGTCAGCAAAAATCACTTCCTCCGTTACCTTTTGGCTTTATAAAAGTCTTCCCCTATATGACCATGATGTACTATGATCTTGATAGAATTAGGAGTTTATACCTTTCAGTCCACCAAATAAAGCATGCAAATTTAAATCCAAATCACTTTAAATTAACATTGTCAATTTTGAATGTGTTTTCATTGTTCTCTAGGTTATTGCAATGAAATCATTTCCAACACACACATAGAGAATTTTCTGTTTGCTAATTATTCATCAGTATTCTTTTAAACCTAAAAGTCAGAAATTTCTCCAGGATATTTTATTTGACATGTAGCGATTTTAACCTGATCAAATCAAACGTATATTTAGCCAGAAAGATCACTTCCTCTGTGACAAAATTCTAGGTAAGAAATTTGATTTGTAAAAATGCTCATTGATTTTTAAGTTAAAAATAAATATCTCCAAATCTTTAATTAGACCAAAATTGAAATATTCTAAGCCGTGAAAAAATATTCTATCTAATAATAACTAGGGTTAGGCTTCATTCTAATAATTAATAATGTCTTTGAATTATGGAAGTTTTTTAAAGGCAGCAAAATACAATGATATAGAGTGAAATAAATGTGCCAGATGTGGTTTTTTTGACTTCTGCATTATATGACAGCCTATCAAGTTATGAGAAATGGTTTATGTCATTACCATCACTTTGTTCCCATTAAATCCCCATAATCTTCAATTTCTTTTAGTTTAATCAAAATAATACATGTATTTTATTTAACAGACTTTAATTGTGCCAAAAGGCTCACAATGTAAAGTAGTTGCTCCTGCTCTCTGAGCTCTAATCATTCCAAGCCCCAGACACAGCTACAGTTGACCCACAGTGTCTACTGGTTCCACATCCATGGATTCAATATACCATTGGTGGAAAAATTCAGGAATCTGTACTGATCACATGGAGACTTTTTTTCTTGTAATTATTGCCTACACACACACACACACACACACACACACACACAAACTTTTCATGGCATTTACATTATGTTAGGTTTGGTCAATAATCTAAAAATGACTTAAAGTATATGAGAAGATGCATATAAGTTAGATAGATACCAAGAGGCAACCATAGTTTCTTCAGGATTTTCTACCATCAACTTCACATTTAAAAAAAGAAAAAAAAAATAGGTCAAGTTATTTTTATTATATAAGTTTTTGATGGAAAGGTGATATTTTATGCTCTTATCAATATTCTCTATTGCCATTATTTTTATCATGTGACCACTATTCTTGACTAATACAAGTCACATTCCATGGTGGGATTTTTTTGTTTGTGTGTGTGTACTTTTTAAGATCTGTTGCCATATTAAATAATTTCTTGATTTTTCAATGCTTTAAGTTTCTTTTGACATAGTAATAAGTTGTCCTATACCTTCAGCAACGTTTGAAGACAACTTTTTGGTGTCAAAAGCACTGGATTTGTGTAAAACTTCCATGCAAGGGTGTTCTAGGCATTGCTTCAGTCTGAGCTGGATTTAAATGCTTCTCTCATCACTCTGATCATAGTAACTCAGCAGTATATCAAGAACTGGGTGGTGGAAGAGGAACCTTCTGGCTATAGGAAATGAGGGTTATTATAGAATATTTAAAGGACATACTAGATCTGGTTAAGAATCAGCTTGTTGCGACTGGGATTGTGGCTTAGCGGTGGAGCACTTGCCTAGCACATGTGAAGCACTGGGTTCGATCCTCAGCACCACATAAAAACTAAACAAAACAAAAGTATTTTGTCCATCTACAACTAAAAAAAGTATCAACAAAGGAATCAGTTTGTTTTTATCATCACCATGCACCAGTAATTCTTAAAACCTTAATGATAAAATATCCTTCTAGGATCAGTTGCTCTAATAACCATGCCTGTCATATATTACTGTATTAATAATAGTTTTAAAAATACTCTTCTTATTTTTATTGAATTTTTATATGTGCTCTGAATTCTTTATCTTTTTTTGTTCTTATTTATTAATTTTTATTTGCTTCATTCATGTTGGATGAATGAAGCCTTTGAAGGAAATCTGGTGACTTTCAACTGCAGATTCATTTTATTATTGAAATTACTAAAAATACTAGGGGAAAAATAACTCTGTGCTCCTGGGATTTACTTGCAGAATGATAGACTGGCTTTTTGGGGGTGCCTCCGCCCCGGCATCATGAGATGTGGATTCTCTGTGCTACAAGTCTACCCATGTGCTCCAAGCTTTCTTTCAGCCTTCTGCTTTGGGAACCAGTCTGGCTGCTCATGTTCGGGGAGCTGAGCTGAGAAGAGCAGCTGATCGTCTAATTGTTCTTAAGTCTCTTAGATAATCAATAGCTTGCACTTCATTATTATTTTCTCTTGAAGTTTCTTAGGGATCATCTTGTTCCATTCTGCCCATTTTTATCTTCCGTGATTTTTTTCCTTAGGCTAGGGATGCTTCTATATTTATTAAATATAGTGTTTATTTTCTCCTCTATTCTAATTCTTTTGGGGTTAAATCCACTATAAATGCAACATTTCTAATTCTGAATTGTGAAGTAGTGTTACAACTAATTCTGTTACTCTGAAGTGGCTCTTAGAAATCTTTCAGTCTTTTAAAAACATATACAGATAAATTAAAATGAATAGTACATTAAAATGAGTTTTAGTAATATAATGAATTTTGATGGAACACTATCCCCTTAATATGAGAAAATTTAAAAATGTAACTAAGTTGTTCTTTACATGATCAAAATTTATCATTTCATGATCAAATTTCACTTAATTATGATAGCTACTTGGGACCTATATAAGAGTTTGTTGTTTTCATATTATTTGTAAGTTGTGTTTTATAGTAATATTGGTTGTTATTGCTAAACCTCAACACAGTTTCACAGTGTCAACAAATCATAAGTCAGAGAAATGCCATGAGGAACAAAAAATATGCCCCAAGTGGGAGGACGCAGTGGTTGTTAGAGTTTCTGTAATAAATTAATACAAGGATGATAATGTTGAATCATTGTTGATTGACGTGTTCTGAGATTATTTTCTCAGGAATGACTGCATTCACATCCTCCTCTGTTAGGGTTAGAGCCAAGTGATCAGAATCACAAAGCTTTCCTAGAATATGTTAAGTCACACTTACCACTTTCTCAAGTATCTATAGAAATACCAGAGTGAATCACATAAATGAGAACATTACTATGTGCTGAAGTGAACTTTAGTTGTAATTTTCTTGGTTATCCAAATAAAGTTTAAAGTTGTTAAAGCAATTTTGTAATTTTCTTGGGAACAAATGCTATCCAGTTTCAAAATATAGTATTTAATGTTATGTCTACTCTTGAATTCTGGTTTACATGGGACAAGCAGCGACTTTTCATGCAAACCTAAACTAAGTTTAGAAGCTAAAGAAAATTCAATATAAAGGAAAGCTTATACCTTGAAGCAACATGAAGAAAGCAAGAATGAGCACTTAATACTGAATAAAGAAAATGGACAATTAGAAATCTTAATAATCACTGTTATTAAGATCATAGTCTATTTTTCTTAAGTGCATTAAAGTGTATTTGTGTTTGGTTAAATTTCTAATTGGGGTGAGCCAAATAAATAACCTGCCTTAAGTGATCTGCTTTCTTAGCTAAAGAGAATGAGAGTTAAGTGGAAAAATTGCTCAAGGACAGCTTCTGGTTTTGTCAACCACAAAGACCCATCGCTCTCCTATGCCAACAGTCTTTCTAACACATAAAAAAATCACTGGTTCTCAAACACTTCCAAAGGTTCCCATCACCTACATCTAGAGCAACATATTTGGTGAAGAATAATTGGAGAGTACCTCTTTGTTTTCTCTAAGCCAGAATTTTAATTTTAGCATTCAGTGAAACATCAATACAATGGGTCACAACAGAATTTTTAGAAATACAAAATAGAAGAGAAATTTGTGACACTCACTGTAAATCTGGGTGCTTCTGCATGCTCTGATTTGGGTAAACATGCATTCTGGCAAGTCCAGGATAAGCTTCATTTATGCCTGTTTCCTCCCTCATTATCTTTAGTTTTAACTTTCACATTAAAGAATGTGTCAGGTTGTATGATGAAATGTGTTATTTACCTTAGTAATGGATGGTAGTCTTTCTGAGCATAGGTCACAGTAAAATTTTTTAATATTTACTTACCTATGCTTTTTGTGGGTGTTCACTTCTTAAACATTAATACAATAGAAATACTCTGAATATCCCTTTATCTTTCTTTCTTTTGTGACCTTGCATAACAAGGTCCTTCTGCCCAGATTAGTTGCTTTTCTTAACCTCATTCTTGCCTTTCAATAAAATTCTTAACTATTTGTGAAGTCTTGGGCTTATTCTGGAAATAATGAAGTGTCATTTCTATTACATATTGAACATTTGTGTACAGTTAACTATTGGGAAACATGTAGCACTGAGTAACATAAACACATGGAAATGACAATTTGAAAGCATAATCAGTTTGAAGTTGAGGGAGGAAAGGAAGGGGAAATGTTTGAATTTATTTAGCTATTTGTGTTGGGGAAATGGCCAATGATGTGGACATGTAAATGGAATCAGAGGATAGAGAACCTGTAATGCCAGGTAACCTGCAAATTTTTTCATGACAAACATGAGAAGACACACACAGGCACACAGATAAACATTTACTAATTGGTGTTCGGTTTGCAGGTGACATGAAGGAAATGTTCTTTCTGAAATAAGATAAAAGTATCTTGCATAAGTGCCTAGAACAGTTTGATTCAGAGCCTCAAAAATGAAAAGACATGAAAATATTCTTACTAAATGTTTTAGCATGGGTCTCCCAAGAAAACAGAGTCTAAACTAAGGAGTGGTATTCAAGTTATTTATTTTAGTAAGTGATCAGAACAGGGGGAAGGTAAGAATCAGTGGAGAAGGGTTGTCCAAGGTTGCTGTCCAAGTTGTTCACCATTACAGACAATGGGAGTTCAGTTCCCACTGTAAACCCTCTATGCGGCTGTGCAGAAGATGACAAGAATTGCCTGTCCAAAGGAGGAGAGAGTTGCTTTGGTAGAGTGCTGACCCATGGGATACTGACTCCCTCTCCTATCCAGTTTACTCAAGTGCTCAGTTGCTGCCAGGATGCATATATTCACAGCTGCTTGTCACAGCATCTTCCAGATAAAAACACTATGCCCAGAGGGTAAGATGAGAGACCAAGTTCTGTCCCATATACTGTCTTCATATAAGCAAAATTAAGAACAATATTTTTAAAGCATTTTCTAGTTAACATAACTGTAGGGCTGGGTTGTATGTAGCTCAGTGCTTGCCTCATGCGTATGAGGCACTGGGTTTGATCCCCAGCACCACATAAAAATAAATGAATAAAATAAAGGTATTTTGTCCATCTACAACTAAAGATATTTTTTATAACATGATTGTATTGTACTTTTAAAGTGTTAGTCTCTAAGCCCAAGTTTATGCCTTCTGTCAAGTCTGCATTGTGCATTTGCATGGTAATTAACTTCTGAATACCAACTCTGACGGATGAAGGAAGAGGTTAAATGTTAAATGATATATCCACAGGTGAGTCACAATAGAAGCATGATTTACAGAAGTTATGATACATCTGTTTGAGGAATATAACAAAGAACAACTATTTTCTTTTAGAGTATAAAAACTGTCTTCATACCTTATAAGCAAAAACTATATTTTTTACTACTCTTCTCTCAAGTATTCTATCGCATACAGGGCACATGTGTGTGCATGTTTGAGTGTGGGTAAAATAAATATCACAGTGCAGAAAAGAGTAATGTCTCAATAATTTAACTATATTAAATTAGGTTTGATACAGAAGGACTTCAACAATATTCTAGTTTGTTGCAGTAATTAGTAAGAATTAATTCTCTGTTCTTGATTCACTGTTATTTTGATACTGATAACTAAAATAAATTAATTTTAAAATGTAATTCAAATTAAGACAATATTTCTTTTATAAACTAAAATGTTCCCCTATAAGCAAATATACTATGTCTCATAATTCACAATCTGTTTTACTGTTTAAAAATTTTAATCACAAATAAAATTCAAATATTCACCTGGAATGATGGAACAGAATTAGCTCCAGTGGTATCTATATCTCTCAATCACTTACTGTCACTCTTTATTTCAAAACTACTGTTTAAACACAGGACTTTGCAGTTACAAAGGGGTAAGAGATCTCACCTGAGCCTACTTGCAAGCTTAAATGGCTCTGGAGCAAAACAAATTCATTCCTGAAATGAATACCCACAGCAGACTCTGAGCATATTGGGGGTGGACTACATGATTCAGAATTGCATGAATTAATTTCTACATACAATGTATGCTAAAATGAGGCTTACATATGTATTACTAGAACTTCAAAATAATCAGAGAGACAGTTTAGACCATGGCTCTTTTTTCAAGAAGTGTATCTCATTACAGACATACATAGAATCATGAAAATATGCTAAAACTAAAAAGTAGATCAAATGTAACCAGCACTATTGTTGTCTTTAAATTCTCTATAGATAACAGATACTCTGAATTCAGGAGCAGTCCCTTCCACGACCCTATCTTTTGATAAAACTCTGATGGTTAGTGCTGCTTTTCCTTTTCCTTTTTAACATCTGAGATGTTTACTTCCAGATGAAGGATATTTTACTATGTCTCACTCCAGAAGTTTTATAAATTTTGCTTTTATGGTTAACTTGATGCTCCATGTCTAGTTAATATATAATAAGGAATATATAATAAGGTAGGAATTAAAGTTTGCTTTTTTTCTTTATGAGTGTTCAATTGTTCCAGTGTCATTTTTTAAAAAGTCAGGACTTTTGTATAGAATACACTATATATGGACCCTATCGATCAACATCATTTTTCTCATTGATCTATATGATTTTCCCCTTTATTCTGTTAGTATGTTAAATTATATTGACTTTCAAATATTGACTCCATCTGACATTTCTAGATTAAGCTTACTTGGTTATTATTTTTATGTTATTAAATTTATTTTGCTAATATTTGGTTGAGAATTTTGGCAAAAGCTATGTTTTCAATAAATTTTAGTCTTCGATTTTCTTTTCTCACAATGCTTTTCTCATGCCTTGTTAAGCAGAATTCTGTTGCTTCCAAAATCAGTTGAGGAATGTTCTCTAACTCGTGAAAGAACTGATGTAAATCTGACATTTCACTTTGAAATGTTGATAGAATTCACAAATTAAATAATCTAGACCTGGTGTTATTTTAGTGGTACAGTTTGGGTAGTGAATTCCATCCATTTCTTTGTAAATAAAGGGAAATTCTGATTTTCTTATTAATATTAGTGAATCTTGTCTTTCAAAGAACTTCCATGTGGACTTCATGGTTTCTTGCTCTGCATAGTTCTCTCATCTCCTCTTCCTTGTTCCATAGATTGCATTCACATCATCTGCTCCTTTTTCTGATTTCTACCTCTGAGCCATTTTTCTGCACCATACTCTGCCTGAACTCCAGCTGGCCATGTCAGAGTTGATGCCATGTCCCCAGCAAAGAGCGATAGCAATCCTGGAGTGGTCTCCCTTCTCCTGTGTTCCATCTCTTATCTAGTACCTGGAACAGGGGCTTCTAATTTTCCCCCTCCCTTCTCGTTTAATACTGTATAGTAGGAGGACTATTTTCACCCAAATTGCTCCATTGGAGCCAAAGAGAAATCATCATGTGTTTTTATTCTCTATGTCACCATCTTAGTTTAGACACTGCCTCATAGTACAATTATTTCTTTCTTTCTTTTTTTTTTTTTTTTTACTAATATTACAGACACTTGGTTTTTCAAATCTCCTCTTTCAAAATTTTGGATTCAACATTTAAACCCTATGATTCTTTATTGCATAAATGATGACTTACAAATTCAGTGTTTTGTATTAAACTATCCCTGAAGTCTGTTCTCAGTATACCTTTTTATACATAGCAATCTCTAATATCTTTGATTATTTATTGTGGAGGGGGTGCTGGGGATGAAACCCAGGACCATACACAAGCTAGTATAGCATTCTACCACTGAGGTACACCTTCAGCCTGTTAGCTCTAGCATCTTGGACACGCTGTAAGCTCCAGTTAGCCTGGTCTACTTATGATCTTTGGTAGCATCCCTCTTACTATGTGTCTTTATTAGAATCACATTTTATAATGCTATTTCTTTCTTCCTTCAATATTATGAACACCATATAATTTTTTCAAAGCCCAATGCATCCTATCTCCCCAAGAAATGGCTAACTACACAGTTATACTTCTCATTATAACCTACATGATGTTAATTGTTTTATAAATTCATACTACATTTCATTGCTTAATTTGCAAGAGATTTGTATCTTCCTAGGATATGTTGCAAGTTCTTTGAGAAGAGAATTTATGTATTTAGCTTTCCCAATCCAAGAATGTCTTTTTTTATTAGTTAAGGGTATAGGAGCTGATGAAAAAGCTACTCTCTAAAATCTCAGAGGCATCACACAGTAAAAGCTTATGTTTCTCACACATATTTAACAAGGCTTGTGATCAACATCTATCTTCCAAAGGATGATTCAGGAGCCCAGCCCCCTTTATTTGCATCTCTGTCATCTTTAACACTTACCTTCCAAGATCATTGTGTTAGGCAAAATTATGCTAACAGAGGTTTCACTAGAAATCATCATTCGCCTTCTGTTGGCTGCACATGGGTGTAGCTATCTGCAAGGGAAACTCAGAAATGGAATCCAGCTGGGTGTTCTGAAGAAGGAAAACTGCCATCAATTTGCCATTTCTGTCACTTCTCCCAAAGTATGATTATCCTTTGTCATAAGTGTCACATTTTCTTTGTAAAACTTTGATGGTTCAATTTTTGGAACTGAGGCTCAGGACTCTCTATGCACCCCAGGTCAACAGAGGAGTGGAGGAACCCAAACTGCCAGGTAAAGGGATCCCAAATTTTAGGTACAACATGACAGCCAGAGGCCAGGAAAATAATGTCCCAATGTCTACAGATCTTTGACTTCATCTACAAAAAGCAAATCCCAATTTTCCAGATAAATAATTTTTTAGGAAAATGGTAAGATAAAGACATGACCTTTTATCTCTCATGAAGTAATGCATAGCTGCTTTGGTTCAAGGACTGCAGTTTCTGCAAACTAAAGCCATGGGCCTACTGATATTCTGAGACAGAGAGAAACAATCCTAACAATATAGAAGGGGCCAAATTAGATTGGAAGTTAGATTTAAATTTGGAGTTTAGAATCATCTATGTCTGGCTTCCCTATATAGATCCTCTTATTTCTCTTTTTCTCTGAACCAGTATCTATGTACCCAATAGTTGAGTTCTTTTTTAGTTCAATAAACATTCACTGAAAGCCAGGAGTGGCTAGGCACTATGGATATAAATATGATATATATATATATGATATGCATATCATATATATAATTACAATTTTATTCAATCTTTGTGACTAAATCTCTCCTAGCTCTCATTTTGCCCTGATCATTGAATGCAATAAAGTCTTTTTCTGTTAATTTGGCCTACTTATTTGGTATTCCATTACTGCCCAACTTTGCCCAAAGAGATGGGCTCACTTCCCTATTTCTCAGACTAAATTAAGGAACCCAAGATGTATATAGAATCTCATACAGCATCTGCTTCAGAAATCAAACTCAACAAGCACTTACTGTCTTGTCCTATACTCTCCACTTGAATAACCTCCTCTGCTTCAGGGATTCAGTATACCTACAAGTAAGATCATTTGGAATAAAAAATTTTTCAGAAAAAGTTGCAATATAAATGAAAGCAGGAGTCCAGGTGTAAAAACTGAGACTCAGTTAAAGACCAGACAATCAGGTTTAGGAACTCATAACCAAGGAGGGAAACAATGAGGAAAGTTAGTGGCAAAGATTACAAGGTGATCTGTGACCAAGCATATGGGTGATCCTGTAGGTACAGGGAAAAACAGGTCAAGCCCTGAAGAATGAGAGACAGGTGAATCTGTATGAGCATTCGGCAGTGTTCTGACTATGTCTCTTCTTACTTCTCAAAGAAGTTGCTATGTACAGCTGGTGTCCCTGGTTATGGAAAATGATTTTCCCTGCTATGTCCTATAATTCTGTTCTCTGTCTTTTTTTTCTCTGCATTATACCACATGTGGTAGTTTTAAGCACATGTCTAAATTCTTTAACTTGTCTACCATAAATGCGAAGTTTAATTCTCTTTCCTGTGGATAGGTCCAGCCTCAGAGAACTATTTTTAGTAAGCAGAATTTGATGGAAGTAAAGGTATATGGCCAGAGTCTAGGTTAGAAAAGGTGACACAGTGCTTGACTGACTCTCAGGATACATGTTTTAGGATCCCTGAGCCAACATATAAGAATTCTGGCCACCTCGAAGCCAACTTGCTGGAGAATTCCCAGGAAAATGGCATATAAGTCTGAAGAGCTTCACTATCCCAGCCCTCAGCTCTTTGGGTCTTCCCCACATCACTTGCCTGATGTGTGCATGAGGTCATTTCAGTTCTGGTGTTTGAGCAGCTGTAACAGAAGCTGAGGGGAGCAGAGAGGAGCCTTTCTATGTGTTCTGTCTGTAGTCCTGACACACAGAAACCAGGGCTGCACTGTGGGGCTCTTTTCATGGCATTACGTTTGGTGGTATTTTGTTGTGCAGGCATAGCAACTAGGACAGACTTCTCTTTTATGAGGAGTAGGAAGCTGCCATTACAAAACCTAAAATGTAGCTTCAGAACCAGGAGATGGATGAAAGGAAGCTGGAAGGACCTTGAAGGAAGTGTTAGAAACAGCCTAAAGGGACAGGAAAACACTTAAAGTTTGATGGCCATATGGAAGCTGCTGGTGAGATCTTAAAGGAAAGTAAGGAGAACATTGTTGGAACTGAAGGAAAGAGAATCTTTATTCTGTAGCAGCAGCAAGTTTAGTGACACCGTGGCTAAGGGAAAATTTTAAAATAAATAAATAAACCTCATGGACTGAATGCTTTGGCCAAGGAGATTTCTGGGCAGAGTATCGAAATTGTCGCTTGGCTTCTTGCTGCTTATAGTAAAATGTGGTGAAAGAAAGACAAGCTTACAGGAAGAACTCTTGAGTGTAAAATTTCCAGTGCTTCCTCAGTTCTAAACGAAATAGTCACTTTAGTCTCTCAGAGATTTTCAAGTTTAAAAAGACTCCAAAACAAAATCACATCCATGGTGGGGCTAGAAGACCTTTCATTAAGACTTCAGAAATATCTAATGTTGTGATTATATAATGTCAACCAGAAAGACATATGCAATAAATACCTTTATAAAAATCTCTGCCATGTCTAATAGGTACTAAAAGAAATTATTCCTTTCAGGTTGTGTTATCCAGTGTAGCATCTGCTAATCAAAGTAGGTTGATAAGTGGTGTCTATATTTCAACTACTGTGGTTTCAACTTGTGTCTCCAAAAGACCCATGTGTTCAGGCTTGGTCCTCACCCAGTTGTGTTATTAAAGGTGGTGGAACCTTTAAGAAGTGGGGCCTTAGACAGAGGTTTTCTGAAAACTGGGGTGTGCTCATGAAGGATATTTCACTACCCAATCCCCTTTTCTTCCTCTCCCTTTTAGGGTCCTCACCATGGAGTTCTGTCACATGTTCCCAATATGATGTGCTGCCTCATTACAGGTCTAAAAACAATAAGGTCAACCAATCACCAAAACTCTGACCCAAAAGAAACCTTTTATCATTATAAACTGATCATCTCAGGTATTTGTTATAATAATGGAAAGCTGACTAACACATTGCCTATTATAAAGAAAAGACAGGAGGGAAAAAAGCAAATCAACTACCAACCACAGGAAACTACCCTTTCTTTTTCCCCATTTTTACTCTTCAAGTACAAATTAATAAAAAGCTACAAGGCAAGTGGCCAAATGGCCAAATAATAGGTTCTTATGCTGTTTTCTGAAAATCAAATCCATATTTTTTTAAAAAATGTACTCTTAAAAATATGTAGTTTTGCCAGCACCATTTGTTGAAGAGGCTATCTTTTCTCCATTGTATGTTTTTGACACCTTTGTCTAGTGTAAGATAACCGTATTTATGTGGGTTTGTCTCTGTGTCTTCTATTCGGTACCATTGGACTACCTGTCTGTTTTGGTGCCAGTACCATGCTGTTTTTGTTACTATTGCTCTATAGTAGAATTTAAGGTCTGGTATTGTGATACCTCCTGCATCACTCTTCCTGCCCAGGATTACTTGGCTACTCAGGGTCTTTTGTTATTCCAGATGAATTTCATGATTGTTTTCTCTATTTCTCTGAGGAATGTCATTGGGATTTTAATTGGAATTGCATTAAATCTGTATAGCACCTTTGGGAGAATGGCCATTTTGATAATATTAATTCTGTCTATCCAAGAACACAGGAGATCTTTCCGTCTTCTAAGGTCTTCTTCAATTTCTTTCTTTAATGTTCTGTAGTTTTCATTGTAGAGGTCTTTCACCTCTTTTGTTAGATTGATTTCCAAGTACTTTAGTTTTTTGAGGCTCTTGTGACTAGAGTTGTTTTCCTAATTTCTCTTTCAGATGATTCACTGATTATGAACAGAAATACATTAGATTTATGTGTGTTGATTTTATATCCTGCTATTTTGCTGAATTCATTTATTAGGTCTAAAAGTTTTCTGGTGGATTTTTTTGAATCCTCTAAATACAGAATCATGTCATTGGCAAATAGTGAAATGGTGCTGGCAAAACTGGAAATCCATATGCAGTAAAATGAAATTAAACCCCTATCTCTCACCTTATAGAAAACTCAACTCAAAATGGATCAAGATCTTGAAATTAGACCTCAGACCCTTCACCAAATAGAAGAAAATATAGGCCCTAATGTTGGCTTAGGACCAGACTTCCTTAACGAGACCCCCAGAACACAAGAAATAAAAGCAAGAATCAATAAATGGGATGGATTCAAACTAAAAAGCTTTTTCTCAGCAAAGGAAACAATCAATAATGTGATAAAAGAGCCTACAGAGTGGGAGAAAATCTTTTCCACACACAGTTCAGACAGAGCACTAATCTCCAAAATTTGTAAAGAACTTAAAAAACTTTATACCAAAAATACAAAGAACCCAATCAATAAATGGGCAATGGAACTGGGCAGACACTTCACAGAAGAAGATATACAGGTGATCAACAAATATATGAAAAAGTGCTCATCATCTCTAGTAATTAGAGAAATGCAAATTAAAGCCATCCTAAGATTTCATCTAACTCCAATTAGAATGGCTATTATCAAGAACACAAGCAATAATAAGTGGTGGCATGGATGTGGAGAAAAAGGCAAAAGGCACACTCATACGTTGTTGGTGGAGTTGCAAACTGGTGCAGCCACTCTGGAAAGTAGTATGGAGATTCCTCAGAAAACTTGGAATGGAACCACCATTTGACCCTGCTATTCCACTCCTCAATTTATACCCAAATGACTTAAAATCAGCATACTACTGTGATGCGGCCACATCTATGTTCATAGCTGCTCCATTCACAATAGCCAGGTTGTGGAAACAATCTAGAAGCCCTTCAATAGATGAAGGGCTAAAGGGATAAAGAAACTGTGGTATATATACACAATGGAATATTACTCATCCAGAAAGGGGAATAAACCTATGGCATTTAAAGGTAAATGGATGGAGTTGGAGAATATCATGCTAAGTGAAATAAGCCAAGCCCCAAAAACCAAAGGCCAAATGTTCTCTCATCATTAAGTGGATGATGATACATAATGGGGGATGGGGTAGTGGGGGCAAGAAAAGAATGGAGGTACTTTGGATGGCATAGAGGAAAATGGGGCAGGAGGCAGTGGAGAAAGGAAAGATAGTAGACTGAGACAGACATTATCACCCTATGTATATGTATGATTACATGAATGGTGTGAATCTACATTGTGTGCAACTATAGAAATGAAAAGTTGTACCGCATTTGTGTACAATGAATCAAAATGCAGTCTGTAAAAATAAAAAAAATTATGTAGTGATTAAACATCTAAATGACTTAAAAATAAGTATGATAATTATGAGTTTATTTGGAAATTACAAAATAATAGCATCATATTTATAGAAAAATATCCAAAGAACATTTTATTTTTCTATCATTATGGTTTTATTAAAGTGGCTTAGGAAACATGGATGATTAATAAAGGCAAAAGTGGCATGTATCTTTTCCAATAATATAGATTTTGGGGGTTGAGGAGTTGAAATTAGTTTTGTTAGAAGTGAATCTTAAAATGTGAAGAATTCAACAAAAGATTTACTTAGTTTATTATATCAGTCTGTAATGATTTCAAAATTTAGACTGAATAAAGAACAGCAGTATGAAAGCCATGCTCTCCAGAAACACGTGGAGAAGCAGGAACACAGGCAGATTTGCAGGAAAAACTCATGTTTACAGAGTGCCTGAATTTTTGCTTTATTTTTATCACCTATACAACTAGATATTTTTTTCTAGGGAAGAAATTGAATATTATAGCTCTTTGAATTTCAGTCGGCTAGGAAAGGAGGTTATGTGCACTTAGTAACAATAAAAAGTGAGTGAATGAGTGAATTAATGAATGAATATATAAGGAACATAGACTGAGGAGAAATCAATGGAAAATATCAATACTTGAAGGACAGACACAGAACTTCAGTGAATTGAAAAAAAATACATTAAGAATAGTTTAAGATATTAGAGAGGATCCAGGAGAAAATAATCAAGGGGAGAGATATTTGAGATGGAGGGAGAGGGCAATAGATTTCCACATGCAGTTAACCATTAAAATAGGTCAATGTATCTTTTTATCATGATGTGAAGTTCCACCTCATCTTCCTATCGTTATCGATTGATTCCCCCAGGAAAATCTCTACTGCCTTGAAACCCTCCTTCTTCACCTGTTTTGTGTCCTCACCATTGGAATGTCCCTTATATGCTTCAAATGCAGAACACAGGGTCTTGAATCTGATATCCTGGTCACTTATCTGGCAAGTGAGAGGTGTATGTCTGTATGTACAAAAAGGCGGGTTTCTTTCTAAGTGAGCAAAATGAGAGACAACTGTAAGGCTGATTAAATAGCCTAAATAGTTAATTAAGGATAATTTAAAAAAACACAAACACTTCTAAGTAAAGTACTTGGGAAATCTTGAAACCTAGAGACTTCATATCATTAGTTTGAGTCTTCATACTGCCTAGGATCCAAACCAACAATGTATTAGAGATCACTTGGACACCATGGTAGTCAGGCAGTGAGATTATTTAAAATTGTCTGAACCCACCAATTCTTGCTTCACAAGCTGGCAAAATAATTTTTTTTCAAGATATAAAACTTGCTGAAAGAAATATTGAGTTATATACCACCACCTGTTTTTTTACGTATAGTAAAAATATGCTGTTAACATTCAAGATGAAGTCTCAAGATGGAGCATGTCTAAGGATAAGGTGTTCTGTTCCTGAATACAAGGGAAATGTCTTTATGTAATATGTACTCAGACCATTCTAATACATATGACAACTTTTAGGTGATAAAGTAATTGAAGAAGCTTTTGTTTACCTGTGAATATCAAATCATTACTGGATAATTTACCTGTTTTCAAAATAATTGTATTCTGGAATGTGTTGTGATTTAATATGTGAACATGTTTACAGGAAATTCATAATTTGCTATCTAGTTATCATTATTACCTTTCAACCACTGCCGTGTTACAGAAGATAAATCACTGGAATAAAATATTCAGAGGGATCTTGTATATATTTATAACTGCTCTATGCATGAGAAAAGTTAAACGGTGCTTATAAATAGTACAAACTGATATATGCTGAGATATTAGTGATATATAGCAACCACAAGGATTTAATGTGAAATGAATATCAGTCAAAGCAATTTGTTCCAGATTGAGGGAGGGGAAAAAGGAGACGGAACCCTCCTAAACTTAATGGGTACTTTAAGTCATTTATATTCTAAAACATAGAATACTAATGTTGCATACAATTAAAAATATTGAATCTGCCAAGAAGAAACTGTTCTAAATTAATATATAGCTAAATAAATATTATATGTTTCCAGATCAATCATGTATTGGGAAGGCTGATGCACTTTTACCAAGAAGTGTGGAAACATTTTTGGAACTCCTTGTTAACTGAGACCACCTATTGCTCAGCATCTACTAAGGCAATGGTGTAATTTACATGAAAATGAGATAAAGATTGTAGATAGTTCAAAGCATGAATCTTGTTTATCCACCGTTCCCAAGTTGTTAACATAGACAGAAATAGCAATAAGTAAATTAAACCTCAATAAGTTTAATAAGTATGTTAAGGGTGGACTTTTATACGTCATTGGTCTAGAAGTAATTATATTTATTTCTTTGCTTTTTAAATTTATATGCATTCCAGTAACATTGAAAAACTTTTTAAAGGCACTCATATACCTTTTCAGGTCAGGATCTCAATCTCCTAATCATAAGTGGAAAAAAGCTATTTATAATCATATAATTGTTTTTCCATTTGGAACTTTAAATTTGTCTGGCATGTGTTCTTACCAAGAGCCAATTGATGTTTAGTCTAGTGACCAGCTTGCTTGGAACATTCAAGAGTGAGTTTTTGCTAAAACCATCAAAATTCAACATTTCTAGAAGGAACATTACTAGATAAAAACAGATCCTCCATTATCTATCACAATTACCAGACAGAGGTAGATTTTCTTTCTCTATTTATTTTTTTGAATTTATTAATTTTGATACATTGTACACACATGGAGTACAGTTGTTATTTTTCTGGTTGTACACAAAGTAGAGTCACACCATCCGTGCATTCATACTTGTGCACAGGGCAATGATGTCTGTCTCATTCTGTTAGTATTCTTCTTGCCCCACCCCAACCCCACCCCTCCCTTCCCTCTATGCTATCTATCCTTCTTCCATTCTTGCCTCCCTTCCACCCCACATTATGCATCATCATTCACTTATCAGGGAGATCATTTGGCCTTTGGATTTGGAGGACTGACTAATCTCACTTAGCATAACCATCTCCAACATCATCCATTTACCTGCAAATGCCATAATTTTATTTTTCTTTATGGCTGAGTAATATTCCATTGTGTATATATACCACAGTTTCTTTATCCATTCATCTACTGAAGGGCATCTAGGTTGGTTCCACAATCTAGCTATTGTGAATTGAGCAGCTATGAACATTGATGTGGCTGCATCACTGTAGTAATCTGATTTAAGTCCTTTGGGTAAAGGCCAAGGAGTGGGATAGCTGGGTCAAATGGTGGATCCATTCCAAGTTTTCTAAGGAATCTCCACACTGCTTTCCAGAGTGGCTGCACCAACTTGCAATCCCACCAGCAATGTATGAGTGTACGCTTTTCCCTACATCCTCGCCAACACCTGCTGTTGCCTGTATTCTTAATCAGACATTCTAATTTGGGTAAGATGAAATCTTAAGGTGGTTTTGATTTGCACTTCTCTTATAACTAGGGATGTTGAACATTTTTTCATAAATCTGTTGATTGCTTGTAGATCTTCCTCTGTAAAGTGTCTGTTCATTTCCTTGGCCCGTTTGTTGATTGGGCTCTTAGTATTCTTGGTGTAACAATTTTTTAGTACTTTGTAGATTCTGGAGATTAGTACTCTATCTGAAGTGTGTATGGCAAAGATTTTCTCCCACTCTGAAGGCTCTCTCTTCACATTGCTGATTGTTTCCTTTGCTGAGAAAAAGCTTTTTAGTTTGACTCTATCCCAATCATTGATTCCTGCTTTTATTTCTTGTGCTTTGGGAGTCATGTTAAGGAAATCTGGTCCTAGGACAACATGATGGAGATTTGGACCTATTTTCTCTTTATTACGTGCAGGGTCTCTGGTCTAATTCCTAGATCCTTGATCCATTTTGAGTTGAGTTTTGTACAGGGTAAGATATATGGGTTTAGTTTCATTTTGCTGCATACGGATTTCCAGTTTTCCCAGCACCATTTGTTGAAGAGGCTATCTTTTCTCCATTGTATGTTTTTGGCTCCTTTGTCAAGTATGAGATACGTGTATTTAGGTGGGTTTGTCTCTGTGTCCTCTATTCTGTACCATTGATCTACTTGTCTATTTTTGGTACAAATACCATGCTGTTTGTGTTACTTGAAGGTCTGGTACTGTGATACCCTCTTGCTTCACTCTTCTTGCTAAGAATTGCTTTAGCTATTCCAGGTCTCTTATTCCTCCAAATGAATTTCATTATTGCTTGCTCTATTTCTATGAGGTTTGTGTTTGGGATTTTAATTGGAATTGCATGGAATTTGTATAACGCTTTTGGTAGTATGGCCATTTTGACAATATTAATTCTGCCTATCCAACAACATGGGCAATCTTTCCATTTTCTAAGGTTTTCATTAATTTCTTTCTTTAGTGTTCTGTAGTTCTCACTGTAGAGGTCTTTCACCTCTTTTGTTAGATTGATTCCCAAGTATTTTATTTTTTTTTGAGGCTATTGTGAATGGTATAGATTTCCTAATTTCTCTCTCAGAGGATGCATCACTTGTGAATAAAAATGCATTAAATTTATGAGCATTAATTTTATATCCTGCTACTTTACTGAATTCATTTATGAGTTCCAGAAGTTTTCTGGTGGAATTCTTAGGGTCTTCTAAATAGAGAATCATGTCATCAGCAAATAGGCATAGTTTGAGCTCTTCTTTTCCTATTCGTATTCCTCTAATTTCTTTGGTCTGTCTAATTGCTCTGGCTAGAGTTTCAAGGACAATGTTGAATAGTAGTGGTGAAAGAGGGCATCCCTGCCTTGTTCCAGTTCTTAGGGGGAATGCTTTCAATTTTTCTCCATTTAGAATGATGTTAGCTGTGGGTTTAGCATAGATAGCCTTTACAATGTTAAGGAACGTTCCTACTATCCCTATTTTTTCTAGTGTTTTGAGCATGAAGGGGTGCTCTATTGTATCAAATGCTTTCTCTGCATCTATTGAAATAATCATGTGGTTCTTGACCTTAAGTCTGTTGATGTGGTGAATTACATTGATTGATTTCCAGATGTTGAACCAACCTTGCATCCCCGGGATGAAACCCACTTGATCATGGTGCACTATCTTTTTAATATGCTTTTGTATGCAATTCGCTAAAATTTTGTTAAGAATTTTTGTATCTATGTTCATTAGGGATATTGGTCTGAAATTTTCTTTCCTTGATGTGTCCTTGTCTGGTTTTGGTATCAGGGTGATATTAGCTTCATAGAATTAGTTTGGAAGGGTTCCCTCCTCCTCTATTTCATGAGCTACTTTGAGGAGTATTGGAATGAGCTCTTCTTGGAATGTCTTTTAGAACTCGGCTGTGAATCCATCTGGTCCTGGACTTTTCTTTGTTGGTAGGCTTTTGATGACTTCTTCTATTTCGTTGCTTGAAATAGATCTATTTAAGTTGTGTATGTCCTCCAGATTCAGATTGGGTGGCTCATATGCCTCTAGGAACCTGTTGATGTCTTCCAGATTTTCTATTTTGTTGGAGTATAAATTTTCAAAATAGCTTCTTATTATGTTTTGTATTTCAATAGTGTCTGTTGTAACATTTCCATTTCCATCATGAATTTTAGTAACTTGAGTTTTCTCTCTCCTTCTCTTCATTAGCATGGCTAAGGGTTTATCAATTTTGTTTATTTTTTCAAAGAACCAACTTTTGTTTTGTCAATTTTTTTAATTGTTTCTTTTGTTTCAATTTCATTGATTTCTGCTCTGCTTTAATTATTTCCTGTCTTCTACTACTTTTGGTGATGATCTGTTCCTCTTTTTCTAGGACTTTGAGCTGTAATGTGAAGTCATTGATTTGCTGACTTTTCATACTTTTATTGAATGCACTCCATACAATGGATTTTGATATGTTGTATCTGTGTTCTCATTGATCTCTAAGAATTTTTTTATTTCCCCCCAATGTCTTCTGTTATCCATATCATTCAATAGCATATTATTTAATCTCCAGGTGTTGGATTAATTTCTGGTTTCAACTTTATCAT
This sequence comes from Glaucomys volans, assembly GCA_020662805.1. Taxonomy (NCBI): domain Eukaryota; kingdom Metazoa; phylum Chordata; class Mammalia; order Rodentia; family Sciuridae; genus Glaucomys; species Glaucomys volans. The sequence goes on along the minus strand of JAJEJO010001139.1, from coordinate 55,191 downwards.
TGATTTCTAATTTCATTCCATTATGATCTGATAGAATACGAAGTAGTGTCTCTATATTTTTGTATTTGCTAAGAGTAGTTTTGTGGCATAACATATGGTCTATTTTAGAGAAGGATCCATGAGCTGCTGAGAAGAAAGTGTATTTGCTTTTTGATGGATGGAATATTCTATATATGTCTGTTAAATCTAAATTAGCAATTGTGTCATTGAGTTCTATGGTTTCTTTGTTCATTTTTTGCTTGGAAGAACTGTCCATCTGTGAGAGAGGAGTGTTAAAGTCCCCCAGTATTATTGTGTTTGGTCTATTTGGTTCCTGGAATTGAGAATGATCTGATTGACATACATGGATGTGCCATTGGTTGGTGCATAAATATTTATGATTGTTATGTCTTGCTGATTTACACTTCCCTTAAGCAGTATGAAATATCCTTCTTTATCCCTTCTGACTAACTTTGGCTTGAAGTGTGCTTTATCTGAAATGAGGATGGAAACCCCTGCTTTTTTACTAACTCCATGTGTATGGTATGTTTTTTCCCAACCTTTCATCTTTAGTCTGTAGGCATGTTTTTCTATGAGATGAGTCTCTTGAAGGAAGCATATTGTTGGGTCTTTCTCTTTAATACAATCTGCCAGTCTATGTCATTTGATGAGTTTAGGCCACTTACATTTGTGGTTATTATTGAGATATGACTTGTATTCCCGGTCATTTTGACTTATTTTTGTATTTTAATCTAACTTGGTTTTTCCTTTAAATGGCTGTTCCTTTGGGGCAATTCCTCCCTTTGCTGACTTACATTGTTGTTTCTTATTTCTTCCTCTTGGAATATTTTGCTGAGGATTTTCTGTAGGGCAGGCTTTCTATTTTGAATTCTTTTAGCTTGTGTTTATCATGGAATGATTTTATTTCATCTTCAAATCTGAAGGTAAGTTTTGCTGGGTATAAGATTCTTGCTTGTCACCCATTTTCTTTCAGTGCTTGGGATTTGTTGTTCCAGGCCCTTCTAGCTTTTAGGGTCTGGGCTGAGAAATCTGCTGATATTCATATTGGTTTCCCCCTATATGTTATCTGATGTTTTTCTCTTGCAGCCTTTAAAATTCTATCTTTGTTTTGTATGTTAGGTATTTTCATTATAATGTGCCTGCATGTAGATCTGTTGTGATTTTGTGTATTTGGTGTCCTATGAGCCTCTTGAATTTGATTTTCCATTTCATTCATCAGATTTGGGAAATTTTCTGATATTATTTCATTGAAGAGATTATTCATTCCTTTGGTTTGTATCTCTGTACCTTCCTCAATCCCAATAACTTAGATTTGGTCTTTTCATGATGTCCCATAACTCTTGGAGGTTCTGTTCATGATTCCTTACTATCTTCTCTGTCTAGTGAGTTTGCTTTCAAGATTAAATATTTTGTCTTCACTGTCTGAGGTTCTGTCTTCGAAGTGATTTAGCCTGTTGGTTAAGCTTTCAATTGAGTTTTTAATTTGGTTTATTGTATCCTTCATTTCAAGGGTTTGTTTGTTTGTTTTTTTCAGAATCTCTATCTCTTTATTGAAATGATCTTTTGCTTCTTGCAGTTGCTCTTTTAGCATTCCCTGCATTTGCTCTCTTGACTCCTTGTTCACTTCTCGGATCATTTTAATTATGTATAACTCCCTTTCTGACAATGCTACTGCCATTTTGTCATTGGGTTTTTTTGTTATAGTATCTGGTTTTGTTTGGGACATTACATGGGAAGAAAATATTTTCTCATGTTGCTAGTGTATTTTCCTCTCTAGTAGTGTGAATCCTAGGTCTTGCAGTTTCCCCTTAAAGATTTATAGGGTTCCTGCCTATTTTCAATACCTCCCCTTGAATTGAGAGATCAATATTAGCAGAACAGATGAGTTCAAATTATTATCTACAACATAACAGTAAGCTTGCAATAAGGACTGGAATTTCTAATGTTGGACAGGGAGGATGAGGAGGGGTATAGCACAAAACACTAATGAGACAAGAAGTGAGTCTATAGATATACTATGTCATATGAATAGTGGAAGTGGAATTAAAAGAAATAGGTTGTTAGCATCAGAAAAAAGAGATTCTCCAAGGAAACAGGATATATAAGAGGAAGATAGGGTGATAAGAATATTAATAAAAGAAAAAGGTAGGAATATAGCGGGTATATTAGGAATAATCATAGTAATACAACTAATTTAAAAATGTTCTGCGATGAAAATATATTGTACAGTTCAAACCTTTTAATTTTTAACGGCCTGATGTTTGAGAGATGCTTGATCAAGCAGTGACCCACAAAGGGTGCTGTCCCACTACCTCCAGGTTGGGAATGATCAATGCTTCTGGGCAGAGGCGACCTGGTGTTGATAGATGATCAGTCACAGCACAGGTGCTAGACACTGGGCCAGGGTGTGTGCCTGGGCCCTAGACCCAGTTGGGGAGGAGGTGCAGACCTGTGCTTAGTGATGGAAACACTGGGCTTGATAGCCCAGGCAGGCCTGAGCTCTGCACTGGGGACTCAAGCCACCGCAGGATGGTGCTCTCCCCCGGAGACCCTGTAAAATGGCACTGAAAGGCCTAAGATCCGTGCTGGGGACTCAGGCCACTGAAGGCAGGTGCTCTTTCCAGGAGATGCTGTAAAATCCAGATTTTCTTTAAATGGCTAGAAGTGGGTGGGAGTTGAACATGGACATTGGGAGAAATGAGACATGGGACAATGGGGCCAGGAGAAAAATGAATGCTATTCTCTTATGAGTAAATGTGGAATTGGTGTTTGAAAAATCAGAATCTTGAAAACTGGTGCATAGATTCATTGGAAAATATTTATCAAGAAATGACTATGGATGGGCACAGTGGCACACACCTGTAATCTCAGCAGCTCAGGTGGTTGAGGCAAGGAGGATCTGAAGTTCAAAGCCAGCCTCAGCAAGAGACACTAAGCCACTTATTGAGAATCTATTTATAAATAAAATACAAAATAGGGCTGGGAATGGGGCTCGGTGGTCCCAAGTCCCTGAGTTCAATCTCCAGTACCTCCCCACTGGAAAAAGAAAAAAAGAAAAAGAAATGACCATGTGCAAGGTGCTGAAAATAGAATGGAAATCAAGGAAGGCAAGATCATAGCCACAATGGAGAATTTAGACATGAGACTTAAAAATACTCTGCACTATTAGATTTCTATTGAGACTGCTATTTCAAGTGTTTAATAATTCCTCTATTTAAAAAATTCCTTCTTTATGTTGATGGAAAGCTTTAAAAAGCCTCTACTCTCACCATGTGCAATAAGTTTATTCCTTTTCTGTAGATAACTTGTCAAATTTTAGAAGATAGCTCTCATATTTGCTGATTTCTCCTTCTCAGGTTAAACCCTCCCTTTGTCTGAATTCATTCCTCACATCACACAGTATTGCATGCCTGACCCTTTGGGGTTCATCTCCTTGGTGTACAATAAATTTGTCAATATCATTATTCTATTATGGTATCAGAGCTACCTACCAAATTCCATAGGCAGTTAAACTAGTACAAAATGAAAGGAGAAAGAAATAATGCCTTCCATTGTTTTGTTCAATCTATTCAAGAAAGCCTAAGATCACACCGCACTATATTTTTATTTTATTTATTTGTTTTTGAGGATTTTGCTTTCTGTGTGATTCAGAGGAGGAATAATAGGAGCATGCCCTGTTGTAGAGCTTCTTGAATTCTAGCTTTTCTAGATGACTTTGGTCTGAGCCTCATGTTCTTACTACTGCTCATTGTGGGCTGGTTTTAGACCTTCATTATAGTATGTAGAATTTGATTTAGCTCATTGTTCTCTCCTGCCAAGATCATTTGGAATTTGTAACCAACTCACATCCAATATGTTGACTTCCTCTCCCAAGTTCATTTCTGCAATTGGTTTAATCAGCATGCTATCTAGCTTCACCTGATCCTTGATAAAAGGTCCATACTGTCTTGACCAGAAAATTCTGAATCTCTATCATTATAAATTTTTTTTTAAATGGTCAAAAGGCAAAAGAAAAAAAAAAACAAACAGGAACATCTGATCATCTCCTGTTAGAGGCATTACGAGGGTTTAAGGAAGGGACCACACCAGGCCTGACCTGTATAAATGCTGGATGAGCTTCAATGCCATGACTATTTCAAGTGGAATTTTCTGGGACCCACATTCAAAAACAGATTCAGTCAGTTTGTGCTGATGCAATGGATTTTGTAATTTAACAAATTTTCATGGTAATTCTGATGCAGGTGGGGGGTATTGCTCATGCAGAGAAGCATTGAGATACTGAAAATATCACCAACTTCAAAGACAAGTCAACTGGTCTCATATCCCAGCAAGACAGGAGAAGCTAAGTAGTCTCTCTGAGCATCAGTTTTCTTCTTAAAAAACCAGAATTTCCATACTGACATCAAAGTTTTAAATTAAGTTTTAATCAATGTAATGTATACAAGTGATTTGGCATTTGATAGGTACAAATTGAGTATTTTATTCTCTTACCAGTCAAACCCAAGATGCAATAGTTCGACTTGACCAATAGTCCAAACACTTCTGGAAAAAATTGTGAGTTTTTGATCACAAATTGTGTGGTTGTATCAGTAAGTCTGAGTATAGAAGCAACTAGATATGTGGTTTCAGCTCAGAGCACAAGGTACTTTGCCATTACAATTGCTATCTTGTGACATTAATAAATCACACAAGAGTCACTAAAGGCAGAAACACAGACATTAGATGAGAAATTAGGATTGTCTTGGAATTTTATGTCTGACAACACACAGGGTAGGGAATTACTAGGATTTTGCATCCTTGCTTTCTGTGGATAAATTTTTTAAAAAAAAATACAGATCATTTTGTTAACTGTTAATATTTCAAAGTAGAATCCAAAACTTCTCTTATACATTGTGATAATTTTTCATGTCTCAGTAACTCTCAACTTCTAGAAAGTAATCAACAATATTTTTAAGTGAGTTATCTGTTCTTAATACTGCAACCTGAGGACACTAAATAGAAGCAGAGAGTGAAAGTACATGAAACTGAATCATCTGCATGATTTCACTCAGTGAATATAGTGTGTCTTAAATTTCATGAATGCTCACAAATTTTTCCAATTTGTTTTTTATAACTCAAATTTTGGCAGATGGCCAAAAAGGAAAATAAAAAGATTGTATTAAAGGAGTGATAATACCACTGAAGAAACAGTCTTCAATAAGATTACGTTGCAACTTTTATAATTCTCATATCAATGTGTCAGTTTATAATTATAAGATGGATGTTTGGAGAGAAATACTCTAAATACTTCAGTTCTAACCTAAGTCCTCCAATTCAAAGGTTAAATTTCTAATACGCTCCTATCTAGACAAATTAAATGAGATTAATAATAGTTTATTTTCCAGGGTAATTGCAAAGAAAAATATCAAGCAATTGTCAAAAAAGAATGGAAGTTATTCTTTTAGAGATGTAAATTTTCTTTGAAATGTATCATCCATTCAATTCTTGTTTGCATTTCACTTTTATTTGTGATTACATTTCAATACATGTTGAATGCAAAAACAACTTCAAACAATATAAAAACATAGAGGCAATACACAAAGAGCTCTCACAACTTCACCCCCTTCCAAGAAATAAAGTTTTATCCTTTTAAAAATATTTTTGTGTACATTAATCTAGAGCTCTTTTCCTACCCCCATTATAGCATGAAGAAAGCATTTTAAAATATTCTAACTAGAGTTTATAATTGAACATCTAAAGTGCTATAAACTAAAGATAGACATGAACATATGCAATGGATCAGTTTTGGAGTTAATTTTGAATATCCATGCCAAACTAGAACAACGTGAATTTCTATCCCTAGAGCTTCAATTCAAATTTCTTATAAACATTTAAATGTAAAAAAAAGAAAATAGAAAAATTACTTTTCATTGTACTTTCAACCTTGACAGTCAAATTTAATGAACTAAAACTTTTCATTTGACCCAAATCTGTACTGGTACATTGTGAACTAGGGACATAGTAAAACTGTATTTGAGTTATATTTTCAAGACCCTGAGATGACATTTTTGTGATTTCCTGTATATGTCATTTGTAGATCAATAACTAAAATGATTAATTATCTTATAAATGGTCAAATTGAATTGGTCAAGGAGACATTCTAGTCATTAAGACAAAACTGTCGGATGAACTATTCAACCCTATATTGATGATTAAGTACTTAGCAGTGATATTCAAAATTATGTTTTAGCTACAAATTGATCAAATCCATCTGACAAACAGATATAGCCTAAAGGAATATCTATTTATTTGTGAATACGGATCAATGTAGACCTAGTCCACTTACTGTAGTTAACTAATTGAAAATCAGCATAAGAAGAAATAAAAATATGTGCTAAATACATTCTTTTAGTAGAAGCATATATCTTGCTTTAATGACCAGTTTTTACTGAGTTTCTGCTTTAATCTGTGCCATCAGAATATGGGACTGTGTTCACATTCCCAAAGTAAATTAAATTTTAAATTATTGGTTTAATCAGTAAATATGTAACTAACAATGAACTAGATGCCATAAAAGTAAAAAATAATAAATCAATGTACTTGAAATAAATGCACAAGAACATGTCATGTAATTCAAGCACCTTCCTCATAATTTAACTATGTAAAGAGGAAAGCAAAGCTCCAATAGTTTTTACTGTAATTCTTTTCTTCATTTGGTATATTAGGTCATCACTATGTCAATTTAAAAGGAACACAAGTATTTGCTATTTAATGAAGAAAAATGGTTTACTGTTTGCAGGATCAGCATACCACAGTTACCACTGATTCTAATCTAACAACAGTTAATTATGGCAAACTGAGATACAGAGTAGATGGTTTCTGCCCAGCACTGAGTAAACAGTTTTGCACAGAAGGATATCGGGTGGTAACTGCTGTGATGTGGTTCAGCAGAACCTGATAGGAAGTGACCCTGAGGGACCATGTGGAATGCCCCATCTATTTCGATGCAAGGTAACTCCTTGTTGTCTTCCTGGGCGTATGCTTAGCAAGCAGTATATTAATGCCCTGATAGGGATTAGCTTGGTTGTCACTGTAGGCAGATAGGGTGTGGCTAGAGAAGATGGGTCCCTGTTGGGGGGTGCCTTTGGGATATATGTTTTGTCCTTATTGAGCAGAATTAACTCTCTCTCTCTCTCCTTCATGGTGCCATGTCTCCAGATGCCTTCCTCTGCCACATCCTTCCGCCATATGTTCTGTCTCATTTCAGGGCCAGAGGAATGGAGTTGGCCATCTATGGAGTGAGATATCTGAAACTGGTAGTTCCCCAAATAAATTTTTACTTCTTTAATTGTTCTTGTCAAGTCTTTTGGTCGCCAGAATGACAAAAACAATATCTTAAGACACATTTGAATTATTACAAACACTAGTGTATTCCAAAAATATAAATTCCTAAAAACTGAATGTCCAGAGAGGAATTCATGAAAACCAATTTTTGATAGCTACTACTGAATTACTCCTCAGAAAATTGTTCACACTATGATCAACAACATTAATGTCCACTTTCTTACATAAATGATACCATATATTATCAGTCTTTTAATATTTACCAGTCTTTTGGATAAAATCATATTTTGTTTCAATTTGGGGGCATTTATTAATAAATTTGGTCACATTACACATTGATTTTCATTTCTTTTATAGAGAATTTGCTTAATAAATAATCCTGAATCTTTCAATGTGTCTTTTGATTTTTTTCCCCCATTTTCATGGGGCCAGGGATCAAACCCAGGCCTCACACATGCTAGGAAAACACTACTGCTGATCCACATCTCCAGTTCGATTTTCATCATGTTTCTTTAATTTTTTTTAATAAGTTGCTGTCAATTGGCAGTACAGAATTTTCTGGACTATTTATAGATTAATAGCCCTCATGTAATTATTCATGCATATTTTTCTCATTTTATAGTTGCGTAATTTAATTGTATTGGAATGTGATGTCACATGTCTTCCCTTTATTATTTTATAGGTTAAAACTATTTCTCCAAATTCAAGAAATTTGTAAGATAAAAATAAAACAAGTCACAATTATTTATTTTGTAAAAAGGTTCTCTGCTTTCACAAGGGATGGGAGACTTCTTTTTCCAGAATGAATGGAGTGAAAAGAGATCATGTGAGACATAGAATGGACCTCGAGAGCTTTCTGTGTGTCTTCATGAATTCAACTCTTCTCTCTGTTGTTAGGATTCATATAACCATAATGAAATAGGGTTACTCACAAGGATTTTAAAAATAAATAATTTGAAAATTTTCTTTGCTCTAATTTCTAAGTTAAATTTCATATTAGGAATAAGCCTTGTATTTTAATTATTCTTAGGAATGTTCAAGTTATAAGAATACATTTTAATCTGTCGTTCCCTAAAATTAGTTTTGTAAAAATTCTTCTCCATACAATGGAGATATTTGTTTGAAATTTTCTTTGTTGTATTATACAAGTTAAATTTCATATTAGGAATAAGTCTGATGCTTTTAATTCATCTTAGAAATGATTAAGTTATAAAAATACATTTTAATCTGCTTTTCCATAAAATTAGTTTTATAAAAGTTTTTTTGAAATCAGGGTCCCAGGCAGTAGAGACATTTGTTACCACTAACTAAATCTTTCATGATGTAAATTACAATTAGGAAGCTGTTAAAGTTTAGCAATGTTTTGTGGCTTATTCTTGATCCTTAACTTTGATTTATTGTGTTGGTCATGGTACCAAATATATTTTAAAACCTTTGATTCCATGTACCAAGAGCTAATGTCAATTTCTTAACACCACTAAAATGACTACTGCATAGGGAAATAATGCAGGATATTTAATGCACTTAATTTCAATGACCTAAAGACAGAAATCAGAGAAGTTTGTTCACAAGGCTTTTATGTATACAGCAAAGTAGCATAAGAATGATAATTCACATATTGCAATGAAAATGTGACCTGCAGATAAAATAGCTTATGTAAAAGATATCTGAGCACTGTGAGGTAATAAAAACTAGTTTTAGAAAAAGAAAGGGGTTAATGCCTTTATAAGTATTTTAATTTGGAAGTGAGTGACATACATATATTTCAAGTAAAAATCTGAGACGTATGGTTTATTGACAATAGCCACTTTGACCCAGTTTTGTATAGAAAGATACATTAGGAGATGCACTCTCCAAGAAGACATTGGAATTCTAGAATATTTTAAACTTTTTAAAAGATAATAAAACAATATTTAAAAGCAGATTATTTCCCAAAAATGCTTATGAGATACATATAATTTTTATCTTAAAATCAAAAATTGCAAGTTATCAATACACTATTTTTGCAAAAGTACATTGAATATATAAAAAATAGATATTTCTGAAAGAGATAATTCTAACTTCTAAAAGCATTACAAAAAAATCAGTACTTTAATAGACACTTCCCTCAATAATTTCACATATAGTTTGATTGTAAACATATAATTGCGTACGGAGTGATAAGGCTTATATATTCAATATTTGAGAGTATTTGCAAATTTCCCTTGAGTGTCCTGTAAATATTTATTTTGATTTTGTTATGTGGCATGCTTACAAGCAATAATGTCTTGGTATTATGTTTCCTTTGGTTAATTTTTGAGAAAACTCCTTGAGTATATACATAATTGAAAGGTACCCAGGAAAGCAGTTAGGTTTAACAGAATGCTTTTTAAATTCATTGAATAGAACCAAATATATAAGATACAGTACTTTAAATTTGTCAATACTGAATACCTATATTATTTAAAAAATTTTCAAAAAGAATACATACATTCCAACAAATATACTATGGTCTTTTTTAAAAAGTCAATGATTCTGACACCATGTTAAGCTATATATTCTATTAAATAAGAAATCACACAATTCTTAATATGTAAAGAATGCATGCAAGATCAATCAGCACTCCCATAATTTGATTCTACAAGGTAGTCACAAAATGTCGATTTGATAGATTTTTTAAGTTTCCCCAAAGAGAGGATCTCATTAGTTCCTTCTGTTGTTAAAACAATCTTTTCCTTGTATTGATCTGAGATGGGTCTCCTCAGTGCCTTCGGGTTGATGCTGAACTCAGATGCTCTCTGCAGGACCCAGGAGCACCTTCTGCTGACTGATGGCTCTCGGCTGAGTCCTTCACCAGGAATTACTTAGGGCTACCAGGATCCACCTTGCACAAGTTTAGCTTCTTCCCAGTCATGTCCTCACCAGTGACTGCTTTTGCATATGTGCGTATGACATAAACCACTGCTTTTTAACTTATTTCTGGACAACCGCAAAGTCCACTTTAACTCTGAGATCCCTGTGGAATAAAGTAGCCTTAATTTGTAACCTCTTCACAGTTCAGTTCCATCACTTCTTTACAGGCAGTTTTCCACATCTACCCCTCAATCTCCTGCCTGCAAATCTACATTTCATTGCCTGTCCAGAATCTTATTATGAAACCTCCACCACTTCCCTGACATGACACTTTGGAATCTTGCTGAACAGGTTGAATTATTTAAGCATGACCTAAACATTCAGAGCAATCAAAGGACATTTTCTATGCACATATCATTTTAATATATAGCTTGATATTGTGGATTATTTAAGCAATTAACTCATTTGCTCACTAAATGACGTCTGGCATTTAGGGAAACAGTTTTTAAGAGCTCTGTGGTGAATTATAAAAATGGCCAGTTATTGTTCCTGCTGCTATCTTTAAGGTCAGCATGCACATTTGCAATGTCACTAAGTTTCTTTCATCAAGAGGTGAGTTTGGTCATTTAATTCCTTCAACAACCGGGATTGTTGAAAGTAAAGATTTCAAAAGCTACATGTGGGTATCTGCCCTCACTTATTGCTCTTTTGAAACATCAAACACTCTATGTAGACACCCCAGTTTGCTACTTGGACAAGAGAGACCACCTGAAGCAAAGGTAAGACACCACAGATAGACCAGTCCACTGAACACTTGATGAGAGGCTGAGGCCATCCTACACAATCCAGCGCCAACTGAAGGACACAATCTCAAAGCAGTAATGGAGGATCATTAGATTATGTAGAGGGTAACAAGAGGGGGAGGGGGTGGGGGTTTAAAAAATGGTGGAATGAGACAGACATCATTACCCACGTACATATGTGGTTAACAAGAATGATATGGATGTACATCATGCACAACCATAGAAAAAAAATTTATACCCCATATGTGTACGATGGGTCAAAATGAAGTAAAAATTAAAAAAATTTAATAATAAAAAAGACTACCTAGCCACCTCGCAAACTAATAATAATAAATATATGTAGTTTTAAGTCACTGTGGTTTCTTAAATTTGAAAAGCTAACAAATACAAACTCCTTATTAAATATGTACATGCTCCAACTTGTGATTTTGAGGTTTCAAAACTCATACTGGCACATGGTGGAAAGGTTTGATGAGTTATATTTTAAAAATAGGAGTTTTATATATTAATACTAATTAATATAAGGAAAATTTGTGAGTCAAAGTTAAGTCAATGCTGTAGGACACATGAAACTAGGAACTTCTTTTAAAAATCAGAATTTGACTCTTCAGTGGCTTCTCCAAATAAATTTGGGAAATGATAGGCAATTCTTTTTTATTTTTTTATTTACTTATTGATTCATTGAACACAAATGGAGTACAGCTATTGTTTCACTGGTTGTACACAAAGTAGAGTCACACCATCTGTGCGTTCATGCATGTACACAGGGCAATGGTATCTGTCACACACTCTGTTATTAACTTTACCCCCCACCCGCCCCCACCCCTCCCTTCCCTCTATGCTAGCTATCTTTCCTCCATTCTTGCCATCTTTCCCCCCCCCGCATTATGCATCATCATTCATTTATCAGAGAGACCATTCGGCTTTTGGATTTTTGGGATTGGCAATTCTTTATTGCAGAATTTACTGATGGTTTTAATATGCTTATGTGCACTGATAATGTCTTTGACAGAAATGTCTCATGACATATTTCTAAAATAAGCTGAACTCTATGCCTTGGTTGTCTATGGACATCCTTAAACCAGTTTTAGTGATCACACTCTGATACCTGGGATACCTGGGAAAACACTCTCTCATACTCTTTATCCCTACTGTTGTGGTGATAGCCATTACTGCCCTATGACTTGGGAAATTTTCCAAGCCATAGCAATCATGTTGCAGATGGACATGTGAATCAATCAGAGATAATATGCCATAAGCATATTTGTATTGGGACTTATAAATGAAACTCTTACTCAGTTGTGGGGAGGGCTGAGAAGTTATCAGGTGCTGGCCCAAAGAGTCAGGAATCTGAGTCACATTTCTAAAGTTAGTCACTCCTTTCCTCCCCCAACATTTTGATTTATTGAGTTAATAAATTTCATTTTTGTTTAAATAGGTTTAGATTAATATTTTCTTGTCATTTAAAATGGAAACACTCATAATTAAGATATCAGTAAGTCCCTTTTTTGTCCCACAATAATTTTGGAGAACTAGTATTTCGTGAAACACTTTGGAAAAGTCTAGAGGATGTTAATACAGTAGTCAAATATACAGACTCAATTGCCTGGATCCAAATTCCACTTTTACAACAAATTCAACTTGTGATTTCTGATGTGACACTTAAACTCTTTGTTCTTTATACTATTTATAAAATAAGTACCATATGACTTATCTGATAAGAATTTTGTGAGAATCTATTTAATACTTGTGAAATATTTAGAAATGTGTCTAACACATAATAAGTACTCAAAATTTTATGTAAGTACTAATTGAATATTAACTTTTATAATCATAGACTTTAGCTAACAATAATGTATCAATATGGCTTCCCAATTGTAACAGATGCATCACACAAATATAAGATTTTAATATTAGGGGAAATGAGGAAGGAGGGTGACAGAAGTGTGGGAACTCTGCACTTTCTATAAATCTAAAACTCTAAAAATAGGGTGTGTGTGTGTGTTTTGGGGAGGAGGTAATTCCAAACACTTGCATTACTACTTAAGCAAAAGAAAGTAAGCATAAAATAGCTGTGTTTCTGTCTTTTGTTGAGCATATTACATATAACCAGTATTTATCTCTGATACATTGTCTACAGCTAGGAAAATTTTAAGCAGCTAGGAAAATTTTGTTGCTATAATTATCAGAGTCCCATTGAAATAAATTAAACTTGAAGACATTAGAAAAATTAGGTAGAGTAAATTGAACATTGGCTTTTAGAATCATGAATTTCTATACTTTTTAATAAGTAAAAAGCTAATGATGATTTTCTAGTTGAAAAAACTGGGAAAGATGAAGACAAATGATTTGCTCAAGGTCAAATTGCCAGTAAATGAATTAGGAAATAATTCTCATTATTATTATCCATGGTGTTTTTTTTCCCCCTAGAGGTTTCAAAGTAAGGAGTGATTATTGTTCAGAATCTTTGAGGACTGCACTTTACTAGCCATGTGGTTGGTTTTCAGTTTCCATCTGGATAAGAGCAACATTTTAGGAAAAACAGCCACTTCTACTTGGGAGTAGAATCGACAGGGATCAAGTAAACAAGAACTAGGCTCACAATGTGAGTATTTTAGCCAACTTTTTTATATTAAGGTATATAAGGGGTTTGCGATATCCCTAAACGAGTGCATTATGTTCTTAATTTTAATGCAAGTTTTCATAGTTTTTGGTTTTAGTGATTTGCATTTTTTAAGGCAGTGTTTATTTTCTACATATGAATGTTATGAATTTTTTTTCTGACTTGTCTAATGAATTAAAAATAATAGAACATATTTGTTTCAGTTTCTTAGAAAGACGTTCTCAAATGACTAACCAAACAACCACAATGAAGAGTTTTCATCCATTAAAAAGTATTGATTCCTGAGAACTCTGCCAATGAGTTAAAAAAGAGGGGTGAGCAGGTGTTTGTTACATAGTCGAGAACAAGGAACCCAAATCATTTTTTGGTGTCATAGCAAAAATTATCTTTCATACTCTTTTTGCTTTAAAAGTAGAGATTTGGGTTACAGATTTCCTATGGCCATACAGTCAAAAATCCCTCCTGCCATTCAAGAATGCTTGCAAACTACCCACAAAGAGTAAAGGCTCCCATGGCATTTGGGAGCATGGTGTCTAAAGTGGTTGGCTCATTTCCAAATAGAGTATTACATTTGCTCTCTCAAAACCACTTTGAACATAACATGGATAATAAATCTAATTTTGAGAAGTAAAAGTAAAAGCAACTTAGAAAACACCAGAGTGTAACTTAAGAACAATTATATTACTTTAAAAATTTTTAGACGACATGAGCTTCAGATCATTAACATGTTAACGAGCAAAGTGATATTCTTGGGAAACATCTTAAATATTATAAAAACTAAGGAATATTAAAGAAAACTAATCAGAAACTCATGTTATTTTTAGGCTGATGTGTAATTTAATTATTTAAAAAATAGAGCTGTTCTGAGCTAAGGGTAGGTTTTGCTTTCTAGTACTGCTTACATAATGAGTCTTTAACACTTTCTTAGGAACGTTTTTGAATTAGTAAATGGTCATGATTTATCAGATGAGTGACATTTTAAAACACAAAATCCATGTGTATGTATAGAAACAACATTTTTCAACTTTAAAATGAGAATTATTAACATTGAATTTCTCCATCAATGCCAATTTTCAGCTACCACTGCATGACTTTACTTATCTAGGTTTAATACAAGAATCATTCTAGTAATTGTTTAAAAGAAATCATTAACAGATCAAAATCATAGGAGTTTGGACAATTGCATGGAATTTTGCAGAACAATAGGATTTTTCAATAACATTTTATCATAGTTATTGCTTTCTAACTACCCTTTACATTTGAACTATGGAAAGGCATTAAATTAATATTTGTACTATATTAATATTTATCAAAATGGCTGCTTTTGTTCTATCTATTGTTCAGTAGATCCAGGCCAAAAATGAAAAGAAAAGAAAAGGTTAGTGTAGGTATCCCACTAGGTTTCCCTTAGTATTTATTAGCATCTGTATTGAGAGGCAGAGTAGGCAATTTAGAAAAGGAAATAACATAGTTTCATTCCAGTATCTTAAGTTTGGAACCCATTTGCAAAATTTTAGTAGTATTACTACTGAAAACACAGGTCCATAGACTCTAGGTACCAATTAGCCAGCAAAGCCAAGCCTCACCCTTTAATTTCCTTTACTTAACCCATGATTTAATTCCTTTCCATGTCAGTATTAGCAACATATTGCCTTTGATCCTCTACTGTAATAAAAATAGATGGTTTATTTAAACAAAGTAAAAGCCTGTGTATTTTTTGCATACATATAATACATGTAAAAAATTCCTAGTATTTATTTGTGTAGAAAAACAATTTTTAGGTGGACTGAGAAGAATACACTTCTACTTTTTAGTTTGTGAACATTTTGAATATTTTGTGAATATTTTGACTGGAAAGAATGATTCCTTTGAATGACAACTTAAATTAGGAGCATACAATAAAGATAAATAGTGTGGTGGGAGGCATTTGAAACTCACACAAGGAACAGTATAAAGACCAACAAAGTAAGCTGTAATGCATCAATCATTGTTTTTCAAAAGAATAAAGAAATATGACATTTATTTTACCTTTAACATGTGTAAGATACTTTCAAGTACCTCATTCAAGATGGAACTCAGTGAAAAGAGTATCAATTGTATAGTCAGACTCACCAGATTTGAATTTTGCCTCTGTCCCTTAGCCACCTTTGGCTGGTGACCTCATTTCCTTTTATGTCTACATATGAATTTGAATGTTTGACAGATGAAGTTAATGGGTTGATCAAATGAAACTTGATTGCAGTCTTAAAGGAACGGAAAATGAGTACTGTCATCAAATTGATAATTTTAAAATCATTAGTATTTGTTTATTATAATAGCTAGATAGAATACATTCTTGAGAGTAAAAGGATTCAATGTTGATTTCCCATTGTGTCATCTTATGACTTGTGAAATAATCATCCTTATGAAATTGATGTGGGAAATTAAGAGAAATGATGGAGTTAACCTGGCCACCCCTCCACACCCGGAGAAGGATTGTTACTCACCTGGGCTTTGGAAATGATTGTCATTTGGTATAACTTGAGTCATCTCTGGGTCTGGCATAAGCATCAGTCTGGTGCTACTAAAGCTACCAATATGTGGATAGCACCTTTTGGGAAATAATACAGGTATTTCCCAAACCCTCAAATTGTCAACCTATAGGTCTCTTTGATACTTGTGCCATCTGTAGCATCTAACACTGGAGACATAATTCTATTTCCTGCTGTGGGCTTTTTTTTTCTTTTCTAAAATTTGTTCCAATTAGTTATACATGACAAGAGCATGCATTTGACTTATTGTACCCAAATGGAGCACAATTTTTCATTTCTCTGGTTATACATGATGCAGAGTCACACCATTCTTGCAATCATGCATGTACATAGGGTAATATGTCCATCTCATTCCACCATCCTTCCAACCCCCTGTCCCCTCCCCTTCCCACACTCCCCTCTGCCCAATTCAAATTCCTCCATTCTTCCCTTGCCCCCCTCACCCCAATTTTGGATCAGTATCTACATATTGGAAAGAATATTTTGCATTTGTTTTTTTGGGATTGGCTTATTTCACTTATTAGCATGCTATTCTCCAGCTCCATCCATTTACCAGAAAATGCCATATTTTCACTCTTTTTAAGGCTGAGTAATATTCCATTGTGTATTTTTACCACAGTTTATTCATCCATTCATCTATTGAAGGGCATCTAGGTTAATTCCACAATTTAGCTATTGTGAATTGAGCTGCTATAAACATGATGTGGTATGCTGAATTTAAGTCCTTTGAGAATAGACCAAGGAGTGTGATAGCTGGGTCAAATGGTGGTTCCATTCCAAGTTCTCTAAGGAAACTCCATACTAATTTCCAAAGTGGTTGCACCAATTTGTAGTCCCACCTTTCCCCACAACATTCTCGTCAACACCTTTTGTTGCTAGTATTCTTGATAATTGCCACTCTGACTGGAGTGAGATGAAATTTTAGAATAGTTTTGACTCTCATTTCTCTGATTGCTAGAGATGTTGAACAATTTTTCATATGTTTGTTGATTGATGAAACCTCATCAGTATTTTTTAATATTTTTATTACATGTTGTTTAGTTGACTCTTTGTTGTTGCAGCAAAACCTTAGGTACAACCTGAGGGGATAACAAGAGTATAACTGTACAGAAAGAACTGCAGGACACCAAGGTAAAATCAACTTTGGAACAATGGAGCCTTTTCTGTAGAGCAACACCACAAACCTGGTGTTTGGTTTGATCTGTTGGTCCTCCTTGGATGTTAACTCTGGCATTTCTTCTAGTGGGTGGTTTTGTCACTGACTTTGCAATAACAAAGAACAAAAAAGAAAACGATCATGAGTGAAGCTCTTGTTTCAGAGAACAAAAGCTTTCAAATGTCCATTTTTAAGGTTTTTTATTAATTTAAGAGAAATGAACCATAGCTTAAAATTGCATCCCCCCAAAAAAGACACACAGAAACATGCAAAACCTTTATTAAACAGATAAGTACATGTGTCTGTTTCATAAGGAAATAAATAAAGACACTAAGATGTTATGCACTTAACCTTAACCCAATTCTTTTAACTCAATAATTCTAAAAAAAAAAAAAAGATTCCAGGAACAGAAATGGAAACTCCTAACATTGAAAGTCTTGCCTTGATTACTCAACAACACTTTCCTTACAGTAGCACATTATTATTAACACTAAAACAAAATAAAACCAACTCTTTTATGGTAGCTGGAGTAAAATTTATAATGCAAATGACTTTGTGCAGTCCTTTGCACACAGAAGATACTGAAAGAATAACTTATGAAGAAACAACACTAGTGGTTCTCAGCATACACAGATCACCTAGGGAGTTTTTTAAAAATGCCAAATGCTGTTGCTCATCCCAGATCAATTAAAATACAGTCTCTGGATGGGAGTAAATGATCCTGCTCAACACACCCAATCTATACCCTTGATCTCTTTCTCAGTTTCTTTTGCCCACACTTGTAAATGCTGTCAATTCTCATCCAGGTAAAACAAAATGTTGTCCAGCATCCAACTTTAGTTATTGCTATCTCTCATATGTTTCAAAAGAGTTTATTGAAAAAGGAATCCCTATTTCTATCAGTATGTTTTCCCTGTTCTAATGACCATTGCCCCTGTTGCTATAAAATGTGTTTTTTCATTGGTTGAGATCTTGGGCTGAAGTGCTGCTACCAGGAATATGGGACTGAAAGTCCTTTTCCAGTGGATATCCACTTGAACTAATGTGGATCTTGGTTTTTGTCTGTACGGTATTATAATGAGACTGAGCCACTGGGAGGCAATTTTGGGCCTAGAACTTAATGCATTAATACATTTTAAGACAAGAGACTTGTGGGTACACAGCAAGCAAAGGTGATATTAGCATCTGTGATGCTGTTGTCATGTACCAAAGTGAGCTGTTAATACCCCAGTGAGCACAGAGCTGAGAGAAGCTTTATTTAAATGGGTATGAAGTCCAACTTTATTTATGCCAGCCCTTTTCCCAAGCCAGCACAGCTCAGTGAAAAGAGAGGTCCCATCCCATTAATTTTCCCTTAGGGGAAAGACGAACTTGACGTGCATCCAACATTCTAATTTTATGGAGCCCTGTCTGAGGGAATGGTTTCTATCTCGCCTAATTCTTCGTTCAGAGTATTGGAGTAAATGACATAGTTTGGAGGCTCAGGGCATCTGTGAATAGCAGAAGGTGACTGGTAGGTTTGCAATGGCTGGTAAAGCTTTGCATGATGGAAAAGGCACTCAGCTTAAGATTTTTCCTCTGGCAGAGAGAAAGAGAGGAGTGGAGTGTTCCTCCCATGTTTCACCTTCTCTGAGAATTCTCTAAGGGATTGCTTTTTGTGTCACCTCACTCCTCACTTAGAGTACAGTGAAAGCTGGCAGTTTGGAGGCCTGGGGGCAGTAGAGAACAATAGAAAGAAGTGGATAGCTTTCAGAAGCTGGCCTGACTTCACATGATTGGGAGAAAGTACGCAACCTGAGACATTTCTCTTGAAATAAAAAGAGACAGATCATGTGCCTCCTATGTCCTGGATTTTCTGAGAACAATCTGATGGATTTTCTTTGTTTGTTTGTTTCAACTCACTTCTTAATCAAAATGAGAGGGAGAGGAGTACAGTGCGCATCCTGCAATCCAACTTTCTGGAAGACTGCCCAAAGTATTGCTAGCTGTTCTAGAAATGACTAAGGGTATGACAGGGAATTGCATGTCAGCCACTGAGAACCAGAGAGCATGGGACAGCTTACTGCTATAGAACCAGAGAATTGTCAGAGCCCAGAAACCAGAGCAAGAGAGTTCCTAAAAACAATATACCTGTTATGCTAAGTGAGATCAGCCAATCACATAAATCCAAAAGCCGAATGGTCTCTCTGATAAATGAATGATGATGCATAATGTGGGGGGGAAAGATGGCAAGAATGGAGGAAAGATAGCTAGCATAGAGGGAAGGGAGGGGGGGGGGCGGGGGGGGGGTAAAATTAATAACAGAGTGTATGACAGATACCATTGCCCTGTGTGAATGCATGAACGCACAGATGGTGTGACTCAACTTTGTGTACAACCAGTGAAACAATGGCTGTACTCCATTTGTGTTCAATAAAAATAAATAAATAAATAAATAAATAAATAAATAAATAAAACAATATACCACGAGATTTCTCTGCTGATTCCTAAAATTCCTTCATGTACACGAGTACACAGAAAACATCCATCAGGAAGTTCTAAAAGGTGTCCAGCTCTCTGGCTGTGCTAACTTATAAAAGTGTTTCTCTGTGCAGAGCTAGTCTGTAAACAATGGGAGAGGTAGTTGTTCTTTTCAAATGTGCAGATAGCAACAAAATTTCCCAAGAACATGAAGAAACCGATAAACATGACCAAACCAAAGCAACAAAAAAGTCTCTAGAAACCATCTTCAAAGAAAAGAAAGTATGTGATATGACTGGCAAGGAATTGAAAATAACTGACACAAAGATACTTAATTATCTCAGAAAAATAATTCATGAAAAAGAAGCAATCTTCTGACAAAGAGATAAATGCAGAAATTTTGGATATGAAAAACATAATAGCCAATCTGGAAAAAAAAAACATCAGAGAGGTTCAACAACAGATTTTATCAACCAGAAGAAAGAAATAGTGAACTAGAAAATAGATCACGTGAAATTATCCATTTTGAGGATTAAAAAAAGTGAATTAATGAAGAAAAACTAAGGGAATTAAGAACTATTGACCAAACCAGTGGATTGGATGTTCCAGAAGCAGAATAAAGAAGGAAATTGGCCAAGAGCTTACTTTTAAAAATAATGACCCCAAACTTCCAAAATCTGGGGAGGAAAATGAATATCATATTCGAAAAGCCTAACAGGTTCCAAATAGAATGAACTCAAATAAGTCTACACTGAGACACATTAAAATTAAATTTTCAAAAATCAAAGGGATAATATTGAAGGCACCAAGAGAAAAACACATTGCCATATATAATAGGGTCTCGGTAGTACTATCAGCAGATTTCTTTGAAGAACTTTACAAGGAGGTTGGATAACATATTTTTAAAGCCAAAATAAATAACTTGCCAACTACAAATTCAATATCTAGAAAATGAAGGAGTGATAAAGCCTTCAGGTAAAAAAAGCTGAAGTGAGTTCATTACTGCTAAGCCTGTCTTAAATGGAATGGTAAAGAAAATCTTCAACCTGCAATGAAGAATAGAGCAACTTGAAAACAGAATTGTAAAGCTCGCCATTAAATGTAACAATATAGTCACATACAGAACACTGTAATAACAGTGGTGCATAAGTCACTTCTAATTTTTAGAAATTATGAAAAAAAAATTAAAAATATAACTAGACTACAATAATTTGCTAAAGGACATACAATGTGAAAAGATATAATTTGTGATATCAGTAACCTATGATGATGGAGAGGTAAATTTTAGAGTTTTCCAATTGAAATTTAATGGATATTAGTGTAAAATAGAGTCTTACAACCTTAAAATGTTTCATGTGAACCCTTTAATAACTATGAAGGAAATGACTACCAAATAACAATAAAAGAAAGAAAGAAAAACAAAGCAAAATGGAATCAAATCATTTGATTTGTGTTAGCTTTCTGTTGCTGAGATAAACAACTTAAATGTAAGAGGATTTATTTTAGCTCACAGTTTCTTAGGTTTCAGTCCATGATCACGTGGTTGCTCACATCATGGTAGCTGTGAAGCAAAAGAGAATTGAAGGGCCCAGGGTCCCAATGTCTCTCTTAAGGTTATACTTGCAAGGATTTAACTTCCTTTCACTAGATACCACTTCCTGAAGTGATCTTTCCTCCCCTTCCCAATAGTTTCACAGGCTGGTGACCAAACTTTAACATATGAGACTGGGGCACTCCAGATCCAGACTATCACATTCTGTCACAACCCTCAAAGGCACACATCAATCTCACAAAGAAAAATGTATTTAATCCAAGAGTCCCCAAAGTCTTAATGGCTCCAACATTGCTCAAAAGTCCAAGTCCAAGGTCTTATTTGAGATTCGAGGCAGACTAACAGCTCTGAGCCTCTGAAAAGAAAAACAAGTCACATACTTCCATAACACAAGGGCACAGACTAAACAATCCTGCTCCAAGGAATGAATAGGGGAATAGAAAGGGTATGTGCAAACCAAAACCAAAATCCAGCAGGGAAAACACTAAATCCTATAGCTCTCTTTCCAGCATCTTGGGCACCTGGTGGCAAGAGGAATATCTCCAGGGACTTGGGCAGTGAAACCCTTATGATGGTTTTTCTGGCTGCAGCACATGGCTTCTCTTAGGCTGGCTATGCTCACTGTCTGTGGTTTTTCTTGACAGATGGTCCATGTTCATATCACCTCTAACTTCCTGAGGTCCCCATTCTGGCTTCAACTTCACTCTTCAACATCACCTTCTCATGGTCTCCTTGTAGGAACTCTGCTTGGCCTCCAAGGCTTTCCCTTGAAATCTTGGTAGAAGCCTCTTACACCCATAGTTCCTGCCTTCTTCATGCCAGCATAAGTCAGCATTATGTGGATTATGCCAGTTTCTTCCACCTGCTTGAACAGTAACCAGGCCTGCTTAGGCCATGGCTACATTGGTCTGAATTCTTAAATGGCTGAGTTTGAGAAAATGCATCCCAGGTAAAAATAATTCCCTAGGTAGAGCTACATGAACAGAATGCCCCAGGGATCTCTTCTCTAACAAAGTTTTGAAAAAAATAGTATTTTAATACCCTTGACACTGTGATGGGTGCTTGGGGTATTGCCAATTCCTGAGATGCCCTCAAGGAATCTTTCCTATTGTTGCAGTGCAAAACATATGGCTTCTTTTTAATAGAGCTGATCTCTTCAGCAACTGTATCCTCCTTGATTGTGGCTATATATGTATACCTCATCAAATCTTTCTGCTCTGCTTTTTGCTCCTAGTTCTCACTGTACATCTGGCTAAAAGCAACCAGCAATCCCCATGTCAATGCCAGAATGTTATGATGCCTTCAAATTTTCTCTACTGGATTAATTAATCTGTCACCTTTAAATTCATCCTACAAAGTTTCAGGACATGGGCAAAATATATAAGATGAATCACCTGTAGTCCAATTCTCAACAGTCCTCGTTTCCATCCCAAATCTCATCAGCACAACCTTTACTGTCTGGATTCCTATCAGCATTCTGGTCTTCTAAATTCCTGACAGAATTGCCTATGAGCTCTGCTTATAGCATTCTAGGCTGTTTCTAGCCTATTTATCTAAACTTTTCCAAATTCCATCTTTAAACTAATTGCAAAGACTTCTGAATCACATGGGCATGTCCAATCACAGCAATGTCCCCACTTCTTGGTAGCAATTTTCTGTGCTAGTCACTTTGACAACATACTGAGACAAACAACCTAAAGGAGGAAAGATCTATTTTGGCTCATGGTTTCAGAAATTTCCATCCATGTTCTTTGGTCCTGTTGCTTTGGGGCTGGAGAGAGGCTGAACATCATTGTGGGAAGCATGTCATGAAGAAAAGCATCTCACATCATAGTGGCTGGGAAGTGAATGAATGAGAAGGAGCCAGGATCCAAAAATCCCTTTCAGGGCCATGCACCCAATGACCTTATTTCCTTCCCTTGGGCCTTAGCTCCTAAAGTTTCCTCCTCCACCTGTAGTGCCACAGACTGGTGACCAAGTCTTTAACACATGAGACTTTGGCGATACCCCAGATGCAAACTATAACACACTACAAAGCATCAGTTACTCACAAGGAAAGATAGCAAAAGTGGAAATGAGTGACGAAAGAGTTACAAGGCAGACATAAAATAAATAACAAAATGTTAATAGTAAGCTCTTCCTTATCAATAGTTACTATAAATGTGAATTGATTAAATTCACAAATCAAAAGACATAAAATGGCTGAAGAAGATTTAACTCTAGGTTGCTTACAAGAGACTCATTTTAGACATAAAGGCAGAGACTGAAAGTGAAAGTGTGGAATAAGATATTCCACCAAAATCATACCCAAAAGAGAGCAAGGTGACCATACTTATGTCAGACAAAATAAATTTAAGTCAAAACTCTAGTGAGAGACAAAGCATGGCATTTTATAATGATACAAGGGTCATTTGAGTTTATAATTGCACCAATTACAAATACACACCCACATAATACCAAAACTCTGATATATGTGAAGTAAACATTGATGGAACAATAGAGAGCGACATAACAACAGTAGGAGATTTCAATATCTCACTTTCAAAAATGGATAGAACATCCAGAAAGAAAACTTAGGAAGAAAGAGAGGGATTGACTAGTATTATACACCAAACTGTCCTACCACACATCTATAGTACATTGTACCCAAGAAAAGCAGAATATACATTCTTCTAAAGCACACATAACACGTGCTTCAGGAAGTATCACATTTGGGGTCACAAAATAAGTCTTAAATTTTAGATTGAAATCATACCAAGTATCATTTTCTGACCACAATGGAATGAAATTAAAAGTCAACTATAGAAAGAAAACTTGAAAATTCACAAATATGTGGGAATTAACAGAGTCTTGAACAACAAATGGTTTACAGAAGAAATAAAAAGTGACAGCCTGAAACAGACAAAAAAAGAAAACATATCAAAAAATACACCAAAGTCGTACTACAAGGGAAATTACAGAAATAAACACCTTCATTTAAAAAGAAAGATTTCAAGTGAACAACCTAAACTTTACACTTCAAGAGACGAAAACAAACTGAGTCTTCAGCTACCAAAAGGAAGGAAATAATAAAGATTACAGCAGAGATAAGCAATAGAAAACTGAAACACAATAGAAAAGCATCAATGAAGTTAACAGTTGGGGTTTTTAAGGATCAACAATTTGAAACACCTTTAGATAGACTAAGAAAAATGAAGAGACCCAAATTCACTTGTGCACAACAAAATGATGTTTCAGTCAATGATAAACTGTATTTGTAACAGTGGTCCCATAATATTATAATGCAGCTGCAAGATTTCTATTGCATAGTGACATCATAGCCAACGTAGCCACTGCAATTTACAGCAAAATTTATGGCTCATTTTTGTGGTGATTCTGGTGTACATGAACTTACAGTGCTGTTAGTCAAAGTCATATAAATTATGTACAGAACATAACATTGATAATGACAAGAAATCACGATGGTACTGGTTTATATAGTTATTATACTATATTTTTATTATTAATTAAGAACTTACTCATGCTTGTAGAAAGGGTAACTATAAAACAGCCCCAGGCAGTCTTTCAGAAGAGATTATAGAAGACAGCATTGTTCTCATAGGAGTTGGCAGCTACATGCATGTTATTGCCCCTGAAGACCTTCAAATTCTGTAAGATTTGGAGGTAGAAAACTGTGATATTCATGATCCTGACCTTGTGGAGGCCTAACTATTTTATGTGTTTTATGATTTGGACATGGGATAACCCCAAAAAGGTCCTTGTTAATGCAAGAGTATTCAGAGGCTCAACGATTAGCTTATGAGAGCTGTAACCTAGTCAGTTCATTCTAGTTTGGACTAGGAAAATGTGTAGGGGTGTGTGGCTAGAGGAGGGGGATCACTGGGACTTGCTCTAGAAGGGTGCATATACCCTACAGGCCTCCCTCTCTCTCTCTGCTTCCTAACCTTGCCATGAAGAGAGCAGTTTTCCTCTTCTGGATCTTCTCCCATGATGTAAGGGAGCAATGGAGTTGGCTGTCATTGAACAGAGACCTCTAAAACCACAAACCCTGTGTTAGTCAGGTTTTTTGGTGCTGTGATTAAAAACCCCAGCCAGAACAATTATGGAGGAGGAAAAGTTTATTTAGGGGCTCATAGTTTCAGATGTCTCAGTCCATAGAAGTCTGGCTCTCTTCCTCAGGGCTCAAGGTGAGACAGAACATCATGGTGGAAGAGAATGGCAGAGGGAAATGGCTCACATGATGATCAGAAAGCAGAGAGAGAATCCACTGTCCAGAAACAAAATATAAACTCGAAAACCATGCCCCCAATGGCCATATCCTCCAGCCACCCCCTACATACCTTCAGTTATTACTTAGCTAATCTCATCAGGGGATTAGTCCACTGATAGCTTAATGTTCTCATAACCCAATCATTCACCCCTGAGCCTTCTTGCATTGTCTCACACATGAACTTTTTGGGGGATACCTCAGATCAAAACCATAGCAAACCCAAAATAAGCTTTTCCTCTTCTAAGTTGTTCTTGTCAGGTATTTACACAAACTGTAACATTCTGCCCCTGGCCCCCAAAAGCTTGTGGCAATCTCACAATGCAAAATACATTTAGTCCATTTCCAAGAGTCCCCAGAGACCCATCAGTTCCAAAATTGCCTAAAAGTTCAAGTCCAAAGTCTTCTCTGACACTCAAGGCAATCTTTCATTGTGAGTTCCTGTAAAATAAAAAGCAATTTATAAGTGTCTAATATATAAAAGTACAGAATAAATATTTCCCATTCAGAAAAATAGGAGCATAGAAAGTAGGGATAGGACTAAAGCAAGACTGAAATCCAGCAAGGAAAATGAGTCCTGTATTTCCCTGTCCAGCATCTGGGGCACATGCATGGTGATGTTCTCTTCAAAGGCTTGTGTAGATCCACTCCTGTGACTTTATTGGTTGCAGTGCAAGTGGCCTTTCTGTTGGCTTGTCTCTGCTCAGTACTTGCAACTTTCCTTAGGGAAATTCCTTGGTACTGGCATTTCTTAATCTCAGGGGTTTCCACTGCAGCTTTGGCTTCCTCCTCACATCTCCAGGGTTTGTCCCCTCAGGGGGTGCCTGCAGGGATTCTAACAGTGCTTCACTTTGCCTGGTTTCCCATGACTTCCTTTGAAATCTTGGTGGAAGCCTCCAGGAACCCGGAACTCCAGCATCCTTCATTGCTGCAGAATCAGTACCATGTAGATGATACCAAGGTCTGTCACCATCTCAAGCAGTAGCCAAGCCTCAGGGACCCTGGCTGCAGTGGCCTGAATGACTGGGTGGCTGAGCACATTGAAACAACTTCCTAGGCCCCCCTGTTCAAGAAGGGTGTCTGACTGGTCTCTTCTCAAGAGAATTTTTACTTTTATTCCCTTGATTCTGAGATTGGTGCAGTCTTGCCAATTCCTGAGATGCCCTCAAGCCATCTTTCTTATAGTTTCTGGGCAGTCGTTAGCATTACTTTCTTGGTTGCAATGTCTTTGACAACAGCAACTTCCTTTAACCCCAGTTTTACTCCCACCTTTCAAGTCTAAGTTTTCCAAATCTTTCTGCTCTGCTTTCTGCTCCTGAATACCACAATAAAGTTGGCAAAAAGCTGCCAGCAATAACTGTTCCACTACCTGAATGCTATGCTAGAAAATTCTTCCAGATTAAGGAGTTCTTTGCTTTTAAAATAAACCTCACAGAAAGTCTAAGGAAATGGGCAAGATGCAGGCAATTTCTCAGCCAGAACATAACATGAATGGTCTCCAGTCCAATTACCAATAGTGCCCTCCTTTTCCTCTAAAACCTCATTAGTCCTGTCTTCACTATCCACAGTCCTACTGGCATTCTGGTCTTCTGAGCTCCCACAATAATCTGCCATTAAGCTCTGCTTACAACAGTCTAAAACATTTCCAGTTGGCACTGCTACATATCTCAAAAATTCCTCCAATAAATTCCAAATTATTCCAGTCTTCTGAACCACATGGTCAGGCTAGTTACGACCCTACTCCTGGTACCAATTTCTGTTTTAGTCAGCTTTTTTGCTTCTGTGACTAAAGACCAACCATAACAATAGTAGAGGAAGAAAAGTTTATTTAGGGGCTCATGATTTCAGAGGTCTGAGTCCATAGAAAGCTGGCTCCATTCTTCAGGGCTGGAGGAGAGGCAGAACTTCATGGCAGAAGAGTGTGGCAGAAGGAAGTGGCTCACCTGATGATCAGGGAGCAGAGAGATTCCACTCTCCTGATACAAAATATATACCCCAAAGCCACACCTTTGATGCACATCCCTTCCAGCCATACCCTACCATTTTCACATTTTACCAAACATATCCCTCTTTTTAATTGATACATGTCTGTGAATAATATCAGAAAGGAAAGAAGAGGCATTATAGATAATACCATAGAAATTAAATGGATTCTAAGAGACTACTATGTAAATTTTATAGTAATGAACTGGATCATACACAAGAAATGGAAAATTCCTAGAAAACACAATCTACCAAGAACCAGTAACCCAGTTACCACTCAGCTAATCTCATTAGCGGATTAATCAACTGATTGATGTTAAGGGTCTCATAACTCAATCATTTTACCTCTGAGCCTTCTTGCATTGTCTCACACTTTAGCATTTGGGGGATACCTCAGATCAAAACCATAGCAAACTCAAAATAAGCTTTTCCTCCTCTAAGTTGTTCTTGTCAGGTATTTACACAAAAGCTGACTAAAACAGTGCATTTGCTTCTTAGATTTTAACCAAAAACATTCAGAGAGTAAAAACAATTTTTAAAAATTAAAAATAGAAAAAAACCTTGTAGATAAGGATTTAAGGAAAATAGCTGTACAATGTGCATGTGATTTAAACTAAGTGTTATTAAAAAAGAGTCAGAAAGGGATTTTTTAAGTTTGTATATGAAAAAATTACAATAAGCCAAGGTTAATGTTATAGAAGATAAAACTTTATAAATTAATTGTTGCCAGAATGGACCATTTAATAAAATCTACGGTAGTTTACCATCAGGTCCCAGGCTTTCAATTTCATTCACTCACATATTGACTCACCTAGAGCAACTCCTAATCATGTAAGCTCCATTCATGGTAAGTGCCCAAGACAGGTTGTATTTCTAAAAAAATCTTTTGTACCATGTTATTTTCTGTACTTTTTTCCTATGTCTAGACATGTTTAGACACACAAATGCCAGTGTTTTAGAATTTCCAAAAGTATTCAGTACAGTAACATGTTGTGTAGGTTTGAAGTGTAAAAGCGATTCATAGGTGACACTATAGAGCATATACAATCTAGTTTTGGGTCATTATAGTTTATGATGTAATTGCTTAATGACACATTTTACCAAACATACTCCTATCTTTAAGTCTGTGTAATATCAGACAGGAAAGGAAAAAATTTTTATAGCTAATGCCACAGGAAAAAAAAGGGATTGTAAGAAAATACTGTGAAATTTTTATAGCAATGAATTGGATCATACACAAGAAATGGAAAATTCCTAGAAATCTACAACCTACCAAGATGGAGTCATGAAGAAATATCAGAGATACGCTGTTTTACTTGTATAAAGGAATTTGAACAAGTATTCAAAACTCCCAGCAAACAGATTCAGGACCAGATGGCTTTACTGGTGAATTCCACCAAATATTTAAAGAAAAATTAATGCCAATCATTTTAAAACTCTACCCAAATGTTCAAATGGAGGCAACACTTGCAAATTCATTTTATGAGGTCAAGTTACCTTAACTCCAAAGACAGAAAATGAGATTACCTAAAAAAGAAAAGTGTAGATCAATATCTGTGAGGAACTCAGATGCGAAAGTATTTAATATAATACTATCAATTCAATATCATATTAAAATGGTTGCCCACAATGACCAAGCAACATTTGTCACTGGGATGCAAGAATTGCTCAACATATAAAAATCAATCACTGTGACACACCATGTTAATTTTTAAAAAACGATAAAAGTCATAGAATTGTCTCAATGAGTGAAGGAAAAGCATTTGACAAAATTTATTACCTTTCATAATTAAAAAGTTCAACAAAGTAGGAATATGTGGTAATTACCTCAATATAATAAAGGTCACATATGAAAAGTTCAGAGTGATAACATTACTCACTGGTGCAAAACTGCAAGCTATTTCTCCAAGATCAGAAACAAGGCAGGGATACCCCCTCCTGCCACTTGTATTCAACACAGTCCTTGAAGTCCCTGTCAGAAAAAGTAGGCAAAAG
This sequence comes from Glaucomys volans, assembly GCA_020662805.1. Classification (NCBI taxonomy): domain Eukaryota; kingdom Metazoa; phylum Chordata; class Mammalia; order Rodentia; family Sciuridae; genus Glaucomys; species Glaucomys volans. The sequence continues at coordinate 25,666 of JAJEJO010001139.1, read as the reverse complement.
AGAGAAAAAGTATCCAAATTGGGAAGAAGCAAAATTACCTCTGCACACAGATATGTCTTATAAGTAGAAAATCTCAAAAATACCATCATTTTTTAAAACTAGTAAACTCAGTAAAGTAGCAGAATGTAAAACTCAGTTGAATTTCTATGTACTAATATTGACCAGTTAAAATACATCATTTATAATATCTTCAAAGAGACTAAATATTTGGGAATAAACTTAACTAAGGAGGTGAAAAGTTTCAACATTAAAAATTACAACACCTTGATCAAAGAAATTTAAGAAGACAAAAGTAAGTGGAAAGACATTTGTGTTCATGGATTGGAAAACATAATATTCTTAAAATATCCATAGTCCTCAAAACAATTTGCAGGTTCAATCTCTTCCAAAGTTTCCCTGTTGTTTTTTACAGAAATGGGAAAAAACAAGTCTAAAATTCAAATGGCACTATGAAAGACCCCAAATAGCCAAAACAATCATAAAAAAGGGAAAACAGAGTTGGAGGTCTCACCCCTTATTTCAAAACACATTACAAATGTACAGTGATCAAAAGAATGTGCCATTAACATAACAGCATACATGTACACCAATGGAACAGAGTAGGGAGTCTAGAACCCACACATTTGTATAGTCAACTGACCTTCAACAAAGGATGTACAATAGATAAAGGAAGGTCTCTACAATACAGAGTATTGGAGAACCTAGATAGCCATGTGGAAAAAAAACCAAGTCACCTTTATCTTACACCATACATATAAATCAACTCAAAATGAATCAAAAACTCAAAGATAAAATCTGTAACTATAAAACTTTTAGAATAATAACTAAGTGGAAAATTTCATGTCATTGGTCTTAGCCAGATTTCAGCAACAAAAGAAAAAAAGAGAGAAATAGATGACATAAACTAAAAATCTGCATAGCAGAAGAAACAACCAACAGCACGAAACAACTATGAAATTGGAAAAAAATTGCAAACCACATAGTTGATAAGGTGTTAATATTCATAAAATGTAACTCCCACATCTCAGTGTCATCAAAACAAATAAACTGATTCAAAATCAGGCAAAATATATGAGTGTATATTTCTTAAAGATGACATACTGATGCTATGAAAAGATGCTCAATGTCAGTATTCATCAGGGAAATGCAAATCCAAACTTCACTGAAATGCATTGTGTTTCCTAGATATCTTTGTCAGCTAATTTACCTCTAATTTCTGCTCTTGGAATCCTGAGAGGGATATTGGAAGAAAGAGGAAAGGAGCAAGAGAGTCCCTTCCTGCCTTTAGTTCCTGACAATGTCAACAGTGTTCCCTATTAAAAAAGAGCAGCCATCTGCAGCTCCAATTTCTATATTCTTCAGGTCTCCTGCTGCCAGCCACAAAGAAGTCCCTCAGAGGTATTAGTAGCAGTTTCGACTTGGCAGCTGGAGGTACAGCCAGTGCCTCAGAAATCTGAATGTCAAACACATGATGTCCCTTCCACAGAGTCTTTCCGTATAGGTCAAGCACTGAGCTCCTAGGGTCTAGTAAGCCCACTGTCCCCTCTTTCCCAATCCTAAGAGTGGTAGTAGTTATTGATTTCTGGGTAATCTCAACCTCCCCTATGTACTTTTTGGAGCTCTTCACTAAGGGTGTCAACAATTTCCTGCATTAAATCATCCCCCCACTTTTTAAGCAGAGTAATTGCAGAGAAGGGAGTTACTATTGACTGGGCTCCTGTCAGTGGAATTGTTTATTTAGCAAGGCAGCGGTAATAACCTCAGGCATGATTATGGCTTAGCTAGAATTCACATTTCATTGATGTATCAAAGTCTGTCTTTTTCTTTACCTTTTATTGTGTTCATATTTTCCTTGTTACATTTTGGGAATTGGCAAATTCTGCAGAAAGAGATGGGGTTCCCAAGCTAACAACTACATCATCACTTGAAAGGAAGAAGGGAAGGAAGGAAGGAAGAAAAATATTCTACATCATTTGGCAATTTTTCATGGTTAAGGAAAAATTAATACTTATTAATACTCATTTTAGAAGATGAAAACTCAAAAATTAGAAGCTACTGGGACACAATCTGCAAAGAAGTGGCAGAAGCAAGGTAGTAAACTGTCTTCTGATATCATATCTTTTAACTTTATTCCATGAATTTTTTGCAATATTACTGCATCATAAAAATGGATGAATCTGTCTATGTATTGCTCTGGACTTTTCTTCATTTGCCATAGAACCTGTTCTGCCACAGAGCTGTCTCCTTGTTCACTCCACATACAAATAGAAAAGTGCCCAGGTATTTCTATGTATTTTGTGTCTGCATGGAAAGCGTCCATATCTTTCATACCTGGTCATATTTCTAAAGACTTTGTTGCCTGTTGCTTCAGTCTTTAGCTGTGTGAGAGCCCAATTCTGCTCCAGGCAAATTACACCCTGCACCACAAGGATCCAGGGGCTAGAAAATTGCATGCAGGATCCTCTTCATTTCCACGGATGCAATAAGGGGGCTATTTATCTAGAATTGATCACCTAATTCCCATCAATTTTCTGCAGCTGGAGCATTCGTGCTCTGACTTGTCTTTTAACTAAATTGTAGGAGCTATACCAAAACCTCTGTATGATTATACAACTATCTATGAGAAGATGTTAAATTAATTTGCCTTTCTAGAATAAATGTGTTTTTTCTCCTTTCAAAAAACACCAGATAAAAGTCAGTATTGTTTTTATTTGACAGTTACAAATTAAGTTCTTCCCCATCACATTCTTTCATGAGTCCCAATCTTTTTCTTATATGAATCTAATCAAGTTCATATCTTAACTTGATTAATTTCTTTACACACTTCAAAGAAAAAGGTCCATGTTCTTTGGAATTAGATAGATGTAGTCTTAAATCCCTGCTCTGTTCCGATCAGCAGTTGCTTAACTTCTGTAAGGCCATTTCTTCCTTAAAGACTGGAGATCAACTGCCCACCTCTGGGGTTAAGTGAGGATTAAATGAGATAACATCCAAAAAGCACTTAGCACTGCTAACCCAGAACAAAATGGCTTAAGAAAACACACGATAACTCTTATCATTTTTCCTTTCTTATGTGACTTTAAGTAAATTATTTCACTGATACTTTTATGAGTTGTTAAACTTCTTCTGCAAATCAAGTGAGCTATACAGGAATAACATTTTGTTGGAATCTATTAGACTAAATACATATTATCATAAAGAAAACTTAATTCTCACCATTACCTCTTTCAATAAACCTTGTCAAAGTTTTCTTCCCTTCCAAGATGAAATCCTAGGCAAATTGCATAGGCATGCATTGACTTTTAGGAATAAAGTAAGAGATCCTAGGCAAATTGCATAGGCATGCATTGACTTTTAGGAATAAAGTAAGAGCAATGCCAAAAGTCACATCTGTCAACCAGTTTAGATTTTTCTTCTCTCCTAACTTGTGGCCATCTCATTGCTAGAGAAGTGTGGACAGGGAATGGTGATCAGCATTTTCATCTCCTCTTATTGGAGACTTTCCCCTGCTTCCTCTGCTTCCTCCTCCACTTAGAGCTGAAGAGAGATTAGTCTGGTAGTCACCTTCTGGCTTTTGTGATTTATGTGTGTTGCACACCCAATTCTGCTGTCTTCACAAACTGCCTAGCATGAGAGGTTTTGAGGAACATGGGGAGAGCAAACAGTGTCTATTTTGAGATTATCAGTTTTAAGCAACTGAGGTATTAAGAAGTAGATGTGTTCTCTAGTACCGTCACAATCTACAGAAGCTCCCACCTTAAATTTATCATTCATGTGAAAATAGTAGGCATGATATGAAACACACTCTCAGCAACATCTGCAGGGTGGATTAGAAGAACACAAATTTATTTTCTTAAGTTTCTGGAATTCAGAAGTTCAAAACCATGTTCATTAGATGAAATATATGCTGGATGCACATAAATCCCTCTGGAGGCTCCATGGAGAAGCCATTCCTTGCCTCTTTGTTATTGGCAACCGCACATTACAGCCCCACTCCCATCTCTGCCTCTCTGGTCAGTCACATGGTTTCTTCTCTCCTGTGTGCAATCTCCCTCTACTTCCCTCTACTAAGGACATGTGTCATCACATTTAAGGTTCACCCAGATTATCCAGATCATCTCGAGATCACTAACAATCATACCTGCAGAGACACTTCTTCCAGATAAGGCAACACCTGTAGGTGTCAGGTATTAGGACCTGCTATAAATCGCAAAGATAAGGTGAATACAGCTTATAATGAATCTTATGACTTCTGCATCTGTTTTGAACTATTCTTCAGAATAATCTATGCTTCAGAGTCCAATTCTGAATCAACAGTTATGAAAATATTCTTAGTCATTGTGCAATGTTTTAAACCTCACTCAATTGTTTAAGGATGAAAAAAGAGGAAAAAAAATATAGAACCATGAATTAAATCTAGATTGTGAGAAGTGCTCAGAGTATTTTAATATTTTTTTCTTCCATTGGTCAAATAGTGCATCCCATTGTATAGATTTATGAGACTGTCTTTTATCAGAGAGAAGTTTTTTTCCTTAATTTTACAGTTTTAATATGTCCCTTTTTGTTTTCCCACCATGATAGCACATGCTGATACTAAAATATTATTGAGAACCAACTGATAAATATCAGATCATGACCTCCTCTGAAAAGAGCAATTCATAGTTTGTAAATAATGGCATTTATGGAAAATACCACTTCAATGTTTTCTCTCCTACTTTGTTTTTAGCAGGTTTTTGTTAAGAAAATATTCCAAGCCTTACTATTTCAAATTACCTAGGATATTACATCATTTAATCAAATTATATCTTTGCACATCTTGATTCATTCATTCATTTTGAAATATTACTTTTAAGATCATAAAAATATAATAATAATTCTCATTTCAGTTTCTTTGATATTTTATCAAAACCAATATCCGTCATCAGTATATGACAATATTTGACTCTTTTATCATGATTTAGTTTTTCCATTTTTAAGGACACATTTATTCTATCATTACATTACAAAGAGAAGCATCACAAGAAATGCTAAAAACTGCCTGACCACGTATTTCTAATAGGGTATCAGTTACTCTGTAGCAAACTCTAAATTTTTTGAGGGAGGGAACTGGGAATTGACCTAAGAAGCACTTGACCACTGAGCCACAACCCCCGCCCATTTTTGTATTTTTATTTAGAGACAGAGTCTCACTGAGTTGCTCAGTACCTCACTTTTGCTGAGGCTGGATTTGAACTGGAGATCTTCCGGTTTGGCCTCCTGCACTGCTGGGATTACAGGTGTGTACCACCGTGCCTGACAAGCTCTAAATTTTAACAAAAAGTAGAATTAGTAGCATTGTTAAGGTGATCTTTTATGGAAGTATGAGAAATTTATGTAAACTTGCCAGTGTCCTAAAGGGATCACTCATTAAATTTTCAGAAACTTTTTAACATGTGTAACCATGACCTAAGCCAAGCAAGAGGTGTTAGTGGCACCTCAGAAATCCCTCCTTATGTCACCTCATTGCTTCACTCCTCCCCAGTGTGGACCCTCATTAACTTCTAAAATCATAGCTTGATTTTACCTATGAATTTTATTAAAATAAAATTCTATTTACTTTGGGTTTGTCATGTGTGACTTCTTGCTTAATATCATGGTTGGAAAAGTCATAACTATTTTGCATGTACTTATAATTAGTTATTTCATACTGATACACAGGATTTCGCTAGAAAATCTGAGCATTCTAGTACAAGAACTTTGGTAAATGTGTATGCATTTCTGTTTAGTATGTACTTAGGATTTGAATTGTGGGCCATCTCACACACAAATGTTCAGTTTTAGGGGACACTGCCAAACAGGCAGTGATTCATCAAACTTTCCACTGCTGCAGATCCTCACCAACACCCAGTGCTATCTGGCTTTTTACGTTAGCAATTCTGATGAGGGAGTACAGATAGCATATTTTGGTTTTAATTGACTTTTTACCAATGAAAACCACATTTATATTTTTTCCTATGTTTATTGAACAGTTACATATGGTTTTAAATGAATTACCTTTTTAAGTGCTTTATTCATTCTTTTGATCGGGTTTTATATCTCTTATTGACTTTTAGGTAAGCTACATAATCTAGATATGATATTTTGTAAATAGTAAATTGTTTCCTTTTTATTCCACTAACTTGGTTTCATTTTGTTAATTCAGTGAAGAGTAGTTATTACCTTAAATCTATTTGTGTGGATTCAGTATTTGTGAGTGCTGAGCTCTGCAGGAAAAAAACAAAAAACAAAAAACAAAACCTATTTTGTTTTGTTTAGGAAAACTTGTATTACTCCAAAGGCATGAAGATGGTCATCACTGTGGTCAGCTTAAGACATTATTGTACCATTGTTTTAATGATCACACTTCGACCACAAGCCATTTTAATTGATTTTTGTGACTTGGGTGAGTACAGATTAAGATACTATTTTTTCCCAAATGGATAATCAATTGATGTAGTGCTACTTATTGAAAAACTGTAAGTTGCCCATTACACTGTTACTTTTGTGACAAATTAGTTTGATATATGTTGTATATGTATCATATATATCAATGTGTATATATATTCACACATATTGGCAAATGTGATTTTAAAAAAATACTACTATTTTAGCAAATATATTAAATGCATGAGAAATTAAAAAGAATGGCACTATAAACCCATAGTATCCAGAACCTTATCAACTCACAGACAGCCACCTTTCACATATCAACATTTGTTTCTCTCCATGATCCAATATCACATATTCTTTTGTCTATTAGTATTTGGTATATCTTTCTAATGCATAAGCTTTCCTTTTATAGTATATTCTAATGTTATATGATTATCACACCTAAAAATAGTATCTTAGCATTTCAAATGACCATTTTTGGTTCAATTTCTGACTATCTCATTAATTTTTAAGGTTTCTCTTCAAATTAGAATTTGAACAAAATTTTTGTATTAAATTGAATAATATATTTCTTTGGTCTCTTTCAATCAATAAGTTTTACTTCCTTCTCTTTATCAATGGGTATTTTCCTTGTAAGGCACTTGTTGAAGAAATTAATTCATTTGTTTATGAAACTTTCATTTGTCCCATATGGAATTTCACATATTGGATTTTGTTATTTTAAACAATGGGTTATTATTTATTGGAACAAGATGCTTTAAAAATTATTAATTTCTAGATAGTGAAACAAAGCAAAAGTTACCTTGATATCATCAAAGTGAATGTTTGAGTTGAAAATTGTGCTTATAATACATAAAACATATATTTAAAAATCTCTGTTTTTATTAAGAGTTTGTCTAAATAAATGGCCTTAATGGAGTTAGATGACAAATTTTTTCAACCATGGCACTATTGACATTTTATGCTGAGTACTTCTTTGTTGTGGGGGGATGTCCTATGCTTTGTAGGATATTCAACAATGTCTCAGGGTCCTCCATTCTAAATACCAGGACCAACTCCAGTTGTGAACATGTAGAACACTTCTCATTCATCTACTGCCATTGCTTGCTATTATATTTGTATTCTTATTCTGTTTTTCATGAAATATAGTTCTTTATTTTTTAAATTCTTTCTATTTTTACAGACTACATTTTGATTCATTTTATACAAATGGGGTACAACTTTTCATTTTCATGGTTGTATAGGATGTATTTTCTCACTTTGATTTGTTATCAGTTCCTTTATGACTGGGACAATGTCTTCATTTATGAATTAAGGTAAATACATATTCTGCCTTTCTCAAATGGTCATTATGAAGAGCAAGTGAAATAATCACAAAAACCTTCTTTGCTCACTTAATGGAGTTCTAGTAAAAATGTTGGACATTTTTGGTTCCCATATTTTTGGGTTTGGTCTCACCATTTTCAGTAGTGTCTTGAACTTAGTACATGGCTAGCCACTCCTTCATTTCAAACTCATCCATCTCTGTGTAAATATCAATGTTTTCCCATTAAATTTTTCCCTTCCTTCATGCTGATCAGTCAATTTTCCTCTTGACTTAATTCCCACAGTTTCAAGTTACAGCCTTCCCATTATTATCTCTCAGTTTCTCACACAGTACTCTTTTTGTATCTCCCACATCCAACCTCCCTATTTCTGCTTTATTTAACTACACTCCCACTCGCCTGGCCTTTAACACACTCCTAGTTCATAGCTCCTAATTTATATTTTCCTCTTCCCATCTATCTTAATAAATCTTTCCTGAGAGTCCCTAAAATTCTCTTGATATTCCCCCTTTGCATCTCCTAATCTTGCTTTTTCATCATATTATTTTGGGGAAAAAATACCGAGCATCTAAGCACAATAAATATTTTTTAAAAAGGATAGATAAAACACAGGTCTTGTCCCAGAGCAGCCCAGAAAGGAAACAATGGATAAAATTTCTGTGCTAAGAGGTCTTTTTATAAGGATGCTCCTATTTTGTGTTGTGAGGTTCACAAATGGAACAAAAAATATCTACTTTGGGGGAAGAAAATGACATTCAAGAAGTAGAGGATCCACTTTCTCTTAATGTGCATTACTGGAGGAAGAAGTAGGGAAAAGGATTTTAGGCCCCCAAATTCTTCCAATATTCCTTAAGAGGTCTCGGAGTTGAGGGTGTGGAGTTTTGTCCTTCTATGTATGTGACTTCGTGTGTATTCTTAGTCATGCATTTTTATAGTTTTCTAATTGAATTGAAATCTCTTAGAGGTTGTACTGTATTTGGCATCTAATACAAGATGAATCCACTCAGTGTTGTTCTAAGCATAACACTGATGACATGCCACAAATCAGACAAGATGGCACGTTCAACTTTCCCATTGATTCTAGAAAGAACAAAGCATAGGCCCTTTCGGTGCCTCAAAGTAATCATCAGGCGATTAGATTCATGTTTAAATAATTGCTAAGTGGAATTCTCTTTCATGCATTTTTAGTTGACAGCTCTCAATTCAATGCACATACTAGATTGTTAAATTTCCTTTTCCTCCCTAATTGTGTTCAGTAGAAGAAAGTAAATGTCTCAACTTCATTTGTTGTTACTTTCTTCCCTTTCTCTTCCCACTTCCATTCATCCTTTTATCCATTCTCTTTCTTTGTTCCTTTCTCTCCCTCTTTCTCCCTCCCTTCCCTTTTCCTTCCTTCCTTCCTTCCTTCCTTCTTTCCTTCCTTCTATTCTTCTTTCCTTCTTTCCTCCTTTTTGTCCTTTTAAATCAGAGATCCTGTCAAGATGATGACTGAGATCCCCCTGGGTGGATTTTTTTAGGGCAGGCTGCCATAGTGCAGGAGAAAGTGCTGAGGAAACATCCTGGAGCCTGTTAGAAGAGTCTGAGTATGCCCTAATGTCTTCTAAAATTTTCCAGTGATTTTATAATAAACACTAGGCAGCCTTTTATGTGTAAGTTTATACGCAGTGGAGTGACTTCAAAGGGGGTGACTTCTTTTTCATCCATTCAGCCTCTTCTGTACAGCAATCATGCTAAGGTGCTATTACTAGGTTGGGACACTTGCTCTAAATATCCTGAGTGGATTGACTGATTGCCGGAAGTTTCAGTGCTGCTTCCACTCTTAACACGAGCAAGTTAATATTGTTAATTAATCTGAAAAACATGCATCATGTTAAAGGGCAAAACAAATCTCTCGCTCTTGTCAAGTTACAAAGGAAGCAAATTCTTACTAACTCTACTGTTCCTTAGGGAAGCAATGCAAGGCAAATTTATTCTTTCTTTCCATCAGTTGTGATGAGTGACTACGTGCACTGAAATGTCACCAGGAATATCCTTCCATGTTGTATGCATTTTTTTTCTTTTTTTTTTTTTTTTGGCAGTGCTGGGGATTGAACCTAGGGCCTTGTGCTTGACAGGCAAGCACTCTACCAATTGAGCTATAACCCCAGCCCCCATTGTATGCATTTTTAATTTTCCTCTTTCTGTAAGTTCTTTCTTGTTCCCACTTCTCTCCTTTACCTTGGTATTAAGGTTTTCTAACCAACATCTCTCTCTGATTTACTGATAAGGTTAATTGCTGAACGAGAGTCTAAGTCCCTAAAGGAAGAAATCTTCATTCTTACTGAGGATTTTTCTGTGGATAATAAATCTTTTTCTTAAGTCAAAATACAGTATTCTGTCCATAAAAAACTCTGACCAAATTGAAATACCAAATTCATTTTGTGTGTAATTTGACCTTCCTTGTTAATGTCATAACAAGCATCTATTACATTAAATTGATAGCTTGAAAACTTCTGGATCAACATCAGGCAAACAGGGCAGGAAGAGACATTTTTTAAGAGTTTGAAGGAGAGACCATCACTGTCTAGCCTTCCTCTTCTCTCCTCAGCAGTTCTAATTACATAGTCTAACTTCATGACCACAGCTCTAAATACATGACCTAGTAGGAGCATCTCTGGGTAGAGTCTGTGGTCAGATGACAGATGACAAAGCTTCAAGTTGCATCAGCTTCTTCCTGCTTCCCAAGAAATGTCTCACTTGAACCAGTGTGCTATCCCTTTGATGGGGCAGAAGCTGAAGGATGGCTGGAAATCACTTTCCCTCATTGTCCCAGGATTCCAAGATGGGCATGAGTAGATTTTTCACCCTTCAGTGCCTGTAATAAGCACCCCAAGAGAACCAAAGTTTGAAATCTTGGCAAGCCCAGACATGCCTTTGAAGGAATTAAAATGAAAAATGAAGTTTATTTCGATCATACTTTGTTTCCATCTGAAGGGGAAGAAAAGTAGTTGGGAATAAAATATTGCATTTTAAATGTTGTAAGTAAGCTTAGTAAATCAGAATATTATACCCATATAAATATCATTTTCTTTAAATGGAATGAGTGTTAGGTAAAATATATACTGCATCATCTTTGAGACATTTGCGCTTGTATTTTTTCACATAGCTACTAAACCAAAGAATTCAATATGAATTTATTTAGTCAAAACTAAGAGCAGATGGGTTCAAAGACAACACTTGAGGCAGTGTCAAGGTAAGAAGACATAATCCAGATGCATGCTACCCCTTATAAAGCCAAAGTCAAAATTATCTTGAACATTACAAATTTGGTGTGTATTTTTAGTGTCATTCAAGAGGAAAACCCAGGGTTTGTACCATAACAGCAGTGCTCAGTTTTGAGTCTGGAATGTGGTCATCAACCCAGCTGAAAATAGGCAACAACATCAGTGTTTGATAGAACAGAGACTGCATTGCAATTGGTGTGTGTAGACAAAAGACTGATTCTTGGTATTGTTGCAAAGAGGGACTGCCACATCACAGACTGCTACTGTTCAAATGTCTCAGAATCTGCATGAGAAATAGAATAAATAGAACAACCATCCAGCAAAAACTTTACACAATACCACTTCAATTTCAGTGGTAACCCATCATTTGACTAGAATAAATAGGTTTCATGCAAGTGTCTATTATATTTTAAGTTCAGTTTATGAAAGTAAATATTCTTTAACTAATGGAATAAGATAGTGTCCCTTTAGAGTAAAACAAACAAACAAACAAAACTAAAACCATTGAACTTTTTTTCTTACCTGAAAGAGCTTTGGGAACCATAGAACTGCACACATGAACACAGCACTATTTCTTTCTGTGATAGGAAAATTCAGCACCATTTTGTAACCACAGCATGGTTGATGAAATCTAGTAAAAGACATGGAACTAAGACATGGTCATGTTTTCTCCCCCAAACAGCTGGATTCAGTAAATTTGTAGCTAGGGAACTATTATTGAAGCAGGAGGTCATCCTGAAGAGGCGAGTTGGCAATAATCAAGATTACATAGGACTCATAGGTCAAGTGTGAGCAGTGGAAACCAAAAATGTCTTAGACCGTGACATCACCAATCCAATTGGAATGGCCTCCTATTTTCCCTTTCCCTGGACAGTGGGAAGGTCAGCAATGCCCAGCTGCCCAAAGGCCTTTTGAAGTACATGGGGTCCCAGCTATAGTAGTCATTCAATGGCCCTTGGTATTATCAAGCCTATTTTACATCCCCTGGTTTTTCTTAATTCCTAGTTATTGGTGATAAAATAATAATGCAGTAAGACATATCAACAGATACAAGAAATATTAAACAGGAATCATTTTAATCTGTTTTGCATCAATGAAAAATGTAAAACTAAATGAAGTATAGCAATATTTAAAGTAGGAAAAGATAAGGTTACATAAGAAGAAATTTAAAATATAGAGCTTGGCATGCAAGTGAGGTTCCTAGGTTTCTGCTTAATGCCTTTTAATGCATCATCTTATTTACTCCATAATCTCCATCATACCTTGCAATGTAGTTACCATTAAGGTACTTTTTTTTAGCAAAAATCCCCTGCAAATCACAAACCAGTTAAATATTTTGGACAAAGTTCCAGATATGTAGATAAATATGATAAAAATAAAATAGGAGCTATTAGTATAAGAAGTCAAGGGTGAGGGTCTAGCTCAGTGGGAGAGCACATGCCTACCATGTGCAAAGCCCAGGGTTCTATCTGCATCACTCCAAAAAACAAGCAAACAAACAAACAAACAAAAAAGTGAAAGGTGAAAGTTGGGTTCAATTCTAGGAAAAGCAGTGATATTGAAATTGTTATAAAGCTTGTCAAAGGTGCCCCAAAGCAGAAGGGAAAGAGTGATGATGTACAATCTTAACAAAGAGAGTGTGAATTTACAATTGGAAAAGAGTTGGCAGAATGTTGAGCAAAAATGAAAACTCAAGGTGTGATGCCCTTGAGCACATAAACCAGGGCTCTGCAGAAAGCTTAACTACTTGTGGAAGCCTGGGGAAAGCTCCATTCCTTACGTCCCCCCACAGGCACAGATGCCACACATGGAGTCCCTTAAAGCATAAGAACTCTACAAGAGCTAACAATCTTATGGGTAAGTTCTCTAGTGCTATCACTGGTGAATTTACCTGAAATTTTATACATTTAGCAAAATCATTATTATTATCTGTTAATACTTGTTTGCAAATGGAAATTAGGAAACATAGCCTTTAGTTTTGTCAAATAAAATGTGATAAAATGAGGAACCTAATTACTGGTAAACATTTTAAAAATAGTTTGGGAATGGATTTGAAATTGTTAGGTAGGTCTTGCTGACTCCTTTCTGGTTATTCCTCCTACTAATTTGGTACCGCTAATTGGCATGGGCTTCTATTATAGAAATGTGGCCGGTGAAAAGGGTTATGAGCTGTGTCTGCATTTTCTCTTTGCAATTGTAGGCATAGTGAATCTCAGTGGAGTATAAAGGGCAGTTTCCATAGGGGTCACACCTTTGTCATAAAAGTTATTTCTCATGACTTGTATACAAAATATGGGTGGATTATTTTAAAGAACAACCTCAAGTCCTAAAGCAATTTACATTTTCAAGGGTTCTATTAAGATTGGTGAAATGTCAAATGTAGTAAGAAACTGGCAGCCAAAATCCTTCTCTGGTCTGTGTGTGCATCTTACTACTATCAAGTTCTTCCTTGCTTTCTGGCTTTTTTATTTTATTTGCACATATCTTATTTTCTTACCAGCCTGGTATTATTTAAAATTCTCTGTAGATGTGTAGTACGTTCTACAGAAGTATGTTATCAAATACTTGCTACTAAAAGAGCCTTCAACATTAATGGAAGAGTGAAAATGATTTGTTCCTTCTACTTAAAAGGGAAAGTTATGATCTATTTCAATGTGGTATACAAAATAATAGCCAGAATTGGAGCTTGTTTCGAAAGTCAGATTGTAAAACTTAAAGATTGTGAAAGAACATGTTAAATGCATAAAGTTTAAAAATTCACAACAAGTTTATAGTTTCAATTTTCAAAAGTGCTATGAATTATGAATCTATATGTGCCCCCAATGGTGACAAAAGAACATTCCAAGAGATGTCCTAGGAAATTTTAAAAAATAAATATTTGTTGATAACAAGGTCCAAGTAACTGTATGAATTAAGAAGAAAAAGAAATGCAATCTAGTAGCTGAAGAAAACAGAAAGCTCCCCTACTCTGGATGCTTTGGTTCATTTCCTTTTAACATGTTTGTACTAGCATCAATCTGAGAGCAAGAAGGAAGAGAAAGCATGCAAAGACTAGAACTGGTGTCTAGAAGACACAATCTAGGTGACTTTAGAGACCACAGGAGCAGAAGAGGAGCAGGAGGAAAAAATTGAACTGCAATCACAATGAACCAGACTCAGAGGCTTTACAGAGCATCTGAGATTTCAGGCAGCTCTAATTCTAAGGAGCAAGATGCTATAAGATTAGTTGTACTGGTAAATTCAGAATCCTGTAACATTTACTATCCTCACATCTGTATTTTCTGTGGAAGAATTCAAAGCTAAAAATTCTAAAGGACAGAAAAGGATGAATATTTATTATGGAGATGCAGAAAGTATGATTTGCCACTCTGCAAAGAATGACTTAGTCCATGGCAGAAATCATCTACTCAAGTAATCCTCTCTTCCCAGTATTATAGATCCTGGTTTGGCTTAATTGTCAAGATCGAGTAACTGAGATTATAGCTAGAAGATTGCAAATGCTGAACTCCTCTCTTGCTGGAAAGTGATGTAGGAGCTGGTGACAGAGAATTTTTAAAATGTTGATAAAAATGACTGTTCGCACGAGATGTTGACATTCAAAAACTGAATATTCAAAGCAAGGAGGCAGCTGATCTGAAAACTCAGCAACATGCAGTGATTACTTATTTCCAGAATTCTACAATGTAATGCATAAAACGTGTGACCGTTGCTAAAGTCAGAATAATGAGGCTTTTGAATGTATAAATGATTGAAACAAGACCAAAGAGTCTTTTTCAACATCACTAAGCATCGTGGAAATACAAATGAAACCCACAATGAGATACCACCTCACTCAAATGAGAACAATTACTATCAAAGAAGGCTAAAGAAAAACCCATGCTGGTAAGAGTATGGAGGAAAGGGAACCCAGCACATTTGAGTAGGAGAATGTACACTGAAGCAGCTAATAGGTGTTTCTCAAAACATAGAAGTACCACGAAATTCAGCAATCCCACTACTAAAAATGTATCCAGAGTAAAGGAAATCAGTGTATCAAAGAGACATTTCACTTAATTTACAATAACTCAGAAATGGAAACAATCTGAAGGTCTGTCAGTTGATGAGTGGATAAGGAAAATATGGCACAGATATACAATGGAGTACCATGCGATTGTGAAAAAGAATGAAATCCTCTCGTGAGAAAATATGAATGGGTCTGGAGATCATTATAATAAGTAAAATAAACCAGGAACACTCACATGTGGAAAATGAAAGATTTGAAGTTATAGAAGTTGGGATAGAATAGTGGTTACCAGATATTTGGGAGAGTAGTGGGGAGAGAGATAGAGGGAGGTAGATCAGTGTGTACTAAGTTACAGGTAGGAGAGAGAGGTTCTGGTGAGCACAATAGGGTGACTATAGATAATAATGGTGTAGTACAAACTTCAAAAAGGTATAAGAAAATATTTTGAATATTTTCACCATAGAGAAATGATAAGTATTTGAGGAGATAAAGATGTTTAACCTGTTTTAAAGGTTATACAATGTATGCATGGATTAAAACATCACATAGTAGCTCATAAATATGTATGATTTTTATCTATCAGTTAAAATATATTCGATTTAAATTAAAAGAGTTTTGCATGGGAAAATAGATGGAAAGTTGACAGGTAATCATTAACAAAATTTTGTGCACATGAAAACAATGCATTTGGTGTTGCTGGTTTGGTATGTGAAGAAGGTTGAAAAGGGAGAGCTTTTATTTCTAAGCCAATCCAATTATTGATAATTTTGAAAATCATGATGATCAACATTACATATGGTGTAGCAGCAGATCACTTGGAATGCATATAATTAGTTCAACCCAATCAAACCACCTAAAAAAGTAAAGTAAATCAAATAAAGTTAGAATTCAACTTTTACACTTAAAATGAAAAAGCATGAGTGGAGAATGGGATGAGAATGAATAAGAAGTAATTTTAAATACTGTGAAATCATGAATTGGGGAGTACTGCAAATAGGGGGTGGTGTAAGCTGAAATTTAAGTGAAAGTGTGAGCCTCAGTTTTTGGTACTGGGGATTGAACCCAGAGGCACTTAACCACTGATCCACACCCCCAGCTTGTTTTATTTATATTTTTAAATTTTAAGGCAGGATCTAAGTTGCTTATGGCCTCCCTAAGTGGCTCCCTAAATTGCTGATGCTAGCTTTGAACTTGCCATTCTCCTTCTTCAGCCTCCAGAATAGATGTGCACCACTATACTGAGCTGGACTGAGTTCTCATCTCAAAGATCTAGAAAACCATCAGTTCCCATGGCCATTCTTGTTCTTGGCTGAATTCAATTAATTTTAGGCAACGTCCCCATTTCTCTGCTGTCTGTCAACCAAGGTCTGCTCCAGTCCCTAAGAGACTACTACATCCTTGGCCATGTGTGACCTCCATCTTTAAGCACGCAGTGGTGCTTTGAATTTTCTGACTTCCTCTTGAGCAGACATCTGTAGGAACCTCTCCACTCTTTAAGGAGTCATGTGATTAGGACAGGCTCACATGGATAACTCTTCTTAAGGTCAACTGATTAAAACTTCAGATCTTAATTTCATCAAGAAAATCCCTTCTCAGAAGTACCTAGAGTAGTGTTTGAAAAACTGGGAGATATGTTTTCACCAGTGACCAGGGATTTACAGAGATGATGTATGAGAATTTTGCCTGTCACACAGTTCAAAAGGACCTGACCTAGTTAAAATGGAGAAGGAGAAGTCAGGAATATTTTGTTGTATAGTAAATAATAAAACATTATACTTTCATTAAAAAAAGGAAAGTTGAGAAAGCAAAGCCTCATGAAAGAACTATCAAATGAATATGAGAAAAACAGGGGTAACAGTGTTATTTTGACGTGTATAGAAGAGAATAATCAACATAATACAATGGCCTTTGGAGAAGTGGTAGTGATTGGCTGAATATGTGGTTTAGGATGATGAGTAGATAGAGAGAAGGAGGAAAAACTCTGGGGACAGAAATAGCAGTGTGTTAAGGAGAGAGAAACATGATGAAGCACAATGAGAATCACCTGGTAAATTCAGATATTGGACGATCATACAAAAAAAAAAACTAGAAAGCTAATCTTGAATTTATACCTAGGATCAAAACAAAAATGCATTTCTTCCTATGCGATGACATGGATTGATTGTGATGATGAAGTGTGACTATATGATGATACACGGGGCCAAGGAGAGATGAAGATCATTACAAATGCACACGATTAGGAAATCCTGGAGCCAGGATAATAACTCTCATTTTCCTAATTTTTTTCATTCAATTTTGTTTTAATCTTTATCCAACTTATATATGCACAGGAAAAGCTAGGAGATAGAAGTAGTTCTTTTAGGCTTGTAATAGAAAAAATTTATTGTACTCTTTTTTCCAATTTCCCTGTCTACAGAGGCAACTACATTCAACATTTTAGCTGAGTCCATTGGTATTTACTTCTGTACTTTAAATAGCAGAACTAAATTGCTGTGTCTTGACTCTTTGTTCTAGTTCAGGTCTTATTTGTCTCATGTTGAGAACATGAGTTTTGTTACTCACCCCGATACCTTCACCTCCTAACACATCATTCACACACACACACACACACACACACACACACACACACAGTCTTCTCCCCTCTTCTCATTACAGTTGTCATCATTTTGGTTAGATCAGTGTTTACATTATTATTAATATACGAATGCTATTTTAAGCCCTGTTGTATAGCAAAAAGTATTTCTCACCCTCTGGGCTACAAAATCCTACTTTTGCATGCTAATTTTTTCACATATTTAGCACTAATTCAAGTCCATACTCTTCATCAGTTGTCTAAATCTCCTCTTCGTACAGAACATTGGATGAATAAAATGTGTCTTTTGAAGACATCTGTTCTGAACACTCTGACCTGCCCCTATTCTGGGCTGATCTTCCTTTGTGCCTGTCCTTTAGCTACAGGGATCTTCCTGAACTTTCCATTTCATCACAATCCAGAAATGCTCTGTGCTTTCCCCCTGCATTTCATACCATGCTTCTATCTGTATCAGTACGTAAACCCCCACTCCCTTATTTTCTTTAAAGAAACTCTTCTTAGAATAGCTGCCTGTGAAAGGAATATAATAGATTTTTTTTTAGACACTGTGTATTTCTACTATTACCTTTGATTTATGGTTTGGCTGGGTATCAAGCTCTAGAATTGAAATGATAATTGCCGATAATCTTCTAGACAGTGCTCCATTGTGTCCAGTTCCCACTATTATTCTTGAGAAACCTAAAGTCTTCCCAACTATGGATTTTTTTCATGGGGCCCATTATTTTCCCCTCCCTGGAAAAAAATAAAATCTGATCTTTTTCTCTGGTGTTCTGAAATTTCGTGTTAATGTACCTTGATATGGGTCAATTTTTAAATCTGTATTCTTGTGAACCATATTCAATTGTAGGAAATATTCATGAATTATTTAACTGATGATTTCCTCTCTTCTGTTTTTATTATTCTCTTTCTAGCATTTTTGTTATTTGGATATTGTTATCTCTTTGTTACACTTATTTTCTTGCAATAGTCTTCTCTTAATTTTCTACCTCTTACATTTTTCTCATTTAATACTTCTCTATTTTGGGGTAGATTTCTTTCACATTTTATCTTTGAAAATTTTGTTAGATGTTTCAGTTCTACTAAATTCTTATGTAGTACTTTCCTTTTCCCTGAAAAATCTCCTTTTTAGTATCAATAAAACATTTGTATTTTTCCTCTACATAGTCTTTATTTCCAGAAATTTCTTTCTTTTCTATGTTTATTTTGAGCTCTCTCTTTTAATTGGAAGATTTTTCACAGATAGGTGATGATCCTTAGGCACCTGTTAATATATAAAAGTAGGACATTTAAAGTTGATATGGAACATTAATTTCCTAGAGTGGGTCTTGTCACTGTGATCATCATTGTAAGTAAGTCATTTTCTTAGGAAACAAAAAAACCCAACAAATTTGTTTTCTCTCTCAGCTGAGCAGATTCCCCATGTATAATCTTTTAATAGCCTGCATAAAGATTATAGTCCTGGTTGCTGTCATTCTAGAAGTTAAGTTGGGGAAAAAGCTAGGGAATCAGTAGTACCCAATATTTTAAGTGTTTATTTAATCCTATGTTCAAAAGAATATTACCCACTCAAATATCCATCAGTCCAGAAACCTGTCTTGCCTATTATTGGTCTTTTGCTGTTGTAAAATAAAATTACTCCTTTGAAAACAGGCAATTATTGAGAAGATTCAACATCCTAATTGTTTTCTTGTTGTTTTATAAACTGCTTTCTCACTCATCAGTTTTATTGAGAAATAAGAGATATACAATAAACCACATTTAAAGGACACAATCTAGTGAATTTTGACAGTTGTAGTCGCCTATGACCAAATCACCAGTTAAGAATATATCTGCCACTCACCAAGATTCCTGAGGTTCCTTTCAGTCAATTCTTCCTTCAGTCCTTACCCCACACAGTGACCATAGGTGATTTTTCAATGCATATAAATGGAACACAGTTTGCAATCTTTTGTGCTTTGCTTCTTTCAGTATGATGATTTGATATTCATTCCAGTTGTTGCATTACAGTGATTCTTTACTTACATTCCTGAGTAGTATTCCATTATATAAAGGTATCACCTTTGTTTTGTCAATTTAATGAACTGATAGACATTTAAGCTGTTGCCATTTTTGGCCATTTTCAATAAAGTTGTCATGAACACTCATGTATAAATCTTTGTATGGACAGGTACATCGATTTCTCTTGCCTAGGTACATGCTTGCACTCCTAAGAAACCACCATTTTTTTCAAAGTGAGTATAACATGTTATATATAAGCTATATCCTTGTCAACACATGTTGTTATTTGTATTTTATTTTATCCTGACTAAGGAGTGTGCAGTTTTAATTGTTGCTTAAATTTTTCAACAGATTATCTTCTTTTCAGTCCACTGGGCCCTTACTTCCCAACAGAAAACTGACATTACAATTTTTAATACTTAAGGGGTATTCGTCAATCTCATTAATATGAGGTTGTTCCATGGTCTTTCTGTCACAGATTAGGGATTCCATTTTCCTGGACTGTTAAATGAGGTACCATCTATCTACACATTTTCCATCCTCTAAAATAGGCTTTTGGTTGTCTCTACTCTCGTTATCTTTGTCAGTATGTTCCCACATTAAAAAATATCCCTTCATTTTTATCTAAGTGAGTTTTTTGAGGAAATATAAATACATTATATTTAATTTATCATCATTATTGTTCTGTTATGTATTTAATGTGTTTTTAACATATAAAGTCAATGTCCAAACATAGATGAGATACAAGGTAAAACAATTAATGAGTGTTAAGATAAATATCCTGGAAATTATAAGATAAATGATAGTACAAGATATAGGAATGTAGATTCAGAAAGGCATACACATAAGAAGGGGAGTCCTTTTGAAAAATATTATTATGTTGCAATGATAGGTTGAAAATAGACCCCTAAGAGCAACATGGAATTGACACCTCCTATTTTTCAGAATTCTGAGAGAAGTAATGGGATAAATTTACTGTAGAGGGATATAGAAAATACAGATGCCCTTCAACAGATGAATGGATAAAGAAACTGTGGTATATATATATACATACACATGGAATATTATTCAGTCATAAAAAAGAATAATATTATGGCATTCACAGATAAATGGATGGAATTGGAGAATATCATGCTAAGTGAAATAAGCCAATCCCCAAAAACCAAAGGCCAAATGTTTTTCCATGATAAGTGGATGATGATATATAATCCAGTTGGAGGTGTAGGGGGTGAGAGAAAAATGGAAGAACTTTAGAGATTACCTACAAGGAAATGAGAAGGGGAGGGGTGGGGTATGAAAAATGGTGGAATGAGACAGACATCATTACCCTATGTACATGTATGATACTCAGATGGTATGAATCTACATCATGCACAACCATAGAAATGAAAAATTGTACCCCATTTGTGTACAATGAATCAAAATGAAGTCTGTAAAAATTAAAAAAAATGAAAAAGAAAATATAAAGCAGCTATCTTAGTAAAGTGGAGGAACACTATGTTAGGAGATATTTTGGTTTTATTTCATATGAGTCTGTTGTTGTGATAACAGTTTCTCGGAATCCCATTTGCTAGAAAATGTGCATTGATATTTTCTGGAACAACTTCTGGATGCTCATATTCACTTCTTCATGCTCTGAATCCCTTTGACTAAGTAACATGGAAGGAAGAGATGTCCAATGGGTAGAGGAAAGTGACAGACAATACATTAATCTACAATTTGATCTCTTCTAAAGGGTTTTGAACCCTAATTTTAAACTACCACATGTCTAGAGAAATATAATCAGAATGATGATATCCTAGAAAAAAAGTATGAGGAAGGTTTAGAAAAATCAGTGTTCAACATTAGGTGAATATTTAAAATGGGCATAATCACTATTGTTGGTTATTCCAAAGTTATTATGTGAGAATTGAGATAGATGAGAATGTGTACTTAATAGTATACATAAAAACAGAATAAATCATCTTTTTATTTTTGCAGGATGGTATGTTCTAAATTGGGAGACAGACATTTCAAGCGTTCATTCTAACTTTCCAAGGACCTGTTAGTTAATCTCATAACATTATAGTTACATTTAGAACAAATTATCTTGTCTGAGAACTTTGTAACACAGCATGATGATGGCCTTTGTAAGGTTTAAGCTACCCATATGTCAGCTTGTCTGTCTGAACTAATGGATCAATAAATCAAGAAAAAAGAAATATACAAAATACATTGCAATTCTCTAATAGTATTTCTAATTATAAATATTTTCATCCTTCATCCCTCAGATACTTTTAAATATCCATGATTGGAAATGGAAACTAGAGAAGTCTAAATTCTTCATTATTTTATTTTACATATGTTACACAAGAAAACCAGTTACTATTTTCAAACAAAACTACATAGCAAAGATTACACTTGAAATCTATTTTTGTACAAAGATTAGTTCTTATTGGGTACTACTAATGTGAAGATAGGGTAAAGTGAGTAAAGTTCACAGTTAAACCATATCGCAAACTAGAAAGATTAAAGTGTACTGGGTAGCCACTTCTGGTAATGGTCCCCAAAGGAAATACAGGCTAGATAAATGAAGTCAAGATTAGAAAACATGCACTTGACAAACAGTCTAGCTATCACTTTTATCTGCTTTATCAAAGCTGCTGTTTAAAAAAAGGACAGTTTTCTGCTTTTAATGAAAGACAGGTTTCTTCTTTTACTAAATGACCCAATGCAATAGAAGAAAATAGCAAGGAAGTTTTAAGTTTTATTTTTTATATTTTAAAAAAGAATAGAATGGCAAGATGTAGTCTATATGTCCAATTTATGATTGTTAAGGACCATGAAATTGTGCCATTTTTGCTTGGGTGTTTACTAGCTTCAGATGTGTTTTCTAGTATCTAAGAAACAGATCCATGATAAAAATGATAATGATATTGATGTTTCAGATAGGTATAACCAAAATAATTAAGAGCTATAGGAATTACTACAAATCAAGTTACCACTCAGAGAAGGTATACGGTGGAAGAGTTGGTGTGACAAAGCAATGTCTTTGAGTGAAATGGGAACAGGGGCAGTTAAGAGGTGTGGTCTTACATGGACAAGGTCAAGTAAAATGACTATAATTTTTCCTGTTTGTAAAACATGACATGTGTCAGCAACAGACTAGCATGAGACTTTCTTTCAAATAGTGAACTGTTAAAAACACATCTGTGGCATAGCTAGTTACTACTGTACTCATTCTTTATCTAGTGAACTTCATACATTAAAATTTCCCACACATGAATAAAGCTGAAGCTCCAAAGTTTTATTTCAAAAAAGTGATTCAGGGCTTGATACATTTATTTCACTGCTGCTTCTGCCCTTAGTCTCTGTGCAGCAATCAGATTTATGTTGCTTCTGTAATGGAGACCACTCTGCCTACCAGAGATCATTTGCTTAATAAATTTCACATTGCTACTTACCGAATACTAAAACTAGATAAGCACGAACTGATCCACCCAGCAATCGGATGAATTAAATTTATGTTGCACCACTACAAAAGATTAACTCATAGCTTTGTTAGGAGTCCACAGCATTCTACTTTGGAGAGTGTTTCTGAAATGCTTAGAAAGACTTGAAATATTTATATACTAAAGCATATATTTCAACTATAGAACAAATGATTTACATGTTACCTGAAGATAACGAGGTAGCAATGGGAATTTAAAATATAGGAAGTGCTTGGAAATTTATTCTTTTTTAGATCAAATTAAGTGCTGAGCACCCATGCAAGAATTCTTCTCTTGATGCACAGTAAGATAAAGAATATATTTGATTTAATTCAAAGATACTTCTCCATAGCCAGCAGCAAATCCATTAAAGTGCTATTCTGAGTTTCATCTAGACCCATCATCAGTGTCCTGTGACACAGCCACTCAGTATAAACACATCTTCCAAAAGTGTACAAGTGGACAAAGATCATCTATGTGATCCTATTTGGAGCAGGAGTAGTTATGTAATAATTCAGCTGTACAAGTAGCCACAGGCATACCAACCCTTCCTGTGAAATTTTAAAAGGAAAAAATTCAAATTCATTGAAATGAAAATTTCAAGTTTATGTATTTGAACTAAAAACAATTCAACTCTTTAAATAGCTTATGCAGCTGCAATGTAATTATTTTGTTTTTGTTTAAAAATGTGTTTATTTTATTGAACAAATTTTGGGGGATTTTTTCCAGTGATCAAACATACACTGTTTTTGGAAATTAATTTTGAGAAATGTCCTTTGTCTTAACCAGTTTTAACTTCTTGAAGAAATCATTTGACCTGTCAGAACCTCAGTTTTCCCATCTATTAAATGAGGAGATTGGACAGTTGACTTCTAAGTCTTTTCAAGTATTATATCTAGATTCACAAAATACATGTAATGTTTTGCAAAATGGTAGAGATCATTAAGAAAAACTACTTACTAAGTGGCGATTAAATTTCAGTTTAATAAGACCTATTTAAGTAAGGAGGGAGAAACATTGAAAAGAGTGGACTGGAGGAAATTTACAGAAAAATTTCATCACCATGTTTTTCAAAAATTTGAACTGAACCAAAAAGTAACCCCTAAGGGTTAAATTTGAAAATCTAAATAAACATAAGCTGAAAATAGCAGCATATGTACAAAGATAAAATGTTTTCATCCCAGAACAATTGATTACTCACAGAAAGAATCAATGCCCTCTCTAGAACAGGTTTATAAATAATTTGCCATTCTAAATAGAATGGATTATATTTTCCTGTGTTGGTAAACACAACTATCGCTCATTATAAACTTAAACAGAAGAAAATTGAACTTTGAAATTTGCTAATAAAGATAACTAATTTGTTTTGAATTATGTGCGATCTTGAAATTAAGAACTTTTCAAAATGTAGTGCATTATATTGTACATCATACTACCCTTTAAATAAATTGAAAAATATCCTAAGCTCACTATAGTATCCATGATAGACCATAGGAGTAATGAGGATTGGAGGGAGAGAAGAGAAAGAGAAGTTGGGGTTGAGGGAGAGAGAGAGAGAGAGGTAGGGGAATGAGAGAAAGAGAAACTTCTTGAAATCAAGAAACATCTAATAATGGGTGATAAGTCCATGCATGATTCCAAAATGGGAAAAGAGACATTTGAAATGCTAATGTTAGAAAAGAAATGTTTTTAAGTATGGCAAATTTAGTAAAGAAGAAAACAAAATCAGTATTTTATATTATCTACAAGTAGTAGGATGAGAATTACTACATTGTACTAAAACTTAATTCTTTATCATTAGTTTTTTCAAATTAGCCATTGAGAAATATTTTTCCTTATGTTTGAGCTTATAATCCTTTTCACAAAATTAGTTGTACTGGAACATTTTCATCCAGCTAGGACAAAAAAGTCTAAGTCAATTTCTCCTGGAAATAATTTGATTGTTTTCATGTGGAGATTCCAGGGAGTATATGCAAATAGTTAACTGTTTCCATAATTTTGATTGAAGGACATTTAGGGCAATGCATATTCAAGATCTCATGAGGAGGAAACATCCATGATTTCTTGTCAATCCACATCCCCTTCAATTCTCACCCTCCATGCCTATCTTCCACCACCAACCTAAATCCAAGGGTGAACAGTGTGTGCCATGCTAGGTTACACAATTTGGAATGAAGAACAAGTATTTCATTGTGACCTAACTAAAGGCTTTTTGTTGACAAACTACTCTGTATTAGGGAAAGTCACTTGTGAATTACTGGTCAGCAGCAGGCCTTCCATTCCCTTAGATTTAGCTACTTAACTACTTATTTAGCCCACTCTTATATTCACTGTTGAATTATTGTTTTCCAAATATGGCAAAGACATTGGCAGAAGCCCACTCCACCAATTTTCAGCCTACCATCCATTTTCCAAGCTTACCTGAACTTATGTTTTCAAACAACTTCAAGCACATGCCTTATAAAATCTTTTGCCCTGAGGCTGCTCTATGATGATTAATAGGAACTGCTTTGCCAGCAAATACAATTTTATCATTGTATTTTAAGGTATTCTGCCTAAAGAGAAAATAATACTGGGAAAAAGTTCCACTGCAATGGTATAGGTTA
>JAJEJO010001138.1:357393-408809 GCA_020662805.1 Glaucomys volans | reverse complement strand
AAAAAAAAACTCCGAGGTGTGGCTGTTTATCTTTATTTCCATCCTCATATCTACTCTCATCACCCTTAACAGATATTCTCTTCATTGGGTCTTTTGAATATTAACTTGCAGGAAAGTAATGTCTATATTTACTTGTTTGGTTTCTTTAACTAGGGTATGGTCTCCTTAACATTATGAAAAATTTACTGGGATATTTATCCTAGGCTTGGGGTAAGGGTTGTGACTCAGTGGTAGAGACTTGCCTAGTGTGTGTGAGGCACAGGGTTCGACCCTCAACACCACATAAAAATAAATAAATAAATGAATGAATGAATGAATGAATAAATAAATAAATAAATGCTATTGTGTTCATCTGAAACTAATACATATGTGTATATATATATGTACATACATATGTAAAATATCCTAAGCTTTACACATAGCACTTATGAGCATAACATTGCTAATTTATTAAGACAATTAATGAGCATCATCCTCTTTCCAGATGGGAACGGCGAGGTATCAGGGACCAGCCTGAGAACTAATCGACGGAAACATTCTAAAGACTGAAATTTGTGCATGTCAAAACCCAAGCCAAGGACGTTTTACCTAATGCACATTGTATCAGTGTTGTTTATTGTCAAGTATAAGGTGCTTTTTAGCTTGAGTCAATGAAGGATTTAATTTTAATATTTGGCTATCACCAGAAGATTTTTGAGCACCTTTCCTACCCCAGTACTCATCTGCCTTCCTGATTTGCTCTTGAATATACCTTTTTGACTTCCACCCTTACTGAAAGTAATCATTTTGCTCCAACCTTTATTATTTTCTATTCATTTCCCTGTGGAAGAAACAAGTGTATTTATTACACTTCGTGTCTTTTATATTTATTTTTCAGTTTTTAAAGGAAATCTTAAATAAAGCGGATGACTGTACTCCATGTCCAGACTGACTTCCCCTGGGGTTGGGTGTTCTTGGGCTGACCCTGCCTCACCTTTTCTTTGTCTGATGCATTTCATCAGAAAGATGGATGCAGCCTGATGTGTGTTTTCTTCCCATTGTGTTAGAATGTAGTAGACTTCTTCCTTTTGTGATTTTTAACTATTTAGGGAATGTAATTTATATTCCATGGCTGACTGCGTTTGCATTTTAAAGAAGCTGTATTTCTGTTTATATTTTATAAACATCTTTCAAACACAACATTTTTGACAATTAAAATTACTTTTCATCTACTTTTTTTTTTTTTTTTTTTTTTTTTTTAGTGTGTGTGTGTGTTTGTAAAATCTCTTTTGAAAAAGTTCTGGGTACAGTTTCATTAAGGTAATGCCAAATAGAGATTAAAGGTCTTCAACGTGTTGTTGAGAAAATGAGATGGAAAGGGAAAATTCCAGAGATAGTGCAGAACACATGAGGACCTGAGGGTCAGAACTTAAATATATTGGTTCCCAGAGCACTGAAGGATGTAAGCAGTACAGATAAAATTTATGTGGTTTCTGGAGGGAGTTATTTATCCCTTGACTAAGCATACCTTTCAGAAGACCCAAGTCCCATATAAATAACAGGAGAAAATGTAATTCTGCAAAGGAAATTAGTATTTATATCTGACCTTTGCCTTAAGGCTTTGTTTTTGCCTGATAGATCCACACATACACTAAGATGCTTAGTGTTTTTTTCCTGATAGAGTCACACTTACAGTATGATGCTTAGTATTGACTCACTGTTTTAAAGTAAATTATCTAAACTTATAAGTGATAGTTTTGGCAAATGATCAAGAAGACCGTAATGTAAACAAGTAAGACAAGGCTTCTGCTCCTAATTTACTCTACATTGTCATTTGAAAGGCTAAATGTTTGACACTCAAAAAAATGTTTGTAGAAAACTCAGCATGTCCAATAACATACATTGTGCTTTTAGTTCGGTGGTGGTAGAGTGCTGTATTTAAAACTTTTGACTGATTGACCAAAGGCTAGGAATTAATGTGGGGCACAGGGTAGAGTGAGAGCGATGCAGAATGTGCTCCGGATATTAATGAGGTAGAAGTGTTAACCGGAAAAATTAGAGAGTTATTGTTCCTGTTCTCCAGGTCAGAGACTGGACAACTATGGGCCCTGGACTGACACTTGCTATGTAAATAATGTTTTCTTGGAGCTGTTATTGTTCACTTTTTGGTGGTGGTTGTTTTAAACAGTGATAGGAATGAATCTAGTATCTTGCATAAGCTAGGCAAGCACTCATTCAATCTTAAGTATCATTTAAGATTTATTTTCCTACAAAAAAAGTGATGATCTGGTCAACTTATATTATTTATCTTGTGTCCTTTAGTATAAAAAGTTTGCCCAAAACTTCTTTAGAAAACAATGTTTTAAAATATATTAATGGCACATTAATGGGAATACATTGCTGGTCAAAAACAAGGAAAGAAATGTCTTTGTTGTTATTTTTAAGGACATGAGACTGCAATCAGTCTTTAATCCTTAACTCTGTAAAGGCAGAGAGTGTAGTTTATTGTTCCCGCAGAGATTTGAAAAAAGTTTTTCTCAACCACACTTATCAAAATATATTCTACGCACTCAAGCACACACATGCACCCAAGCACATATTCACATCATTTGGAAATTCTTTCAGCAGCTTTAGCGGCTTTGTAAATGCAATTTTATTTTTCCTCACATATAGTCTTAAAAGAGTTATTAGAAATTGGTTCTCCAACTCTGAGATGTCTGGGTTATTTCAATAATCCTCAATCTTTTCCTTTTGCTTTTACGTCATAAACTTAGGTAAGCAATGAATGATGCTTCATGCATCATGTCTGCCTTCAGTGCAGGGAGAATTTAGGCAAAGCAGGATAGAATTGGTTCCAGCAGATTTTAGACTCAGGATCAGTGGCTTTGGAAATGCCACGTGGCCTCTTCTACCTGCAAGGAAGTTTGCAAATTTGAGAATTTAGTGTTGCTTTTTTAAAAAATTGTGGTAATATATGCGTCACATACAGTTTGCCATTTTTACCATTTGAAATGTACAATTCAGTGACATTAAGTACATTCATATTGTTATGTAGTCATCACCATTATCCATCTCCAGGATTTTCTTATCTGCCCAAACTGAAACTCAGTACCCAGTAAAGAGGCAAAAGTGACTGGAGGTATAATTGTCTGTTGGCTGAGATACTCTGAGGCAATGAGGAAGAGAAGGAAGTACACAAACTTGGGGCACTTCAATGAATGATAGTATACTAACTGTTCTGAAAACTCTTTGGTTAAGAAAATTTGGGGCAAAAATATCTTTATTCTAGAATCACCTAATTCTAGAATTCCTAATTATGGGAATTATCTTCCATAGAAAATACTTTGGTTCACATTGTTTATAATTTGCCTCAATTAAAAAAATTCTGTATGTTCCAGGTTTCCAAATTCACATTGCGGACATATGTGAACAGTGAAATGGTTACTATAGTTAGGCAGATTAATATATTTATCATCTCATATATTTACTTTTTAATTTATACTTACATATTTATTTGCTTGTAATAACATTTTTGTTATTGGCACGTCTGTTTAAAATCTATGTTTTTCTCAGCCAGGCGTGGTGGTGCACGCTTGTAATCCTAGCAGCTCAGGAGGCTGAGGCAGGAGGATCACAAGTTCAAAGCCAGCCTCAGCAAGGGCAAGCCGCTAAGCAACTCAGTGAGACCCTGTCTCTAAATAAAATACAAAATAGGGCTGGGAATGTGGCTCACTGGCCGAGTGCCACTGAGTTCAATCCCTGTTAAAAAAAAAAAAAAATCTGTTTTTCTCAATTTTTTGGTTTTACTTTTGGATATGTAAACTCTAGTTTAATAACTCACACACTGAAACAGTAATCAGTGAACTAGTAATCAGCTATGCTATTATCTTTTATTTACATAGGTACCCATGATTCTCTGCTGATTGAAATATTTTCTCTTTACGTGCTATTTTGGTCAATTTTTTCAAGACTATGACTAAAAGACCTGACAAGAACAGTATTAGAGGAGGAAAAGTTTATATGGGAGCTCACAGTTTCACTTTAGTTTGTCCACCTTTGTGTGTGTGTGTGTGTGTGTGTGTGTGTGTGTGTGTGTGTGTTAGGGGTAACAAGATCACCTTCTTTAAAAGTGCTTAAATCCTAGAATTGTGATAAAGAATCTAACGTGTTATTGTGCTCAAGTCCTGTGCCATTTATGTGTCTGACTTTGGAGTAGTTACTTGAATTCATGAAGTGATTTCTTGTCTGGAAGATTGTGCAGTGGTTTGAATACTAGTCACCCTCCCTCAAGAGACATGTCCCTAATTCCTAGAACTTATAAATATTGCATTATTTAGAAAAAAGTGCCATTTCAGATTTAATTAAGTTAAGGATCTTGGATAAGATCATCCTGGATTACCCAAGTAGGCCCTAAGTGCAAAAATAAGAGTCCTCAGAGACAGAAGAGAAGACACAGATGCACACAGAAGGCGATGTGAAGAAAGAGGCAGAGCTGGAAGTGAGGTGGCTGAAAGCCAGGGAACTCAAGGACTTCTGGCAGCCACCACAAGTCTTAAGATGCACTGGATTGTCCCATAGAAACCTCAGGGAATATAGCTATGCCAACACCACGATTTTGGATTTATGTCATCCAGAACTGTGAAAAAATTAATTTAATTATTTCAAGCCACCCAGTCTGTGATAATTTTGTTGCAGTATCCCTAGGGGACTAAGACAGATGGTGATAATAATTATATGATTTATTGGATTTATTAAGATTATTAAGAGAAAATACATGGTAATCTTGGCCTATGGTGGACCAACATTTTAATAATTAAAATAATACTTTTAAATCAGAATTATAATCAGAATTATATTTCCTTTTCTTCCCGTATTCCTTGCTTTAATAAAAATGGTTCAATTATAGATCATTTTCTATTTGGAAATTATCTTAAACTTTTATCATCTTTTAAAAATTACCAATAAAATTGTGAGTATATTTACAATTTCATTTAGTAAAGTTACTCAATTTTTAAAATTTAATTTTTTAATTTGTTCTTTTTATATATACATGACAGCAGGGTGTCTTTTGACATATTATACACACATGGAGTATAACTTAATCTAATTAGGATCCCATTCTTGTGGTTGTATATGATGTGGAGTTTCACTGGTTGTGTATTTGTATATGAACATAAGAAAGTTACATCCAATTCATTCTATTGTCTTTCCTATTCCCATCCTCACTCCCCTCACTTCATTCCCCATGGTCTAGTCCAATGAACTTCTATTCTTCCCTTTGCCCCTTCTCGCAAGTTACTATCTATGTATCAGAGAGAACATTCAACCTTCCATTGTTGGGGATTGGCTTATTTCACTTAGCTTGATAGTTTCCATATCCATCCACTTATGGGCAAAAGTCATGAAGGCATTCATTTTTTTTGGCTGAATAGTTCATTGTGTATATACACTACATTTTTTTAATGCATTCATCTGTTCAAGGGCACCTAGGTTGGTTCCATAGCTTTGCTATTGTGAATTAAGCTGCTATAAGCATTGATGTGGTTGTGCAGTGGAAAAGAACCAAAGTAGCACTATTTTGTTCTGACCTGACTCCATTGTATGCTTGCTTGTAATGTTTTCTTTTTAGTCTCCTGATATCTGTATCTATGTTGACAGTACAGGTGGATCTTCCTGAATCCCTGACTATGGCCCTGATGTATAACAAAAATGACTCTGAAATGTGTAATCAAAGCTATTCTCTCATGTAATTGAAATATCTGTCTCAACAAGGTCTTTTCTGACCTACGCGTGCCTCAATTGTCATTGTGGTTTTTGTAGATTTTGCCTTTATAAACTCAGTACTTTCAAAATTCAGGGCTGGGAGTTCTTTGAGGTGCTAGCCTGCTCCCAGCCACTGCTTGTCTGGCATTCTCATTAAAAAACGCTTTTCCCCTTTCAATTTGGCTCAATATGCATGGTGGTTTCTAATTCTCATGCACTCCCTAATAGCTGCATCACTGTAGTATGCTGATTTTAAGTCCTTTGGTTATAATCCGAGGGATAGCTGGATCAAATGGTGGATCCATTCCAAATTTTCTGAGGAATCTCCTTACTGCTTTCCAGAATAGTTGCACCAATTTGCAGTCCTACCAGCAATGTATGAGTGTGCCTTTTCCCCACATTCTCAACAACACTTACTATTGCTTGTATTCTTGATAATTGCCATTATGATTGGAGTGAGATGAAATCTCAGTGTAGTTTTGATTTGCATTTCTCTAATTGCTAGAGATATTGAACATTTTTCACATATTCATTGATCAATTGTGTTTCTTCTTCTGTGACGTGCCTGACAAAGTTTTTCTCCTATTCTGAAGGCCTTTCTTACACTCTTGTTTCCTTTGCAGCGAAGAAACTTTTTAGTTTGATGCCATCACATTTATTAATTCTTGATTTTACTTCTTGTTCTTTAAGAGTCTTGTTAAGAAAGTTGGTTCCTAAGCCAATGTGATGAGAGTTGGGCCTACACTTTCTTCTAGTAGGTGAAGGGTCTCTGGTCTAATGTTCAGGTGTTTGATCCACTTTGAGCTGAGTTTTGTGCAGGGTGAGTGATAGGGGTTAAATTTCATTCTGCTACATATGGATTTTTAATTTCCCCAGCACCATTTGTTGTACAGGCTATCTTTTCTCCAATTATATATATTTTTTGGCTCTTTTGTCTAATATGAGATAACTGTCTTTAAAAATTATTCAATGTTAATTCCGGGTTTATTGATTACTGCTTCAATGCCACACCTTCTGTTGTCTTGAGTTTTAATTGTCTTAATAGCTCTTATGGTGTAAGTCTTCATTTATTAATGCCTTTTTCTGGTGTTCTTTAATGGGTGATTAAATGTCATGCCTTATAAACTTGTAAAGGAATGTTTCCTGGTATAAAAATTTTTTTCTTTAAAACTCTGTAAAAGTAATAGAATTTTTTTTTTTTACTTAAAATACTATTTCAAATAATATTAAATAATCTTTTTGGTGAGTTTTGCTTTTTTTTTCTTTCTGCTGTTCCTTTTTCCTCCATGGTATTTAAGCTTGCTAACTTCTTTTTAGGTAGTCGTCATTTTAATCTAAAAAAAATCCAAGAATATTTTTTATCTATGTGTTCTTTCTACTATAAAGCAATAAATTTTTCCTATTATTATTTTTTAATTGTTTTGAAAATCGTTTGTTTCATTTTTTCTTGTCAGCTCTTCAAAAACAGTAATTATCTGTATTCTGAATTTTCATTTTCTGTCCTCAATACTGGAGAAAGTCATTTTCTAATCATTTTTACTTATTTTCTTCTGAATTTTGAAGTTCTCCCAAGTCTTTCTTTTATACAATTTTTACAACATCTATTTTAAAGCATATGAATAATTGTTATAACCTTCTTTAAAAAAACAACTATCCTTTTAAATCTATTTTAGGTTTATATCTGTGTGGTCTCTCAGATTGCCTCATTTTTCACAGAGTATTGTCCTATTTCATCTCATTTTATGGAAACAGATTCATCTGACATTTGTTTTCTTTTTCTGAAAGAACAATTTATTTTTACACATTTTCTTTGGATACCATTTTTGTTTAATTCTAACTGTACTGTAATGTCTGTGTGGTAAAGAATTTGACCTTGCCAAAAAAGAAGGTCTGTTTTTTCCTCCAACTTCTGGAAGTTAGTTTCTATTTCCTTGAAATGTCATGCCTTATAAAAGTATCCTTGTTTGTTTGGAGACACTGGGTCTTGTTGCATAGTTTAACAATGTAAAGACAGCCTGGCCACACAGATAGATAATAGGTAAGGGGCTGAGCATGTTGAAAAGTCTAACAATACAATGTAATGTGTGGGCTTTGAGTCATATGTTATCAGCTGATCTTGTGACTGACATCAAATCCATGGGTAATCAAACAATCAATCATTCCTACGTGAGGAAGCCCCAGTAAAAATTCTGGACACTAAAGCTAAGTGAGTCTCCTTGAGAAGTCATGCTCTACAAGTGTCTTTGCACATCAATTCTAGGAGTGTAATGTGTCCTAACTTGGAAAGAAAACAATAGAAATCCTGCATTTGGAATTTCTTCCAAACTCTATCCCATGTGCCTCTTCCCTCTTGGCTCTGTTAAATAGTTTGCTTTTCATGTAATAAACCATAACTCTGAGGAAAATACCTTTCAGTGAGTTCTAGAGAATATCCAAACCCTTAGGTGGTGCAAAGAGTCATCTGAACTTTCAGATTTGGGAATTGTGTCCTTCACCTTTGTCATTGGCTCGAACTCTTTGCTATACCTTGCCAGGTGCCTCAATGTAATATTCTCCTTATTTGTCAGGTAGAGAAATTTTAAATCCAGCTCTGAGATTTTCCATCAGAAACACAATAGATTCTTCCTAAGTCACCTGCTTTCTATTTCTTTTTTGAGATCAACATTTTGTCTCTAATTCAGTGAAATTGTCACCTGAAAGGGTCAAAAAGGGACTTTGTAGACATGTTATTTCAATCCATCACGTGTGTGTGTGGGAGGCATGTATTTATGTGATGAGATCACAACATCAGTTGTTGGCATCTCTTGAGTAAGACCTCTTTTATAAAAGTGGGTATATCCTTGTTTCTTCAGCTCAAAATTGAATACCCAGTTGTGACATTAACTAATAATAACACAGAATATCATTGGAAATCTATCCCTTCAGTTCACCCTTCTCTTAGTGATCTACTCCTATGATGTGTTTAGCCTCTCAGTTTGAGGTTTCTAGGTCAAGTTTCTACAGGAATCTGTTTTTGTAATGAGAACCAACATTGCAGAGAAGTCACAGTGTCACTTAAGTAGTAAATCTGGCTACAAGTCTTGTTTCAAATTTTAAGATTCTCAGTGATAAAGAGAACACCAAATGGAACTTCTTTGATTCCTATTGGTTTTATTATCTATTCCCTTTTTCTAATGCTCTTACTTATGAGTTCCCACAGTTGTTCATGAGATGACATTTAAGAATAATCAGAAATGCTTTTAAGTAGGTAAAATGATGAATGCATAGCTTCAATGATAAGCTTCATGTGGCAAGATACCAGAGAAAAAGTGGGTGGAATCAAGCACCTCATGCTCCAGTCAGATTTATTAATGCTTTTCTTTCTATTCTTATTCAAATTACTTAAACTCACAATAACTATATTTTTCTCATATGACTTAAGCTCATATACTATATTTTCATTTGTAAAAGAATATCAAGAACATATATTTTCTTTAGTAAAGATTAAGTAAAAATAATATATTTTGCGATACTTTGAAAAATGTGGTGCATTATATGGATGGCAGGAGTTATTATTTTTTCACACATGAAAAACATAATTTCTGAACTTGGAAGTGATATAATGAAAATTACATTTACAGATGATGGATTTGGCACCTATGCAAGAAGAAATGAAGTAGGAGTGTAACCAGAGTGAATCAAGTGGTGACTAAAGAAAGAGAAGATGGATGCAATCCTGGGGACATTTCAAATGATGGATCAAGGGAGCAAGATGCAGAACTGAATGTGCACCCAAGGAGGGTCCTCTTTGCTAACATCAGAGTTGTTATTTCTGTGAGTCAGAAGGGTGATATGATTTACAGGAACAACGCAATTTGAAAATAAACCCAGAGGAGGAGAAAAGTTAAACAAAAGAGAGTCAAGGCCAAGAGAAAGGAAAATGAAATATAAGTATGAATTTTCCAAAATTCTTCACATTTATATTTCTATAAAAGTCTTAAATTCCAAAGCACTATTGTTCATAGCTTTCTAAGTCATTTTCTCTTCTCTAATGGACTACTCAATACCTGTAAAATTTATTAAAATGGGAATCCTCTTCTACTGCAGAAAGTGAGAAAAATCAGAACTGCTTAAAAAGCCACATTTAAAAATTTCTATCACAGTATTTCACTTCAAACTAAGGAAATGTTTTTTAAAATGTTAACAATAGCTGATTGGATGTGCAGGACATATACATCTCATGCTTTCCTTCCCACTTGGAAAGGGCTGAATAAAAAGTCCTCTTAAAACATGCATTGTTTTCTTTTACAAACCAGTGCACAGAAAATACATAAGATGTTTGACAAGCATAAAATATTGTTAGCAATATTTATTTTTAATTAAAATTATCCTTGTCTGAATTGTTTGTTATTGTCACCACTTGGTGAGGGTGGAATCTACAGTGAGAAAGGACTATGCACTTACTTAAAAGGCACTGGGAGAAAAATCTCATATTTTTCTGAAGTAGTCTTACTTCTTGAACCTATAATTCCCATTACACTAATGGGGTAATGAAAAATGATAATACACTAAATAAGCAAACTCCTTTTTCTGCAAGTAAAATGTTTCATCTTTTATCTTTAAAGTACCACTAATAAAGTATAATGGCTTTGTAAAGTCAGAAAATGAATATACAAAAAAGCTGGGAAGCTAATTTCCTTTTGAAATCTATTAGTGAAAACTTGGTATTTTAATTAGTGTTCTCAAGAGCATTCAGTCTTATTATCTCTAAAATGGTGATGCCAGAGTCAATGGCAACTGAGTTCTACTTTTCCACGGTGAAAGTTATGGTTGTAAAAAACAAGGGTCACAGAAATTTTTCTAATGTCATTACCTTGAAAAACTAAATGCTTTATTAGAGTAAATAATGAGCATGATTGATTCATATTTACCTTTATTAACATGTAAATTATAAGTACAAGCATTTGCATGCAATATTGTGTGCATGCATACACACATGCGCACACACGCACACACACACATACTCTTGTGCTCTGATGGAAGTACACTTGAACTGTGGGATTTGACCTAGTTTTCTTCTTCCTCCACCTCCTTGAGGAAACCTTCGATTTTTTTGAGCTTGTAGCACTGCAGTGCACTGCTTCTCTTTCATTCTACCTGAGGACCTTGCTTGTCTATCCATAGGTTATTATATCCTCCTACCCCTATTGGAAAATCTATGGCTTCTCTCCCTCTGTATCTCATCCATTCCATTACATTAACAATTATCTCTATTTAGATTGCATGGCATCCAACTAT
The DNA here is from genome assembly GCA_020662805.1 of Glaucomys volans. Classification (NCBI taxonomy): domain Eukaryota; kingdom Metazoa; phylum Chordata; class Mammalia; order Rodentia; family Sciuridae; genus Glaucomys; species Glaucomys volans. Next base: position 397,790 of record JAJEJO010001138.1, on the reverse strand, counting down.
ATCTAGTTGTCCTGAGATTGTGACCTGGATTTCTAGCTACTTGCAAAACATTTCAAACTGGATGACTTGACAAATTCTCCTAATGCTAGTTTTTATTTTCAAATAAGTCTATTAGAATCACCAATATATTCAATTCATCAGCCTTGACTCCCTATTATATTTCTATATTGAATAAACTCCAATTGTATTATTTTTCTCATGTTGCTAATATTTCTATCTCATTGTTTTCACTTCCACCATAGGTTAGGCTTTTATTGCTTCTGAATACTTATTCATCTTTAACAAAATTTTTATTACAATTGTCAACACATATGAGGAAGTTGTAAAACTTACGAACATTCATCTTATGTTATGGAAGGATGGAAATGATGTCAAATAAAATTATTGTGAAAGATAGTATTATCCATATTTTAAGTGAAGGATTTTTTCAACAACTATTTTGGCTGAATTTAGCTTTTTTATTTATTTTTATTGGTGCATCATAATTATACATAAAAGTGGATTTGTATCTCTGTATACACATACATAATTTAATCACTCTCAACACAACTTTTTATTTAAGGACTAGCTTTAGCCATTTTCTGTTTTCTGTTCATTACATATGACCATTTTCTCCTACTTGGTTGCAGTATTTTATTTTCTTTCTTGATTTCTAAGAATTCTATCCATTAGAAAGAATATTTCTGTTTGTCTAGCACAGGCATTATACATTTTTCTTGTTATCTGCCTTTTGATTTTACTATTTATTTTGCCATGAAACTTTTAAAAATGCAATTAAAATGATCAATTTTTTCTTTTGTAGAATTTGGAAATGGCTCTTTATTCTAAATATATAAAAATTATCACATTTCCTTTGATCCTCCGTTGTTTCACTGTTTTTACATTTAATTTTTATTGCATTTTTAGCTTGTTCTGTTTGATTTATACGTGGAATTTTGTTTCTCTTCAAATGATTCCTCTTCAATTTCAAACATTAGCTTTAAAGAAGAAAATAAATATATTAACCATATTTATTAGAATGCTGCCTTTATCATATTGAAATTCCACTTTGTATCTACTGTTGGACTTTTCAAATTGTTCCAGAAGACTGTGTAACTTTTCATGTATTAGTTGCACACTGCTGAAAGTAAGCCTAAGATTCTTGAATAATGACTGAACATACATATTATATTCTGTAGAGTTGACCTATTAAAATTATTCTGCTTATTTGCAATTAAAAATGGAAAATATCTTCCTACATCTATGACAAACTTGTCCCCAATCTTTGCAGCAGTTATAAAAACTCTGCCCTCTTTGTCACTCTGATCCCACTGTCCCTAGTCTCCAAATACACACTTTATATTTTGATTGAATTTCAGTTGCTTGCAGGGATTCATACTCCTTTTATGGTCAGGCCCTTGGTAAGGAGAATGACAGGCTTTGATATAATACTAGATGTGTTTTGCTGAGGCTGTCACCTGGCTATGGGACATTTAATGACTGAATGACAGAAAGGCACAATACTCCTTACAAGATAGGTGTAATTTTGCAAGCTGCCATCTATCCATCAGTTATAGAAGTCAATAGAAATATCTTAAGGAAGGCCAACTAGAATTTCTTTGTAATAATTTGAAAATAAAAGAAACACGGTGTTTCTATAAAAAAATAAGTACTCTAATAACAACTGGCCCCCTTTTCTCATTTTGTTTGCTCTCACTATGCAAATTAAAAGGCAGTATTTTTTTTTCTTCACCTTAAGTACATCTTCAATCAGAGAGAAAATATTAACACATTGGAAATTATATGGTGATTTACATTAAAATTAGCAAGTATACTCTTTCAACTATAAAATCAGTGGGATAATCTTTTTTTTTCTTTCATTAACAAACAGATATTGGTGAGGTTGAACATTCAAGGTGATGTGCTAGATAAACTAGGGGAATAAAACTTGTTCAAGTTTATTTCTGACTTTGAGCAACTTATCTAGTTATAGTATAAGTAGATATATGAAAAATTATGAAAAGCAAAAGACAGCTCAGGATAAGGGATGAATGAGTAGTAGAGAAGATAGGTGTAGTGTGAATTCAAATGAGAAATTTCACTTCCTCTGGGAAGGGAAGTGAGAGGGGTAGCAATAACTCAAGGCTTTTGAGAATATAAGCTTTGAGGCTGACATTCAGGAGCAGATAGTATTCAATAAGTGAAGAGGAATGAAAAGCTGAAAAGGATAAAGTGTTTAGGTCAGTGAGCACCGAAATGCCATGCTTAATTTTTCTGTGGGGAGCACAAGAGTATTTGTGCTCCATTTTGGTTATAAAAGTGAATTGCTTTTTGTAATTAATGGTGCAGCCTGATGGGGCACTTATGCATTTTTTCCAAATGTTGGGCTATCTTTCTACTTCTTTGGAGGAATCATGCAATGCAGTAAGTGTAAACTTCCATTTTTCTCTGTGTCTATGTTGGTCATTATTATGCTAAATTCTTGCAAATGTGGCATCATTTTCTTAGGATGCATCCAAATAGGTATGTCTTAAATCTCCACTGAATGAAGTATATTTTTCAATATTGCTTATTATGATATTTCATCTTCTTGTGTGATTAGAGTTACTTGTGGTCTTAATGCTTGAGATATAAAATTCTTGTAATTACATGTGAATAATTGTATTTCCTCAAGAGTCAACCGGACCAAAAATCTGTTGTTATGGCTATATTTTTTCATAATATATATTTTTGAGAATTTAAGGAAAAATAAACCAGGAATAGTCCTCTCCAAAAGTTTGTCTGATATCCTGTTCCATTCCCTTACAGTATTGCAGATGCACACGGCAGCAAAAATACCACATAATAACAAAAAAACACTCATACAGTATTTCCTATTTGCCAGATACCTTTCTACTGTGTATGCATATGTGTGTGTACACACACACATACATACGAATGTATTTGCACACTCGTGTACTGTGTGTGTATGTGTGTGTATACTTGTTTAACCATTCCAATAACCTACTTTCCATATGAGCAAACTCTAGAAAAGTTAGCTTGCTAACTTTCCAAGGCCAGGCAGGCAGTAAATGGCAAAGCTGGGACCTGAACTCAAACAATCTGTCTCTAGAGCCTGTGTTCTTAACCATGAAAACCTCAAGGTGCTTCAGCTCAGCAGCAGTTCTACTTATCATACAGTTCTGTGTATTTGAAATGACATTATAAATTCTCTTGATTTGAGTTATAAATTTCTTTTTGTGACTAGACAGCACTTTCTCACCTTTGTATTTTATAAATATAGGTTTATTGATTTGTAAAATCTGTGTTTGTTTGCTTTCTGGTTTTAAATTTTATATTTTCTCCTTTTATTAAATTTGAAAATGACTTGAAAATTTGTCCCATGTTTTAACCATATTATCTAGTTTGCAGCTTTATAATAGAAAAGAAATGGAATAATAAATCTTCTGTAAATGAGACATGAGAAAGTAGATTTGAAATTGTGTGTTTTAGCTAATTACTTAGTCAATAGTTATGGTCAAACAAAAAGGCTATTTGAAAAATAATCTTTTGAGAAGTTTTAATGATTTTGAACATAAATAGAGATAATATGTGTGCAATAATTCTTCCTGAGACTCAGTTAATAGAAAATTTTGATAAACTCATTAAATCATTACACAGAGACACAGTCATTTTTCTCCATTGTTAAAAGAATCACCAGTGTGTTATTCATTGAACATTTATAATCTGCTCACTAGTCTTAGTGCAGCCAGAGCAATTTTCAATTTATTGCATTAAAAAACAAAACTGACAATGTTTTCAAAAAATACAACAGAGGGAGGATAACCTCAATTCTGACTAATGTCAAAGTTAAGAGTGAACAAGTGATGTATAAAATTTCCTTCTTTCTGTCAAGCTTGCAAGATAAAAGGAAAAAGCAAATCATTTAAATATGACTTTACACAATGTTGTAAATTATATCATGGAAGAGCAAAATTCTTTTCAGAGTAGATAAGTGTTAAAAACAATTTTTCTTATTTTGGACTAATCGATCTATCCTAGTAATTTATATTTTCCTTATAAGATGCGGAGATACTGAATCCAACAGTGGTAACGACTAGAAAGTTATATATTAAACTAAAATTGGAGAGGGGACTGAGGCAAAAGACCCCATCTGAAGGACCCGTATCTCATCCCTTCCCAATGGATGCCTTGCTTTTATGCTGGAGCATGGAGTGGGTTCACTAGAACTGAAATAGCTCAGGTTGAGGAAATGAACTAAGGAAAGGAAAAATCATTTTCTGTGGGAGCTACTTCTAAACAAAGGAATAGAGAATTGCCCAGAGAGAGTTTAAAAAAGATCCTGCTCTTCAGAGTGCTGCAGATTCTGTGGAGGAAACCCAAGTGTTAGCGGGAATGAGAGAAAGAAGAAGCAGGTCTAACTGGAAAAATACGTGATGCGTGTGATTTGCTGAGTGACTGTCTGGATTGAGGAAAGGTTTTTTTTTGTTTGTTTGTTTGTTTTTTTAAGACAGCCTCAATTTTTCCCCTATTACACCTTAAAGTTTCTTTTTTTTCCCCTTTTAATTCCCCATATAAAATAATTCTTACATTACTGAACATCTTGAGGCCATTGCTTTCACGAAGGATTATGTTTTAAACCCTATCCCTATATCTATTCCTAAGTGGGAGGTGTATAGCTAGGTAGGTTATTTCCTAAATTTCCATGCATGTGGTGATGAACTGCTTACAGGCTACAGAAAGTGTAGCTTCTAAAGGCTGTGACTTTTAGTGAAGTACATGTGAAGTTGAGAGTCACTTTCCCAGTGTGGAAGAATTCCCTGAAGAAGGAGGCTCTGAATCAAAATAATTAATGGGTAGTCATGCTGTAATCTGCCAACAGAAAGGTAGTCATCAAAACTATATAGAGGGGCTGGAGTTGTGACTCCGTGGTAGAGCGCTTGCCTGGCACGTGTGAGGCCCTAGGTTCGATCTTTAGCACCACATATTAATAAATAAATAAAATAAAAGATCCATTGGACAAATAAAAAAAGTTTTTAAAAAAGAATGAAAGTTTGTAAAATGGAAAAAAAATATAAAAAACTATATAGAGAGCCAGGCATGGGTGCACATCCACTGTAAGTCCAGTGGCTCTGGAGGCTGAGGCAGGAGGATTGCAAGTTCAAAGCCAGCATCAGCAACTTATCAAGGTCATAATCAACTTAGCAAGAACCTGTCTCAAAATAAAACATTAAAGGAAAGGGCTGAGGATGTGACTCAGTGGTTAAGTGACCTGGGTTCAGTTCCCAGTACAAAAAACAAAAACCAACCAAACAAAAAGAACTATATATAGAGAAAATATGCATGAGCGTGTGTGTGTGTGTGTGTGTGTGTGTGTGTGTGTGTGGTGTGTGTGTGTGTGTGTGTGTGTGAGAGAGAGAGAGAGAGAGAGATGCTGAAACATAACTCTTCTATTATGGGACCCACAGGATCTCTAAAGATAGGGAAGATAGGGATATGTGAATTTAGATTGTGCTATCTTCTAGGAAAATTTCCTTTTGATAAGTGTGACACAAAACAGCAAAGATTAATGGAGCACCATATTAGATAATTGCATGTCTCATGAACCAATTGTATATATAATTGCCCCAAAAGTCCTACCATATTTTCCTAAAGACTATGCCCAGCACTTGAGACATTTGATGAGAAAGAAAAATCACGACAGTAGCATGATCTTTTTTTTTTTTCCTGCTGAAGGTGATGGAGTACATTAAACCCAAATGCTATACCAAATATATTTAGCAACCATTTTACCCATTAGCCACACTTGTTTGGGTGGTTCTCAGAATGATAACCCACTAGAAACCATATACAAAGATTGAACTTAGATGACTGGGCTCTTGGTTGTAATTTCAGTAACTAACTTCTTTGTTTTCTCTCCTCAGTAGGGATCATCAGCCCCTAGCTCTCCATAGCTGCTCATTCTTTGAGCAAAATACTCTTCAAATTTTGTATTTCCTGTCAAAAATCTACTCTCATCATAAAATGGATTTTGACAGGGGATTATAATGTTCTGTTTTCTGTGACTGCTACTCTAATTGGATTTTTCACTAAGAAAGTTTCATCAAAACCTAATGAAGATACAATTATTGAGTCCAGAGTAAAGGGGCAGCTGTTCCTGCATGTGGAATTCCTATTTTATGAGGCTAAGCATTTATCCATTGGTTTCATTCTCTAGTTTTAGAAGCTTAGACATAAGCTTCAATTAATCATGATCTCTATTTTGAGTAGAAGATGAGGCTGAAAAATGGACTATGCTTTCCCAAAGTAGATAAGCAAGAGGATAAATTTCCAGAGACTTATCGCTAGATTAAAGTCAGAGTTTACCATAATATATTTAGACAAAATAGCTTCATCTAACTTGAAATATCATGTTAGTAGCTTTAAGGTCATATCAAAGGTCGAAATGCTTTCCTGATAAATGCACAAATATTATGTTTTTAGAATCAAAGAGAAGAGATCATTACAGAATTTTGTAAATTCCCTCCAATAGGAGGTAGAAGGCTGGAGGTGCGGATACGCTGTAGCCATCAGAGAGATGAAGCCTGGTATTCAAAGCTCTTGTATCTGCTGATTATCAAGATGAATCCACATATGTCTTTACCAGTTGGGCAAACATAGCTGCAACAAACGTTTTGTGAACACTTGTGATTCTCCGTTGTTGATTTTTTTTCCAGATTTCCAGGGCTCTCTTTATGTCCTTTGGATTTTAGCATGGGTTGGAAACTATTTTATGCTGTTTTAGTTTGCAAACCATTTTACTGCACTTATTATGTGCCAGGCATTATTTAAATTCTTCACAAATATTAACTTCTTGGTGGTTCTACTCTGCCAAAGAGTAGGCAGAGTAGTAGGTGTAAAGGCAATAGAACCTAATGTACAGGTGAGATTTAGTAGTTCCACGTGTTTCCTATCTCATTTTAACTATTTAGGATAAGGGTTTGAGGAGTTCATCACAGTGCAAGTCTTGATGGGAGGCTGATATCTTTAATTTCTAGGTGAACAAGTTATTTTCCTTCAGCTACATCATATGTAGAGTCCTTGGATCCATCATATAAGCTCTGCCCACCTCGCCTTCAAGTTTGCTCAGAAGATAGAAACTTCCTACTAATGGTAGAATAAACTAACACATGAGTGAGTTGCTGAGTCAACAGTCATAGCAGTAGTAGTGCCAGGAATCTGCCATGCTGTTTGTAGCAAGGCCAGTGTTGGAAGGGGCTGGGACATAGTTTGGTGGCATGCCTGTTTGTTTGTTTTCCAGTACTGGTAATTGAAACTAAGGGCACTCTACCACTGAGAAACAAACCCAGCTCTTTATAAATTTTTATTTTGAGACAGGGCCTAAGTTGCTGGGGCTGGCCTTGAACTTGTGATCATCCTGCCTCACCTTCCTGAGTATCATGAATTACAGGAATGCACCAATGTGCCTGTCTTCTGGCATGGTTTTAAGCACCAACTTGAACTGTCTCTGGGCCTAGTTCTCCAGTTCTTCCTGTGGTTGAACTAGAATTATCTTTTTAATGCATTCCTTTTCTACTGACTGAATGAACCCTTTATAACTTCAAACTGTGTAAGAACTGTGCTATTATGTCTGGAGGTGGTCTAAGCAGTATAATACTGTACATTATCCTCATTTCTCACTTTTTCTAATAAACTCCTGCTTATGACTCTGTGTGAATCTCTTGAAATTCTTCCTAGAGGATAGCAAGATCCAGTGGATATGAACCCCCACAGCCACTTCATCTCTGCAAGCCAGCCTCCTCTGTAGCATGACATTACCTCAGGGTTGCTACCCTCTAAGATCTTTCACTCTTGAGCCTCAATTCATAATCTGTTACTAACGTCTTTTTCTACTCCCCTGATTTTACAATGTGTAAAATGTGCCTTTTTTCATCTTCCTATTCTTAAGAAAACCTGAATTTGCTTGCATGGCTTATAACCAAAAATCCCTGCTTGAAGAACTCCAAATATTAGACATGGGCAGTGAACATTTTCCATTTGTTATGTAAATCTGGAGGTTTAAAATAAATTTTATTCCATCATTGGACAAAGAATCAGGCACAAAAACTGCAAATGGAAATGACATATTGTTTTCCAAGGTCCAGAATGTTTAAAGGACATATAAGTGATAATTTCAGAGCGCAAAAAATTTCAAAGCAACATTTTGAAAATGTGCTTTGCCAAATTCTAGTTCTCCAAGAGAGAAGGTCTGAAGAAGATTCTGAAACTAAAAGATTTTGAAAAATAGAGCAAACCATATACTTTTCTTAATACATTGCTAAATTTTGGATTCTAAGAAAGTTCTGAACAAAAGAAAGCATTTTTAATTTTGACAAGAACTTTTCAAATATATTCGACACTGCCATCATTTTTATGCAATATTCTTAGAATTCCTTAGAACAAGTGTTCTGTGACACATTACAGAAAAACACAGTAAAGTTTAGTTATTGAGTATATGAGACAAATAGAGACCAAAATAGGACAAAATGGCAGATAAACTCTTGGGCATTAACTCACAATCTATTATTAAAAGTCTGTTCCTACTATTTTACTATTACAATGTACGGACTATGGTTCTTTCCCCCACCATCCTATTAATCAAATTAACCACAAATGCCAGGTGTATGGTGACAACAGGGGTGAGCATTAGCTCTTGGGCCTTAACTGACAAATTTGTTACCCACTAAAATCATTTATGCTCTAGCCTGAGTTCATAACAGTCATTTTCTACACCCCCCGTCTTACAGTGTATAAAATGTGCCTTTTCTCACCTTCTTATTCTTAATCAAATTAACCATAAATGCCAGGTATAAGTTAGTGCCATGAGATATTTATAAGAATCTCCTCCACAAAAAAGAAACTCCTTATAGATACTATCATAAAAATGCTATATCATTTTTACCTTGGTGACTCAATTAAAGGCTGGACCTTTGATTGGTCATGGGCAGTTTTGTCTTCTTTCTCAAGTCTGTCCCCTTCACCTGGAGGTGAAGGCCCCCACCCCGTTATTTTCCTGATTAAAACTTTGCCCGTATATTTATGCTGACATGACTCATATTCCATTTTTATCAGCACCAAGTCAAAAGTTCCCATCTCTGGTATCATATCCATTAAGGACAAAATGTTATACTATTCTTGACTAATCTGAAGAATTTAAACTAACCGGTTTGATATTTCCTTTTAGAAGCTTCAGATAAATTTAAAAGTACTTATTGACTGTTATGTTTTAGAAACCAGCATGGCATAATATTTATGAGGTAGGAATTTGGGGATACAGAGAAAAGAAAATAATGAATCTTAAAGAGAAATGCAGGAAATGCCCATGAACCCTTGAAATTCAAAATGCCAACTTCCAAGCAACCCGGTGTTGCTTGGAACACTTCCTTCCACCTGAGACCTTTCCTGTATATCCTTACCTGAAGAAAATAGCTGGATGCAAGCACAGCGTGCAAGTGGAAACCGGCATGAAATTGTGTGACCCTGTTCTGACTCAACCTCTAATTTGGCCCCTAGCTGCTTTCCCTCCATAATAAATATTTAAATTCCAGGCCAAGGCTTGCTGCCTCTTACTCTTCTTTTTTTTAGTTGTTAGTGGATCTTTATTTATTTATATGTGCTGAGAATCAAACCCACTGCCTCACACATGCTAGGCAAGTGCTCTGCCACTGAGCTACCACCCCAGCCCAGCTTCTCACTCTTGAGAAGGCCCACATTCTCCCTTCAATGTGAACTTGGATTCCTAAGTAAATCTCTCATTGTAGTTTTATATGGCTATCTTGAATCTCTTTTCTGTGTTTGCCAGGACTCCTTTATCTTGAGTTGAGATCCCCCTCTCTGTAACCTCCTCAAATCAATTCCAGTTAAACAAACAAACTTTGTAGCTAGAATGTTTGGGCTCAATTTATGGGTATTCTCCATTATTAGGTACATGGATTCAGACAAGTTTTTCGGCCTCCTTATTCTTCAAACTCAACATCCTGAGAATGAGATGTGACAAAAATTAAATGAGCTAACTTGCAAAGAAGTAGTCACATAGTGATATAGGAGATAGGAACTTTGGACCTAATGACAGAGGAAATCAGACCAAAGAGTTTGAACACACAGACAAAGCTTTAATTGGAGAGCTTTGCCTCGAAAAATTGGGGACAAATGAGGAAGAGAAAAATTCAGGCTGGCCTTAAACAAGGGAAGAAGCCAGCTGAGGTGGGGGAAGATCTTTGAAGTATCTTGGTGCCTTCCTCCACCTGGTCTCTGTGGTGGATTTGATTCAGAATAAGAGGGTGAGAAAAGGCACATTCCACAGACTGGAAGAGTGGGCGAAGAGGAGTGTAGTGTGTTATGAATTTAGTCTTAAAAGTGAAATATTTTATTGAGTAAAAAATTACAAATTAAGGCCCAAAAGCTTATCCACTCTTTTGTCCCTGACCCAATCAAAATTGTACATATGAATGGTGCACAGGATGTTGTTTTGAAACATGTGCACAATATGTAGTGACCAAACCAGGGTAATTAGTTTTAACAAATAAATTATTTGCTACTGAATGCAGGAAATACCCATGAGTCTTTGAAATGCAAGACAAACATTTGTGAGCAACCCAGCCCATTCCTTAGCTTGTACCTTTGGCCCAGACACTTGACCTGCATGCTTGATTAATGCTCTTGTCTACAAAAAGTAGCATGAAAGAAATGTGCAAGCACTGGAAAAACTGGCACAAAATTATATAAGTCTGTACTGATTCTATTTTGAGGTCAGATGTCACAACCGTCCCTCTATAAATATTAAGACCCCACATCAAGGGTTTTTTGTCTCTCCTTTTGGAGATAATCTGCATTCTCCTTTGAATGTGTGTTTCTTGCTTTACTCCAAACTTACTCATTTCTGAGATAACCCACATTTTCCCTTAAATATGTCTGTGCTTTCCTACATTGTCGATGATGCTGCAAAAAAAATTTTTGCTCCCAAATACCCAATATTTTATTTATACTCTTTTATTTAATTTATATTTTTCTTTTGTTAATTGTATTAGCTACAAGTGATTTACAATAGAATTAGGGTTGCTAAAAATATTTATTAGATATATTATATACATTTTGAATTAAAAATGTACATACATATATTTTTCCTAATTAAAATGATCCAGCTAACTAAAAGCTAAATCCAAATTGCAGCAAACATGCTTGCTTTATGAGAAGTGTTCAACAAATGTCATGAATTGTTCTTCAGAAAATGGACAAAGATAATCTTTGGAAGTTTTAAGATACATGAATATAAAAATAAAGTGAGGGCGACTAATGGTAAATAAGAGAAACCCACATTATCATGCAGCTCCCCAAGACTGAATTAAAACAAGAGTTCTGTGACAACACACTGAGGTAGGAAGACTAAGGAAACACAGATAGGCAGCTCAGACAGCTAGCAAGAGTAAAAACCAAAAATATCAGTTTCAAAATAGAACAGGAATTAATAAAAGGACAGATGGGGAAAGCATTGGGTATGTGCTGGCTTAGTGGGGTAGGGTAAGCTCCCCTCTGATAAGTGGAAAGAAATTCTCCTGCTGAATTTAAGCTAAATATGTGCCACTGTCCAACAAAATCACAATCAGCAGAAAATAAGCTAGGTTATAGAGAACTGAACCAATATAGGAGCAAACACCAGCACTGACCAGCAGAGACAGAGGAGAGGCAGCAACAGCTTAAGAGGATTCTTTGTTTGGACTTCCTGACTATGAGATTAGAAATCCCTGCAGTTCACCATTATTTTTCATATTTAGCTGTCTCTATTTTTTTTTCCTCTTTGTTCTTGTTATACTTGCTTTTTGAATATTCAAGACCAAATAGCCACTTTGGTTTTACTTTTCACTGGACTGAGTCAGTGGGTACCCAGGCCTCAAGTCTGTTGAAACAGGAGTAAGACTCTAACATGAATTTAGGAGAACTTTGGGAGCCAATTGAAGCCACTGGTTCAATCTGCTATCCGTCTGCAGAGCAGAAAAAGGTGAAGTGCACTTTTATTTGAAATTGGTGGTCTGATTTCTAGGATAAGGGGTGTGGCTGATGGAGTGGCATTAGGATTGGGTGGGAAAGTGGTGACCCTGCACCATCATCCTCATGCCCAGAAAATCTAGGGGATAGGCCAATGCATCCCACACACCTCTCCCAGCACAAGTACTGAGGCTCTTGGAGAAGGTTGCCGTCAACTCAGGTCAATCTCTAGGCTGTGAGGGTGAGAGGTCTAGCCAACAGTCCTGCCAGTTGTAGTCCCTCTCCTTCAAAATAACAAAATCATTTATTTCTGTATTTTTGCAGTGCTGGAGATTGGGGACCACATCCCCATCCAGCTATTTATTTATTTAGAGACAGGGTCTCACTAAGTTAATCTTTTGTATTCCTACCCTTCTTTCTATTTTCATTACTTTTAGTCCCTTCTCATTTTAGTTTGGTATGCTTAATCTTTGCAGCCTATTGTATTTCATTTTTTATACACATTTCTCTTTGTTTTAAAAACAGTAGAAGGATGAAAATAATTAAGATGAGAAATGAAATTAATGAAATAAGAAATAAAAAAAATAAAGATTCAAGATTCAATGTAATGAAGAGTTGGTTCTTTGAAAACATAACTAAAAATGATAACCAAAGAGAGAGAGAGGGAGAGAGAAGAAACAATAAAATTAGAGACCAAAATGATATTCACAAACTCTGAAATCCATAGGATCCTTAGGGGTTACTTCAAAAACTTACATGTGGATTAATTTGAAAATCAAGAAAAAAGGACAAATTTCTATACACATACAAACTATGAATATTGAACCAAGAAAACCTAAAGAGACCAATTACAACCAATGGTCATTCTTGTTGAAACAGCAATAAGAAGACTTGCAACAACTAAGAAGACTTCAGTGAATTCTCAGCTGAATTCTAGCAGACCTTTAAAGAAGAACTAATGCCAATGCTCCTCAAATTGTTTCATTAATAGAAATATGGAATTCTTCCAAATCCATCCTATGAAACCAGTATCACTGCAATACCAAAACCAGATAAGTACATGTCAAAGAAAGAAACCTATCGACTATTATCCTTAGTGAACACAGATGCAAAAATTCTTAATAAAACATTAGTAGCTGGGTGTGGTGGTGCATTCCTCTAATCCCCAAGACTGAAGTGGCTGAAGCAGGAGGATTGCAAACTTGAGAGCAGCATGGGCAACTGTCTCAAAAAAAAATAAAAAAAAAAAAAAAAAAAAAAAAGGGCTAGAGACGTAGCTCAGAGTTAGAATACTTCTGGGTTAAATCCCCAGCACCAAAAGTAAAATAAAATATTAGCAAATTGTTTTCAAAAGCAAAAAGAAGACTGCACATCATGATAAAGTTTGCTTCACCCCAGGATGAATAAGTAAGTGCAATTCATTAAACAAACAGAATTAAAGACAAAATTCACATGATTGTCTCAATAGAGGCAGAATAAGCCTTCAATAAAATTTAGTACTTATTTATGATAAAAATATTGATAAAATAAAGGAATGAAAGAATGTACCTAAGCATTATAAAGCTACATATGAGAAACCCAAAGCCAAATGAAGAAAACATGAAAGCATTTCTTCTTAAATCAGAAATAAGACAAGGATGTCCATTCTCAACATTCCTATTCAATATAGTACTTCAAATTTTAGCTAGATCAATTAGAAAAGGGAAGAAAATAAAAGGATTATGAATAGGAAAGGAAGAAGTCAAATCATCACTACTTCTGGATAATATGATACTATATTTAGAAGATCCCCTGCCCCAAAAACACTCCACCAGAGGACTTTTAAAGCTGGTTAACAAATTCAGCAAGTAGCAGTATACAAAAAAAAAACAACATAAATCAATAACTTTTCTATACACCAATAATAAATGTGCTGAAAAAGAAACAGAAAAATAATTCCATTCACAATAGCCTCAAAAGATTCTTACATATACTGGGAACTAAATGAAACCAAGGATGTGAGAGACCTCTAAAATGAAAACTTTAGAACACTGAAGAAAAAAATGGAGAAGACATAGAAGATTGGAAGACCTCTTATGTTCTTGGATTCGAAGAACTTGTTAAAATAACCATGTTACCAAAAGTGATTTACAGAATCAATGCAACCCCTAGCAAAACCACCAATGATATTCTCACAGAACTAAAACAAATACTATTTAAATTCATTTGGAAGGATGAAAGACCCAGAATAAACAAAGCAATTTTGAACAAAATAAACAAGGCTGAAGGCATCACAATGCCTGATTTCAAATTATATTACAGAACTATAGTAACAAAAACCACATGGTACTGGTATTAAAAAAAAGAAAAAAAAAGATGTTAACCAATGAATAGAAGATACTAAGAAAAATTTACTCAGATACATCTGATACATCAGTCATCTGATCTTTGAGAAAGGCACCAAAAAAATACTTTTGAGAAGGGATGGCCTTTTCATAAATGATTCTGGGGAAACTGGATATCCATATAAGAATGAAACTATATCCCTATCCCTCACTATGCACAAAAAACAACTCAAACTGGACCAAAGATACAGGAATTGGAGCAGAAAGTTTTCAATTGCTACACGAAACATTCTAACATATAGGTGCAGGGTATATCTTCTTCAGTAGGACTCATAAACTTCAGGAAATAAAACCAAAAATTGCTGGTGGGGTTGCACATTGGTGGAGCCACTCTGGAAATCAGTATGGAGATTCCTTAGAAAACTTGGAATGGAACCATCATTTGACCCTCCTATTCCACTCCTTGGCTTATACCCAAAGGACTTAAAATCAGCATATTACGGTGATGCAGCCACATCAATGTTTATAGTAGCTTAATTCACAATAGCTAGATTTTGGAACCAACCTAGATGCCCTTCAATAGATGAATGGATAAAGAAACTGGTATATATACACAATGGAATATTATTCAGTCATAATGAGGAATAAGATTATGGCATCTGCAGGTAAATGGATGGAACTGGATAATACCAAGCTAAGTGAAATAAGCCAATCTCCAAAATCCAAGTGGACGATGATATATAACAATGGGGGGAGAGGGCAAGGTAAGAATGGAGGAAGGATGGATTGCACAGAGGAAAATAAGGGGTGAGGAGGGGGTGGGGGAAAGGAAAGAGAATGAAGCAAGCATCATTACCCTATCTACATGTATGATTACACAAATGGTGTGACACTTCTTCATGTACAACCAGAGAAATGAAAGAGGTACCCCATTTGTGTACAATGAATAGAAATAAATAAATAAATAAATAAATGGTATGGCATTGAATTATAGAGCTTCTGTCCAACAAAGGAAATAAGAGCATGAAGAGAAAATCTGTAGAATGGGACAGATTTTTGCCAGAAAATGAAGTAAAGCAGACTCAGAGAGTCAAGTGTTGCATGCAGAAGCTGAAGAGAAAAAAAGGAAAAAAAAAATCTCATGAAATGGAAAAGAGGGCAGTAGATTTAGAGCAACAGGATCAGGGAGAAGAATGAAGGGAGGAAAAGGAGACATAGTGAGGAATGAAATTGATAAAATTATGTTATGTGCATGAACAAATTATTGCAATGAATTCTACTATTATGTATAATTATACAAATTTTAAAAATAAATGAATAAATAAAAATAGCTATAATCCTGTCCTTGCTTTTATATTGCTTTACATTTTGATGGTAGTTTTAAGGGTGAACTGTCCTACACACTTTTTTAATAATTATGTTTGTGTATCATATCTTTGATAAATTTTCATAACATCATTTTTACTTGTTCCTGCATTCCAGAATCCACATCAAAAAACATTAGGAAATAAATTGATTTTAAAAATTTGGAAAAAATGAAAAAAGAAAATAAAGTGATAAAATTATAAGGTCTCTTTTTCTTTCTGCTTTTCACATACAAATACACATAAACACACACCCAGAGAGAGAGAGAGAGAAAGAGAGAGAATCTATTCACTAAATATTCACAAATGATTTTTACTTAAGTATTTGAGTGGATAAAAACTAGTAACCATTAATTCAAATAAAGAGAGATTTGGTATTGTCTATAAGTAATGTCTTAAGGAAGAAGGGAAAAATTCTTGAGACTTGAATAATTCACACATGAAGAGTTAAAACAATCATTCAGTATTGTGTCAAATGAAATAGTTTCTCGTAATTTGAAATCTTTTCCAGTGTGCCTAGTTGTATCAGCTTTTGAATCTTGTCAGCCACCTATTTATACTCCCCTCACATTGAGGATAGTTACTGGTGAAGTATGGCAAATTGAAACTATTTTAGTGATGTAATTAAAATTACTAATCAATGATTTTGAGTTAATCACGATGGTTATTTTTCTTTTGAATTTAACCTAAAGAGATAGGTTTTTCAAAGAGGAACAGGGGCTTTCCTGAAGAGAAACTCTCTTCCTGTGTTTAAGGAATTGAATTGCCATGTTTTTAAAGGGTGTTGTGGCTAGGACCTGAGGCCAGCCTGTAGGAGTCAAGAGCAGCTCCCAGGTTGCAGCCAGAATGAAGTTACTTTGCATAAACAGAAGTTAATGAATTCCACAACAACCTGAATGTTTTGGATGAGAACTCTCGAAGTGAAAACTAAATGAGCATTTATTCCACACTGTCAGGTCGGATTTGGGCAGCTGCAGGGGGAGGGAGCAAGGACACCTAGCAACACACTGCACCAGAAGTGACCAATCAGAGGCAGACCTACTGACCCTGACATCCACCTTGGTCCACCTTTTCCTGGGCAGGACCCCTAGCCTCTTCCCCTGTATAAAGACTCTGAGCAGCCAAAACCACATGTGATTTCTTCTGGCTTTCCCACCCCAACTTTCACCCCAGGGGGCTGGAGATTTTGCCCAGGAGCACAAACTCTAATAAATCCTAATCCAACTACTTTTGTCTTACTCTGGTGGTCCCAAACCGGCTCTGGTGAGCTTACATCTTTGGCCACCCACCGCCTGCACGAGCTTATGTTTGGTGCTGAAACCCGTGGGGGCTTTTGATCTTCTCCACTGGGGGAAAATCAGCTCTCTCATTCAAAGGAGCCAGGAGATTCCTGCACTGCTGTTTCTCTTTAGCTGGGCCAAGAGAACTGGGGTAAGTTCCCTTGCCTTTTCTTTTGTCTTCCAGTTGAACTCTCCCTGGTCTCTCCATAAGTCGCACGCGCCACAGACCCCCTGCCCTTTCGGCGTGGTAGAATGTGGAGATGTCCCAGCCTCTGCTAGCCCCTCATTTTTTCCATTCTGGACCTCTGTAGGCCAAGAGACGTCCTGTGTCAGTCCTATGGAGACGTCCTATGGAGTGTCAGTGTCCATTTTCCGGTGATCATGACCAGAAGGTGGGACGTCTCTTTCTGCCCATGTTCACCTCCGGGTAATACTGGAAGACTATAGGAAATACCGACCTTTTGGCTGCCCTTACCATAATTTCACTAGATGACCACCAAAGGAAGTAGCCAACTTAACAGACAGGTGGTGCCTTGGTTTTATTAGAGTTTGTACCTTGCCCCCACCTCTCCTTTTTCTGTCTGCTTCCCTACCCAAACCCTTCTTGTCCAGGACAGTACCAAACCTTCCCCATCGTTCTCTTCCTTCACATTTTCGGATCCACCACAAATGCCTTCTGCTCCTGGCCCTTGTCTTCCACACCCTTACTCCTGCCCAACTTCTTCTGCCTTTTCCTCTCCTCTTCTGGTAACTGCAGGCCCGCCCCTTTCTGCCTCTCCTGCCAGCAGCGGAGACTGCATGTCTGTCCCTCCTGCCAGCAGCAGCGACTACATTTCCATCAACCATGTGCCCGCCCCTCCTGCTCGCAGGGTTGACCATGTGTCCAAACCTCCTGCCCACAATGGTGACCATATGCCTGCCCCTTCCACCTGTCACCTCCTCTGTCTCCCCCAACTCCACCCCTTCCTTCCTTGGCAACAGCTTCTCCTTCTCTTCCTCCATCTCCTCCTACGCCACCTGTGACACTTCCATGCCCGCCCTTTCCCCTCCTCCTCTCTACACCCTCTGCTGCTACAGTGCCCGCCCCTGGCTCTGCCAAACTTGCTCCAGCTCTGCAGCTGCCAGCAGCAGGTCCTCTGCCTGCCCGGCCCTGCCATGCTACAGCCAGCAGCCGAGGACCTAGATTTGAGTGCTCAGGTTCAGCCCATCTGTGCTGAAATCTGCAGATGCCTGTGCCTCCACCAAACCCCACCCACACGGACCTCTAGAGGTTTAGGGTCTTCCTCTGCTGACTCCTCTACTTATATTAAGTGAGGGAAATTACCCAAAATCCAAATAAAAATCTAGCTTTATTCCTTCACCGCCTTACAGAGGCCTTCAAACCCCTATCCAAAATCTGGCAAAAATGTCCTTTAAAGTCTACAATGCCCAAGAGGCAGGCACATTTACAGAAAAAAGGTAGCACTCCAGTTCCAATTCCTGGCAGTTGCCCTGTGTTTCCAACAAGAACTCCAAAGGAGGACCAGCTGTCCTCTCTGCCAGGGGCAAACCCACAGCCCCAACCAAGCCATGTCTCACCTGCAAACAGGACACTGGAAGAGTGACTACCCTATGACTGACCACTCCCTAGCACCTCTACGCTGGGGTGTGACCAGCCAGATGGTCCCTTTCCCTCAACTGTTGGGATCTGCGGAAGACTGAAGAAGCTCGTTAAGCCCAGGGTACGCTCCAGGGTAACCTTGTGGACACCAAAGCTACTTATTCTGTTTTACCTGCCCACTCTGGGCCTTTATTTCCTTCCCAGGTTTTGGTTATGAGAATTGATGGGAAACCCTCCATCCCAAACAGAATGGTCACTTCTTGTGCAGTGTGTTCCTAGGTGTCCTTGCTCTCTCCCCCTGCAGCTGCCCAAATCCAACCTGACATCCCAACCTTTTTGGTGATATAGGGCGCCAGACTCTGTCTGGCTGCTTCCTGCATGTTTAGGGGCATCGTGGGAAAAAAATTTCAGGCTGGGTCAGGGGGGTGGTGGCTGTAAGGGTGTAGGAGCATTTGGTTGTAAGTCACCCTGGCAACACACTGCACCAGAAGTGACCAATCAGAGGCAGACCTACTGACCCTAACATCCACCTTGGTTCATCTTTTCCTGGGCAGGACCCCTAGCCTCTTCCCCTCTATAAAGACCCTGAGCAGCCAAAGCCACGTGTGATTTCTTCTGGCTCTCCCATCTGGACTTTCACCCCAGGGGGCTGGAGATTTTGCCCAGGAGCACAAACTCTAATAAATCCTAATCCAACTACATTTGTCTTACTCTGGTGGTCCCAAACCCACTCTGGTGAGCTTAGAACTTTGACCACCTGCCACCTGCGAGCTTACACACACCACACCTTGACTTCAGTTCAATATGACCCTGAATGGATACCTCACAACTGTGAACCTGAGAGGATAAAGGAATATTATTTTAAGAGTCTAAATTACCATAACCTTTTTTTTTTTTTTTAGCAGCAATATAAACCTAATACACCAACTTTCCAACTGTTTGCTTTGGTCTTTTGCCAATTTTAGTGAAGTGTGCTTATAATTCTTGGACAATCTAAAAGATATTATGAAACTGTTATGTTCTACCAAATGGCATCATGACTTCTAACTGGAGAAATTTTTGTGAATAACAATGGTGCTGTGACCTAATATTGGTCTACATAATTTGACTTCCCATGACCATTCTTAATAAGAAGCATATGAATTCTTCATTTCTTCTAGAGGTGATTCATAGCCAATGTTGGGTATTTATAGACTCTGGCGGAAGAAGAAATGAGAGTTTAAGCTAAAAAAAAAGTGTGCAAGTTCTTGTTTAGACTTTTGACATTTTATACTCCCATTTTCTATTTGACAAGAGCCTTAACTTTGAAGTTTATAACTATGGCTACAGTTTGTCCCCTCTGAAATTCAAGTTGATATTAATTTCCAATGTAACCATGTTGAGAGGTGGTGGCACCTTGGGAAGGAGTTTGGGTCATTAGAGCTCATATTATGTACTAAGGAAATTCCTTTTATAAACTACTCAGCTTAAGTATTCCATTACAGCAGCAGAAAATAAGCTAAGACCACTACTGTGGCAGTAAAAAGCATCACACACACTCTGAAGTCAGCCTGCTTGATCAAATCCAAGCTTTCCCATTCACCAGCTCTAAGCTCCAGTCTCTTCATCTGTGAATTAGAAATAAATGCGAATATCATTTGGTCCTTCAGATATTAATAGGATTAACCTGGGAATAGCTCCTACCTGAGCATTAACCTATAAAATTATGTCACTTAATTTTTATGCCTACAAATGTGACAAAGAGAACAGCGATGCTTCCTTCTATGGTAATAGTGATGAGTTGCTCTCATTTTTCCTTTCTATTTTCCTGTGTGACCAAATAATATGCATCTTTAGAAGATAGCAGTGACATAGTTTGTTTCTATAATTTAGGATAAAAACAAAGTAAGTACAGCAAAAATGGAATTGGCCTCAAAATATGAATGGTATAAGAGGTGTCATTGTGAAGAAGCACAATAACAGCATTTAAAATCACTTTCTTCTCAGAATATGTCTATGTAGCATTTGTGATCTCTTCAGGTACAATGTTACAATTTCTCTCTCTGATTACAAAGGAAATTAAAGTAACAGTCTGAAGAAGAACTATGAAAAACTTGTCTATCATTTTTTGGGGGGTGGGGATTGAGCCCAAAGGCTCAAGCACATTAGATAAGTGTTCTACTGCTGAATTTGACCTCAACCCCACTTCCTTTTTTTTTTTTTTTAATAGAAGGAGTAATGTGAAAATATTTAAACTGACTTTAATTATGCTGCTATTTAATATTGTAACTTTTGTAGATATTAGGCAGGAATTTATGCAAGGGGAAAATTCATTCCATTTTCAATCCAGCTACTTTGATCTACTACTCCACAGAAACTTTCTTATATTCTGATTTTTAGCAGTGCCATTTTTTATTGAAAAGTTACAGAAGCAGGATCCCTTGATAACATGTCAACTATGCACCTGGAGACTTTTCAAATAATGTACAGAACATGCATAAAACTATTAAGCAAATAACAGATTTTGTGTGGGTATTTTCCCAGGTGGTGTTTTGCAAATATAACTTGTCTTATACTGTTATGTCAGGTGAACCTAAGAACAGAGGGCAAAATTGCTATCAAGAGTAAATGATTGGAATCCAATTTTTCTGTTAACTGAACTGAACCCACATGCACACTCCAACTTCCCCAGATTTGATAGGCACATTCTATTATCAATTTTCTACTCACCACATAGTGTAACTTTGTATTTAATTATTTGCATGAAATAAATCATCAGCTGAAATTTATTATATTAAAAACATAAAAGTAAGCCCTTTTTACACAGATCAGTGCTTTGAAAAACTGGCTTGCCAAACTCAAAACTGGCAAAATTAATAAAATGAATAGCTAAGCATCTTATTTTCAATTGAATACTTGGATGCATTTAAAAATCATAATCAAGAAAAATTTATTTATTGACTTTCCAATATGGAAATGTTTACTTGCTTTTATCTAGTAATTATGGAAACAAATTGCCTGGTTATATTTGAAATAAAGAAATCAAATTTGAGTCAATTTGGTATAGATAACTAATAATTTATGATTGCAATTTTTCATACAGAGTCTCTTTTTAACCATTAAAGTGACTGGAAAATATGTAGGCACTTAATCGAAATGTTAATATATACAGAAAAGTCTCAGTATGAAGTATTGAAGGCTCAGGGGTGATTTGATAGTGTTCTAGGAAAAGCTTATCTCCACTAAAGAAAAACCAAAGGGAGTGAGTTACTTGAGAGACATGTTTACAGAGAGGAAAGATTTTCTTTGATATATATGTACACAGTATGAATTCTGAAGCACTAGAGGAACTATTTTGCTATAGTTCTGGAGGCATCTTTCTTTCGGGTAACTTAAAAGTAGAAAAACTGATCCTTTTCTCAAAGGTCACAATAGAGTCTTAGAATTTGAGAAGAGATGCCCAAGATTTTAAGTTTCCTCTTATGGATAAGATTTGAGCATATGATTTCTATTTTAGATGACACATGTAGTACTCCTTCATTTCTTTAATCAACATTTCTTCTTCTAGGGAACACTAATCTGAATGTACGGACTTGTGGCTCCCTGGTAGTAAATTGACTATTTTGCATGTCCTCATTGCTAATTTTCAGGAGTCACATATTACACATGGACCCATTTCTGTTAATGAAGGGAAAATCAATTAATGAGACGGCAAGAAGCACTGTATTCTGCTCCCTCCTCCACATTCACCCATATCGTGGCATATCTTGCAGTTCACATTGCACCTCTGCTAATACCAACTGTATAGAGCTGGCCTGGCTTTGCCTCTGTGGTCTGACATCTCTATTCCTGCAACAGGAAGAGATCTTTTTCTCACACCTTTTGCTTCTCTCTTCTGAGTCCATCTTTCTCAATCTCTCTCTTTTTTCATCCTCCAGAGTTATTTTGGCCTAATTCACAAAAGGATGTATATTTAAAGTTAACAAAGTAGCAATTGGATACACATATAGAATGCTCTCATTGTTTCTTTCTGGGTGAGAAATTTTCAGATCTACTCTTGGAAAATTAAGTATATAATATTATTATTGACTATAGCTACGTTGCTCTACATTAAGTTTGAATAACAATAAGGACCAAGGCTTGATGGTTTGATATTGAATGCTTTGCTATAGTGCTCACTTGTTTTAGTTCCAGGGAATTCACTAATTTCTCCTTTCCTTAGAGTCTGAGTTCTCTATTTATCTTACTGGGTTATCTCCTTTCATGCAGCTAAGATTTAGATTTGATACTCTGTCTTCCATTAGCGTTACCCATCTCAGCTGCAGAATCATTTTCTTATCCTTAGTTCTTACTCTTATTCATGTTGGTGGAGTGTTTACCATATAACAAAAACATATTTACATTTTTTGAAGGGGCAATATGTCACCATTAAAATATGGAACACAACATTTAGTAGTTCCAGTTCAACTCAGCAAATTAATGGCAAGATACTTTGTGTAGAATTAAGCTATTTAAGGAAATGTGGTCTTAGAGACAAAGTCACTAGCGTCTGTAAGACCTTATTTGCAGTCAACACAAGAGTTTTTGTTTCTGAGAGTGATGAGTACTGAACAGAAGGCACAAAATTTCAACGTAAGGGAATCTATTTAAAACCATGAATTTCATTAGAAATTACTATTTTCAGATAAAAAATTTCTAGGGACGTGAACATATGACAGTAACAATATAAAGCAGTTTAGTATTTTATAACTTAAACTTTTGCATCATAAATTTTATGTGATTATCAATGTTTAGTTTTTTTCTGCAGAGCAATTTAGCTTGATATTTTACTAATGAATTAGTTATGACTTGAGGTAAATTCAAACCTAAAATAGATATCATTTTCCTTATTTTTAAAAATTTTGATTATTTTTCCTTTGCATTCTGATCCCTTATGTACTGCTCTTTTTGTCTAAGCTTAAAGATCAGCTTAGCTATTACCATATTAATATGATTAATTAATATCATAAGTAACTCTTCTGAATTAGCAATATTTTGGCTTGTTGCAAAGTATCTGCAGGATCTTAAGAATAAGTTCTTCCTACCTCTGTCCACTCAGCCCAAGACATATTTTGGAAAGCATAACATCCAGTAGAATTGATTGCACTGATGGACATGTTCTATATCTATATTCTCCAGTATGGTGGCCACTAGGTGAAAATTGAGGCTACCTTAGTTAGGAATGCAGTATCTGGTTAGGATTGGAATACAAAAATCTGAAAACCAAAATTCTGTCATTATCTGTATCTGTGCTTTCCCTCAAAAGCATGAATAGTAATAGCAGAAGTAGGTAGGGCATTTACAATTATTTTGATGTTGAAGTATCAAAAAAGCAGATTAGAAAATTATTCCTTTTTAAAAATATGCATAGTATCTTTCTTTTTTTGATAAGAATCATTTAGTGACAAGTATACCAGAAATAAGAATAAATCAAGATGTATATTTATAACTTCAAAAATATACTGGGAGCTGACATAGAGGCCATGCATAGAGGCCATGGTGGCCAACTCCAATGGAGTCAGAAGGGTGTCTACCATGGATGTGTGTGTGGAAGGCATGAGGAAAAGTGTTGAAGAAGTACTTTATCTAATCTTATTTTTTTCTTCAGGATTGGAATATTTAACTTTCCCCCAATAATTTTCTGTACCAATTACATTTTGGTTAATGTATTAATAGCATTGAAAGTCAAAACTCCCTTTTGAATAGTTTGTGGATGATATATTGAAAGTCATCTTTTGGTATGTAGTATATTCATTTGATTCATTTAGACAGAGAATAATAATATAGTATGTTGTAAGCAGTATATAAAACATTGCTTTGAACTGAGTAAACCCTGGACAGTGAGCTGCTGCCACTGGGAATTCTGCAGTGTGAGAAACAGAGGGACACCCATTTGTAAGATTGCTCCTGTTGATAGGGAGGATTCCTGCTCCTTGTGGACTTCATTAATTCAAAAGCCTTGATTTCACATCCCAGCTGCCTGGAGGTAGAAGAGAAGGGAATAAACTGTTAAACCCCCACCAAATTGTTTTTCTCAATTTCATCCTGTTTACCTCAAGAAATTTTTAACACTGAAACCATTTAATGCTTATACCTACATAATAAACACACATACTTTCACTCTTTTGTTATATCCAGTCTCTATAACAGCTTGGATCACCCACCAGATCCTGCTCCTGCTACATTTTTGGGTCTTTTGTCTTCATTTCTTAATATTTTTTTTTTTTTTTACTTTTATTTTCTCAAGTCAGCTAACAACCTGTGTAAAGTTAACTATTTACTCACTGCATGCACTGCAGCAAATAGAAATTCATTAAAAAGTTTGGGAATTCTATCTAAAGCTTAGATATTGTTACTTGAATAATGAGTAGCAATTTAGCTACTTAAAAAATACTGCATTCTATTTTAAAAGGCATTCACATATTTACATTTCTAACTAATTTTTTGTAAAACATCTATTCTAGATCTTAAAGGTGCTTTTATTTGCAAACATAAATTTTGGATCTTGGAACACATTTTGTATTGTAAATTTTGGTATTAAACATATTTCTAGTCATGCATGGTGGCATGCACCTGTAATCCCAGCAGTTGGGAGGCTGAGGCAGGAGGAATGCAAGTTCAAAGCCAGCTTCAGCAACTTAGTAAGACCTTAAGCAACTTAGTGAGACCCTGTCTCTCAATAAAATATTAAAAGGGCTGAGATGTGGTTCAGTGGTTAAGCGCCCCTGGGTTCAATGCCCAGTACCAAGCAAAACAAACAAAAATGAAAAAACATATTTCCATTTAAAACACAATTTTAGCTTTAAAAAAAATCAGTTGGAAACCATGCTTTTCTTTGCTCTATGTAGGAATATGAAAGCAAAATATTATATTGTTATTTTAAAAGTTTATGTTTAGGAGAAATTAAGTTGGTGTCTTTGAAATATTGAACCAAATGAAAAAGACATTATTTTAATTATTAATTATAAAAGAAGATGAGAGAAAACTCACCAAACAGGTAGGTTTAATAGGCTAAAAAATATAAAAATAAAAAGAAAGCACTGAATGTTAGCACTTATCTACATTCTTTTTACAGATTACATAAAAATTTACTTTTTAAATGCTTTTGTGCACTGGTACTATTCAGGTCTTGTGACCTCAAAAAGACAAATATCAATAAAAGTATAAATATAATGATAAGAAATAGAAACAACTATAAAATAAAATCTAGAATAAGTAAAAATTTTATAAATGTCCTAACAGATATTCAGAAAATTACAAAAGCATAAACTTGGGAGTAATTGCAATTTCTTTGGGTTGGTTAGTAAATTTGTCATCTAGATCTTTGGACAGATTGTGGGTTATGGTAGGAAGTGATAATGGAAATGCAACTTAAGAAAATGGTAATTAGAGGCATTGACTGGAGAGCAGAATACTTGGGGCAATACTGTTTGTCAATGGAGAAGAAAATCTAAACAAGGTTGTAAAGGTTGGAAGGATATATTAAAGCCAGATTAAGGAAGGATTTGAAGGCTAGGCTAAGAAGTATGATGAATTTTATTTAGGCAATGGGATATAATTAGAAATTAGAGCTGTGATTTAAAAAGTTTTCTAAATGTGGACACTATGTATCATAACAAAACCTGATTAGGAAAGTTTCATTTAACTGAGTCTGTAGTCAACTCATTGACTACAGTGGGATTTGGGAGCTTGTGCAAAGATGGTAGAAAAAGCAGTTTGAAGACAGTAAAAATTATGAGCCTAGTACTTGGGAGGAAAGGTAGGCCCAGCCTTATAGATGTGAAGGCATAAGGATAGTAGCAAAATCATAGGTAAGAATATTGCCCTCCATACCTAAATGTAACAATCATGAGAACATTAAAACTAGTTTTAAACCATCAGTGTCAAAAGAACATTAAGGCACATCAGATATTGAGAAATGTCATTGGAATTACTTACTCCTCAAAAAAAGAAATTAAAACTGTAAAAATCCAATAATAATGTATGTCCTCCCCCACAAATTTTTGTAATGATATTCCTATGTTTGGTATTAAGGGAAATATAAGTTATATGTAATATAATGAGAGGAAGAAAAAAATGCAATGGGGGAGAGAATAGAAAAACAGTCTACCGTTCTCTCTTTTACTCTTCCCTTAAATTTTCATTCTATTTTTCCCCTCACCCCTCATAACCAACACATCCTACAATACATCACATTTACCCATTCACCCCTTGAAATTTCTAGTTTCTGCTTAACACTAATTGGTTTATATAACGCCAACCCCACCACTAATGCTATATCAATAATTAGTACAGACAACACCTACTGCTAGATCTTATGCCAGACATAATTCATAATTATTTACTGTTTCTGCAGTTGAAAATTGCTTATTGTACTATTCCTGCTTATTGTGCCAATTAGCATTATAAATGCCATAATAGACTCTAAGTACCTAGTCTATTGCTCTATATTGTTTGCATAGATTGTTGCTATTATTTTGCTCCTGCTTATCTGTGAGGTACTAGTGACCTATAGGAACACTATGAACTCATAGGTTAGAAACTCTGCTGCTTCATATCCACCTGCATAGATACATAGATATGTCAAAAATATGAAAAATTAAGGGAAGAAGCCATCCCTAACAACACAGAAAACCTCATTGACATTATAGTGGAGGAAATATCAGAGATTAAATTTAGAAAGTTCATGGTTAAATAGATCTATAAGGTAAAAGATTAAGTAAGGAGTGAAATAAGAGAGAAAATACATGAAGTAAAAATCACTTTAATAAGGAGATAGAAATTCTGAAGAAGAGTCAGAAATCCTTGAAATGAATGAATCAAGAAACCAAAATAAAAAAATAATGGAAAACATCACTAACATTCTAGAACACTTGGAAGACAGAGTTTCAGGCAATGAAAACAAAATATATAATCTTGATAATAAAGTTCACCATGCAGAAAAGATGTTAAGAAACAATGAATTAAATTTTCAAGAAATATGGGATAATATGTAAGGGCCAAATTTAAGATTCATCAGGATAAACGAAGGCTCTGAAATACAAACTAAAGAAATGCACAATCTTTTAAAAGACAAGATGTCAGAAAATTTCCCAAACCTTAAGAATGAAATGGAAAATCAAATACAGGAGGCATACAGGACTCCAATTATACTAATTATAACAGACCCACTCCAAGACACATTATTATGAAAATGTCTTACAGAAAAGGGATAAAATTCTAAAAGTGGCTAGAGAAAAATTTAAAGGTAATCCAATCCAGTTCTTAACTGAGTTTTCAACCACGACCCTAAAAGCTAGGACATTTTGGAATAATATATACCAAGCTCTGAAAGAAAATGGATGCCAACAAAGAATACTATACTGTACTATACCCAGCAAAATTATTCCCCAAATACTATAACACTTATGTATATCAAACACCCCCTTCTCAGTGTCAAGAATCAAATAGAATATAATGCAATAACACTGAATGACTTGAACACACCACTTTCAATATATGTATATATATTCATTCTTAAAGAATGAATGAATGAAGAAACTACAAAACTAAAAAATACAATTAATAGTCTAGTCTTAATAGATGTGTATATAATAATTCAACACTGACTGAATATGCCTTCTTAGCAGCACAAGGAACATTTTCTAAAATTGACTACATTTTAGAGCGCAAAGCAAATATTAGCAAATACAAAAAAATACAGATAATATAATATCCTATATTGCATCAGATCATAATGGAATGAAATTATAAATCAATGATAAGATAAAAAGCAGAAGCTACTCTAATACCTGGAGATTGAATAATTCACTATTGAATGGTGAATGGATAGCAGAAGGAATCAGGGATGAAATTTTTAAAAAAAATACCTAGAATTAAATGAAAGTGATACAACATACCAAAATCTCTGGACACTATGAACGCTGTTTTAAGAGGACAGTTCATAGCATAGGGCACATTCATTAAAAGAATACAAAGTCACAACATAATCTAACATTACATCGCAAGAACTTAGAAAAAGAAGAGCAAATCAACACCAAAATCAATGGAAGACAGAAAATAATTAAAATCAGAGCTGAACTCAATGAAATTGAAACTGAAAAAAATTTTAAAAAACCAATGAAACAAAAGTTGGTTCTTTGAAAGAAGAAACAAAAGTTGATTCTTTGAAAGAATGAGCCAAGCTACCTGCAAGGGAAGAAAACCTCAAATAGTTAAAATTCATGATGAAATTGAAAATAGTACCCCTACACTACTGAAATACAGAATATAATCACAAACTATTTTGAAAATTTATACTCTATCAAGCTAGAAAATCTTGAAGACATAGACAAATTCCTAGAAACATATGATCTACCCAAATTAGACCATGAGGATATAGAAAATTTAAGAAGATCAACTTCAAGTAATGAAATTTGAAGAAGACATAAAAAGCCTACCAACAGAGAAAAGTCAAGGACTGATAGATTCACAGTTGAGTTCTAGCAAGCCTTTAAAAAAGAACTTATACCAGTCCTCCTCAAATTATTTCACAAAATAGGAAAGGAGGGAACTCTTACAAACACATTCTATGAAGCTAGTATCACCCTGATACCAAAACAAGATAAAGGCACATTAAAGAAAGAAAACATCAGACCAATATCCTCAATGAACAAAGATGCGGAAATTCTCAATAAAATACTACCAAATTGCATACAGAAACACATTAAAAAGATATTGTAACATGATCAAGTTAATTTTATCCCAGGGACACAAGTTTGCTTCAACATATGGAAATCAATGAATGTAATATATCACATAAATCAACTTAAAGACAAGAACTGCATGATTATCTCAATAGATGTACAGAAAGCATTTGACAAAATGCCACATCCATTCATGTTTAAAACACTAGAAAAACTAGGTGTAGAAGGAACATACCTCAATGTTGGAAAAGCTAAATACAACAAACTCAAGGTCAATTGCATTCTAAATAGAGAAATACTAAAAGCATTTCCTCTAAAAAGAGAAACAAGACAGGGATGCCCACTTCTATTCAACATAGTCCTTGAAAACCTGGCCAGAGTAATTAGATAAAAGAAGAAAACTACAGGGATGCAAATAGGCAAATAAGAGCTCAAACTATCTGCTTGCCAATGACATAATTCCATATTAGAAGCCCCAAAACCTCCACCAATAAACTTCTAGAACACATAAATGAATTCAGTAAGGTAGTGAGATACAAAATTAACACCCATAAATCAATTGCAATTTTATACTTCTACAGTGAATCAGCTGAAAGAGAAATTACAAAAACCATCCACAAAGCACAATAGCCTCAAAAAAAATTGACGAATAAACCTAACGAAAGAGTTAAAGGATATATACAATGGAAACTATATAAACTAAAGAAATTGAGGAAGAACTTGGATGATGGAACAACCTCCCATGTTCTTGGATAGGCATAATTAATATTGTCAAAATGGCCCTACTTCCAAAATCACTCTATAGCTTCAATGCAATTCTTAACAAAATTCCAAAGACATTCTTTATAGAAAGAGAAAAAGCTGTCATGAAATTCATTTGGAAAAATAAGAGGCCCAGAATAACCAAAGCAACCCTCAGAGAGAAAAACAAAGCAGGAGGCATCACAATACCAGACCTTAAATTTTATTAAAGAGCTATAGTAATGAAAACAGCATGGTATTGGCACCAAACCAGGCAAGATCAATGGAACAGAATAGAAGACACAGAGACAAACCCACATAACTACATTTACCTCATGGTAGACAAAGTTACCAAAAACATACACTGAAGAGAAGATAACCTCTTCAACAAATGATTCTGGTAAAATTGGAAATCCATATGTAATAGAAGGAAAGTTAACCTCTATTATCCTACACAAAAATCAACTCAAAGTAGATCAAAGATCTAGGAATTAAAACAGAATCCCTGTACATACTAGAAGAAATTATAGGCCCAATATTTCAACATATTGGCTCAGGAACTGACTTTCTTAACAAGATTCCTAAAGCTCAGGAAATAAAATCAATAATCAAAAAATGGGATGGCATCAAATTGAAAAGTTTCTTCACAGCAAAGGAAACAATCAATAACGTGAAGAGAGAACCTACAGAATGGGTGAAAATCTTTGCCACCTTCACCTCAGTAGAGCATTAATTTCCAGGATATACAAAGAATTCAAGAAACTTAATGCCAAAAAAGCAAATACCAAAATCAATAAATGGGCAAAGGAACTGAATATAACCTTCTCAAATGAAGAAATATGAATGACTCACTTATACATGAAAAAATGTTCAACATCTCTAGCAGTTAGAGAAATTCAGATCAAAACTCCACTGAGATTTCATCTCACTCCAGGCAGAATGGCAACCATCAAGAATAGAAGCCATGTTGGCAAGGATGTGGGGAAAGGGTACACTCATACATTTGTTCTTTATAAAAAGTGACATATCTAACATAATTATTTTTTACCTAATTGTGTTATTTTTGTTTGTAATTACTTCATTTTCTCTCTATAATTTACTACATAGCTTGTGTATTTTCATTTTAGTTTATTTTTTTCTTTGTTTTCCATTTTTATAGTTAGTTACTAGTGGTTACATAAACACCTTCAAACTGTATCCTAAACTTTATGTTTTATTATTTTAATTCGAGAGAGTATATACCTTCAATATATGATAAGAAAATCAGCACATTTCCTTTTATTCTCAACTACTTTCTCTATAACAAATGCTTGCTATTTTTACATTGTCTAGCTTTTCCTTCAAAACTTATATATTTTAATTGTGTTCTGCAACTCAGGCTCTTAATAGTTGTTTTTCTTGTATTGTATCGCAAATCACTGCTTTGAATACCTCTTAATTTCTTTTTCAGAAACAACAATTGTTGTGTGTTGGATCTCTACATTTCCTACATGCTTTCCTCTCTTATTTCCAAAGATTTTATCCTTTTTTTCAACTTTATTTTTCTCTATTTCCTCAAGTTTCTCCTCCATGTGCTTGACTCTTGTTTTAGTAGTGCCAATCATGATCTGTTGCTGAATTTTTTCTGTTATTACTTTTTTGTAGCTGAATTCTGTGTCACTTTTAATTTCCATAGATGTCTAATAATCTCTTCTATGGTCTCTCATATCTCTTCTGTGTGGTTTACTCTTTCTCCTCCTCATCTCTTCACAGAGCTAGGTGGTACTGGTGTTCTCCTGGGTCCTTTGGCTGCTCTAATTGTTTTAGAATATTTTCTCCATAAAAAAATCCTTTGTCTTCTGTGTTCTGTGAAGACATGTATACTTGTAATATTCTCCAATTTGGGCGTCAGTGGATCCCACAGATCATATTTGCTTACCTTTGCTCTGAGTCACCTTTTGCAAAACTGCTTAATGTATCTCTCTTTTCCATCTCATCATATCTATCTAGTTTCTTTCAACTTATGATTGAGTTCAAGTTAACAAAACATGGCATATTTTTCTCCTTGACTTCTATTTACCTAAGAATGGCTAATGTAATAATGGGCCTCCATGAAAATATACTTGGTTTCTTTGTGACTCACCTACATCTTCATAATTGCTTTCAAAAAATCAAATCCATTATTATTTATTGTTTTTCTTCAAACCCTTTTACTGTCAGACAATTTTGTACTGTGCTCAAATTATGGTGAATTATGTACACTTACAGGTTGTAAATGTACTTTCAAAATTTTGGCTCAGATGTTGAGTTTTCTAGTGTTGAGGTCAGAATTTCCTTTTCTATTATTTGATTATTTTTATGGGTTTTTATTAGAAAGATGAAGTAAATACATCTTAAACAGCTATACTTTACTGGTAATCTGGACTGAAATTCAATATGTAAAGAAGCAGAAGAGTTAGGGAAAGGGAATCTCCAAAGGCCTGTGCAGACAAGAAATGAATGAAAATCATTGATAACACATTTTTTGTTTTGGAAATTATGGACACATTTCTTATTATCAGGAAAGTATTTTGTTCAAGTAGTGGTGATGAGTGCCAAATGGCAAAAGTTTGAGGAGTGATTAAGGTGAATGCAACATAGCACAAGATTTTCTTACATATGAGAAACTTAACTTGCTAGTTTGGTAGATTATTTTATGTGAAACTTAATGCTGCTTCTCAACACAAGGAGTCAAGTTTATTTGTAAGAAGTTTATTAATGGTAGACTTTTTTTTTTCAGCTTTCTATACCGAAGAAAAAATTTGCCCCATCCGCTTTTATTTAGAGACAGTGCAGGAAGCCATCCATGAACCTTGTTGGTACTAAGTGAAAATTTGAGCCATTAAATGGACAAATCTGGTCTCAGGAACACCCAGTTGGATATCCACTGGTTCAAGAATGCCTGGGTCATGTGATTTCCTGTTCTAGCTCACCACTAAGTTCAAACACAAGTGCCAGAGATGGGAGTGACCTGCTAGAGTCAAAGGGCCTGCTTACCTCCATCCCCCGTCCTGTTTTTTTTTTTTTTTTTGTGAAGAAGTTCTTACCACTCCCCTTTGATCTGTACGGCTATAAATAAAGTAACCCCAGGCTTAGAGTCAGACCCTTCTAGATGGTTCAACCATCTTTGTTTCTGAATTATATATTTCTTAGCTTTTATTGAGCAGCCAGTCCATTCCTCCAATGGGAAAACTTTCCTTTGCCCTCCGAGGGACGTCAGCAAGTACACAGGGTTTCACTGAGTTGCTTAGTACCTTGTGTTGCTG
The DNA here is from genome assembly GCA_020662805.1 of Glaucomys volans. Classification (NCBI taxonomy): domain Eukaryota; kingdom Metazoa; phylum Chordata; class Mammalia; order Rodentia; family Sciuridae; genus Glaucomys; species Glaucomys volans. The sequence continues at coordinate 364,494 of JAJEJO010001138.1, read as the reverse complement.
ATACTGGCTTTGAACTCTCCATCCTCCTGCCTTAGCCTCCAGAGTCTCTGGGATTACTCCTCTGAGTTTCTGGGATTACAGGTGTGCACCACCATCCCCGGAAAAATCCCCCTTTTCTACTTATCAATTTCCACATTTCAATACAGGGCAGGAGAAAACAATGATAAAAGTTAATAGAATAAGAAGTTAGAGTAAATAAAGAAATATGGCTATGTGGCTGATTTGCAGGCTGAACATACCTTTAAAACAAATGAAAAATTATGGAAAAAATCATGACCTTTAAATATTTTAAGGTAAAACTAATGAAAAACCACCTGAAGAACTCATTGAAAAATAATTTAATAATTGGAGTTATTTGTTTAAATAAGGGAAATGGGTAGGGGTCTAGAATGTAAAGTAGTGGTGAGTATGCAAATTTATAGTGAATAACATTAGATTTGACCAAGAGGTACGTTAAGGACATTGGTTAGAAATGAAAGCCTCTTTGTGTTTAGGATGCATGATTATGTACAATTAGCAAATTTCCATGATTTTCTATAGCAACACCTGAGTAGAAGCAGTAGGAAATAAAATATACCACAATTTGTCACAGGATTGAAATTGGCAGGATCAATGGGTTGGAAATAGCCATGGGGCAGATAATTCTAGGGTGCAGATAAAAGCATTGCTGCAGTAGGTTACTGTGTCCTCCAGGCTGGGCAAAAAGACAAATGATGTGGCAATAATGAATGAGAGTATTTGAAATAAGGGGTATTTGAAATAAGGAGATCTTTATGATCTCTAAGTTGCTGGAGAAAAATGAAGTGAGACAAATAGAAAGTTACTATGTTGATGTTATTAAAGTCTGATATTGGCATGAGGGTTTACTAAGAGGTAAAAATTCATATTACTACGATTTTGAATAGTTTACACATTAGTTTGATAAACAAAATGACACATGCAAAATCATGTATTTTATGCATGATAATAAATATCTAAAAATTAAGTAAGATATACCGATTGTATTCTTGATATTCACAGATAAGTCTTATCAAGGAATCGGGGGTAGTGCTTAACCAGTGACAAAAGGATAAACCCAGAAAGATAAATAATATTTACCTTTTATAATAGAAGGGATCTATTCTATGTGTTTTAGAAATACAACCTTAACCAAGATACAGGTGTGGAACACACCAAAACAAACAATAATTATCACAACGATGACAATAACAACAACTTGTTGCACATGGACTTCATGGATGCAGTTTTTATTTCTTCAGTAACATTGTGAAACAGACATACCCAGTTTGCTGATGAAGAAATAGAAGCCTAGTGCTTGCCTTAAGTGGTATGAGTGAAAGCACCAGAAATCAAATTAAGGTTTGTCTGATATCAAGTGCATGATCTTGACAAGTAGGTTCTATTATTTCTTACTATAGATCTGCACATAAAGGATAAAGAATTTCAAGGACTGCTTCTTATTAATTCATTTTCTGTGAGTTAAGGTCTCTTCCCATCCTCCATGTTAGGCATCCCAAATTTCTCTATTACCCAAGTTACCACCCTCTTTCACAGGTCTGTGCTTTTGCACACTGAATTCCCTAAGAAAAATGAAATTCTCCCCTTTATTTATGCATCACCCTCGTATGCATTTGCTACCCACCTCTAACATACTTTCTGTCAAGACCCAATTCAAGGGACTAAGGCAGTGCTCAGTGGTGGAGCACTTGCCTAGCGTATTTGAGGTGCTGGGTTTGATTCTCAGAACCCCATATAAATAAATAAATAAATAAATAAATAAATCTCCATCAACAACTAAACATATTTACAAAAAGAAATCCAATTCAAGCATAAGTTTTGGTAATTATTCTTTGCTTACCTACATGATTAATCATTTTTTTTGACACACTACTGTTCTTGAAACATGATCTACAAATGTTATGCAAACCTCATTATATTAAAGCTAATTTTTGTATGTCTGATTTTTCTTAAAGGATGCAAATTTTTTGAGGGTGGAATCAGAGTCTTATTTATAATTTATTCTGTAGTGCCTCAAATGGTGCCTAACACATGTTGCTCAATGAGTATTATATGAATTAATGAATGAGAGATAGGTAAAGTGGAGTAGATCTGTGGAGTAGAACTGTGGAAAGCATCAAAGGCAGACAGAGGTATAGATTTATTGCATAGATTAATGACTTTCTAACTGAGAGCTACAGAACCCATCTATGAGAACATTTCAGTAGACCTTTAAGCTTTGCAAAAACAAAGCAACTCTTACTATTTTGCATAATGAGTTTTCATGTAAAACTTCATTTAATCACAAAATTTAGCCCTAAACTCTTGTAACAACTGCAAAACAATAGAGCATTATAATATTTTTTTAACCAAAGCATGAAAAAGATGAGTTATTTTAAAAATGTTTGCCATACATATGTGCATGAGTGCATGCTCACATACACAATTTTAGATCTTGTAAACTTGACTGAGCTTAGCTTTGGCTAACTGAGACTGTACATTTCTTTAGGAATCCTAGGTTCCTGGGTAGATGCTCCTATTCAAGAATATGCTTTGTTGTGAAAGCTCTAGTGGTCAGTGGGAAAGGTACATGTGAGCGTTGCTCCAAATAAGAGATTCCGAACACATACACTAAATGGAAGAAGATTTCTCTGTTCCAAGTGTTTTATTTTCATAATGCTGAGGTTTCAGATATTGGAAAACACTTGAATAGATAAAATTTCTACTTCTAATCTGAAGTCTGTGGTGTCATGTAGACACTGATTCAGTAAATATGTCTTATTGGATAATATTTACAGACCTCTATAATGGAAAAGGCTACAGAGACCACTTACCTTGAGCATTTAGAAATGTAAATGTATTCTTTTTCTTTTTGTTCTCTGAATCTCACAAAGAACAGCTGGAGACAGAATTCTACAAATTGCAATGCTAATAAACTGATATCCTGGGATGGTCTTACATTTATAAATGAGTTTAATTATGTTCTATGGAATTCAATAAGGCATTTGTATCTGTAGATTAAAAGAATTAGTCCTGAATGTAAATGCTAACACAACAAGGTATTTGTCTCTATATCCTGTCAAAAGCATTCAGGACTGTTAGTCATGGAAGTTAATTTTATCAGAAAATGCTGTCTAAACACATCAGTGTTCTTGAGATTTCAAAGGCTTATTCAAATTTCAGGAAATGAAAGATTTCATATACTTATTTATAATTTTCTAGGCAAACTGCTATTTTAACTTTTTGTAATTCTTTAAGTAATTACCATAGCTCTGGTAGAAATTTCAGACATCAGGGCTTTTTTTTTTTTTTTTAAACTAATGAAATTTTATAAACATAACTTCATTTCAGGCTTGAAAACAGCAAATGGCACATATACCCCTGAAACTCCTTTCTATATGATTCACCATGTTTCTATAGCCTGGAGACTGAAAGTACTATTATATAATTCATTCAGAGTTACTAAGTGCAGCAGAAAGATGAAAATAACAAAATACTGAAGTAAGATCTACTTAATTTCTTAAGTGATAGAAACACAAAGTAAATGTGTATAATTACAGTCATTCAATATTTTATTCACTGAGTGCATATTTATTAGTTACATACTCTGCCAACAACATTCTAAACTCTGAGAATCTTACAGGTCTGAAAAGAAGTAGACTTTACATGTAAGACGCTCACAGATGAATAGAAGAAGCAGACTGTGCCTGCAAATGTAAAAGAAACTTCCTTAGAGGAATTCCACGTAATTGAATTGTGCCACAGTACTTGATGTCTCTATTCCTGCTCTAACACACAGGAATGGAGATCCATGGGATATTGAAAATTAAGGTAGCTCAGGATGTTTGTGCTTTTACTACCAGTTTTTCTCTTTCATACTTCCAAAGAGAATAACTCTATTTCACAATTATGTTTATGAAAATTGAATTTATCAATTTAATTTTTTAAGTATATAAAACAGCAAAGGACTAATAATAAGGAAATATGTGCCCAAGTACCCACAACTAGTTTACTAACTAGAGCAACACTAATACTTTATATAACATCTTCATAAATAGTTTTTTGTAATTAAAAATTTAAATCTTATAAAAATCAACAAAATATGAATATAAAAGAAACATAATTATCATTTATATAAGAACTATGTAGAATGTTTTGAAAATATTTGATAATATTTGAGTACTAAAATCATTATTGATTTAGATTATGGGTAAAAATCTTGTTAAGATTGGGGAAAAATAATAAAAACCTTGAAACAGTTTTTCTGGAAAATTTTATCCTTAATTTTTTTGTTTTACTTTTTATCACCTAAAATCCATAGTTTACTTAGAATTCACTCTTTGTGGTGTACATTCTCTTGGTTGTGACAATGCTATGATGACCTATATCCATCATTATAATATCATAAGGAACAGTTTCACTGACCTAAAAAATCCTCTGTGCTGTACCTATTCATTTTGTTCTTCCCCCTAGCCATTGGTAGTTGCTGATCTTTTCACTTTCACCATAGTAAAATCACATTCACATTTTCTAGAATGTCATATAGTTAAAATCATACATAGGTTGCCTTTTTCAGTTTGGTTTCTTTTTCTTAGAAATATGTATTTATATTTCCTCAATGTTTTTTCATGACTTGATAGCTCATTTATTGTTTTTCTTTTGCTCTTATTTATTTATTTATTTATTTATTTTAATTCATTGTACATAAATGGAATACAACTATTGTTTCTCTGGTTTCACACAAGGTAGAGTCATACCATTTGCGTGTTCATCCATATACATAGGGTAACGATGTTTGTCTCATTGTATTATCTTTCCTTCCCCTGACCCCTCCCAACTCCTTATGTCCATCGAAAAAATCCATCCTTCTTCCATTCTTCCCTTACATCCCTCCACCCCTTTTATGTCTCATCAACCACTTATCAGGGATAAGGCTTATCAGGGATTGGTTTATTTCACTTAACATGATATTCTCCATCTCCATCAATTTACCTGCAAATGCCATAATTTTATTCTTCTTTATGGTTGAATAATATTCTATTGTGTAAATATACCACAGTTTATTTATCTTTTCATCTATTGAAGGACATCTAGGTTTCTTCCACAACCTAGCTATTATGAATTGAGTAGCTATGAACATGGATGTGGCTGTATCACTGTAGTATGCCCATTTTAAGTCCTTTGGGTATAGGCCAAGGAATGCGATAGCTGGGTCAAATGGTGGATCCATTCCAGGTTTTCTAAGGAATTGCCACATTGCTTTCCAGAGTGGCTGCACTAATTTGCATCCCCACCAGCGACATATGAGTGTACCTTTTTCCCCACATCCTCACCAATACCTATTGTTGCTTGTATTCTTGATAATAGGCATTGTAATTGGGGTGAGATGAAATTTTAGGGTAGTTTTGATTTGCATTTCTCTTCTTATTAGAGGTGTTGAATATTTTTTCATGTATTTGTTGATTGCTTGTAGATCCTCTTCTGTGAAGTGTCTGCTCATTTCCTTAGCCCATTTATTGATTGGGTTATTTGTATTCTTGGGGTAAAGTTTTTTAAGTTCTTTGTAGATTCTGGAGTTTAGTGCTCTATCCGAAATGTGTGTGCCAAAGATTTTCTCCCACTCTCTAGGCTCTTTCTTCACATTGTTGATTATTTTCTTTGCTGAGAAAAAGTGTTTTAGTTTGAATCTATCCCAATTATTGAGTCCTGCTTTTATTTCTTGTGCTTTGGGAGTCATGTTAAGGAAGTCTGGTCCTAAGCCAGTATGATGAAGATTTAGACTACATTTTCTAGAATATCAAAATTTATATTGTCAAAAAATTTTTGTAGGAAAGAAAATGTAAAACTCTAACTGCTATTAGATTCTCACTCAAATATAAGATTTTGGCCCTATATCATAATATTGGCAAATTACAGTATATTTTTATGTTATAAGTGAAAATGAAATGTTTCTAGTATGATTATATTACTTTTCAATATCCATTTCTTCCATTTAACTGAAAAAGTTACCCAATTGAAGAATGACATGTATAAAATATTTCAAAATTTAATTGTAGCATAATGAGAAGTTTTGAGAAGGAATGTACAAGGACACTTACTCAAGTTTTTGCTTATACCATGCCTGAGGCATGGCTTACCAGATGATCCAGCTAACCTAGAACTTATTCAGCTCTCTGTATTCTCTAACCTTACTTTATCTTCATGGAACTGTTATTACCAGTAAGTAAGTATTTATGACTATCTCACCAAACAGGAGTCTAAGGAGATCCCAGAGAGGGGCACCTCAACTCAGGTCCTTGACAAATACCACAGAAAAGAATTTAAGATGTGTCAGTTTGAGGTAGAAGCAGAGAATTAGGGAAATCAGGAGTACACATTCAATAGAGAATGAGGGCTACCTTGAGAGCAAGACATGTTTTGGGGTCTTGGCTCATCTTTCAAAGGAAACTTCCTGAGAGGTGGCTGTGGCAAGGCCTGTGGGGATGATATTAGTCTGATGGTACCAAGATGATTTATGGTACTGGGGTTGGTCTCAAGATCTTTGACATTGTCTCCATTATCTAATAGAGAATGTTTGAAATGTATCCTATATTATAGATTTCTTAAAATATTTTATCTCCTTTTGCTTAATCTATTAAAAAAGTATATCACACAAGTTTTTTCATATGTGAATGAATATCCAGTAACTTTAAGATTGTGAAGACTGGTAAGTTCCCAGGAATCTGGGAGTGGCAGGTCTGGGAGAAATGCTAGCTTGGGGAGTCACAGGCTAGGAGATATCCTGGTTAGGCAAGTGAAGGTGAAGAAGCACAAGGCTTTCAGATTAAAGTTGCATTCTCCTTTGCATTCTTTTGTCTCCTTTCTACCTATTCTTGATTTCTCCTATCTGAACCCATATTTAGTTTTCATTTATTTTCTGTCTTCTTCACTGTAGGGACACACCTTAAGATGGCGACCACATTAACAACACCCTCGGGGCAAAAGCCTCCCCCACTCGTGGTACCACCAAGGTGGCGGCCCAGGATTGGCTCATTCAACTTCCATGAACCTGAGCAGCTTTACATCTTAGCAGACCTCTGCCCTGCAGGCCTTGCTGTATACTGC
>JAJEJO010001138.1:282649-357383 GCA_020662805.1 Glaucomys volans | reverse complement strand
ATTTCTCAGAACGTGGTAAACTGTAGCCTAATATGATGTATAAGCAAACTGTAATCCCCAATTGTAGTATGTAGCTGAGTCTTAACTTATCAAGCAGCCACCTGCTCAGACCATGTTCAAATAAGCAGAGGTGAGATGTAGTCAATCAGACTGTACCTCATTTCTCCTTTCTGCATGTGACTTCCTTTTCTCTGGCTAGGGATAGAACTTATCCCTAAAGTACACTGGGATATTTGAACCACTTTTGGTCTGGACCGCTGCCTGATTCTGGAATCACAAATAAACCTGAGATCTGCAAAACTAGATGTGCTGTAATTTTTGCATTGAGTGAGACCTTGCCTTGTTTACCATCTTTTCTTCAAGGCCTAGAAAAAGAGTGGGCTTACAGTGGCTAGTTAGCAAATATGCAGTGAAGGTTGAATGATAGGTTCAGATGTGCTTCAGTAGAAACCTGTGCAGGGGGATTAATGTGAATCTGAATTTCTGAGTGCTGAGGTGTTAGTACTGAGGCATCAGGGAAAATTAGGGTTCTCGAGGGAAAGGAATGGGAAGAACAATCCTGCCAGAACAAGGAGCACATGCCAGATGTCACATCTGGGAAACTATATGGCAAACATTCATGGATTTAACAATGATGCACTGATGGGTTTTCATGAAAGAGTGCTGAAAAGTGGAATGGAGAAGAAAGTTTGGGCCAAATAATAAGGGATTATACTAAAAATTTTATACTTTGTCCTATAGATGATAGAGTCATTATTGTATTTCAAACATAGTAAAAATATATTCATTTGGAAATTACATTCATTTTAGAAAGAAACCCAGAGGGCTGGGGGTATAGATCAATGGTAGAATGCTTGCCTGGCATGTGTTGGGGTCGTGGGTGTGATTCCCAGAACGTACACCCATACATATTGCCTAGGTAGTGTGGAGAAATATATAAATGAGGAATGTATTGGAATCAGGGATGGATGACAGTCATGCTGACACTCTGAGGTGATTTTGGTTGCTGATACCAACCATGCACAAGACTCCTAGACAGCAGAAATGAGAAGCATAGTGAAATCCTGCTTCAATACCTAGAGAAAAGGGAAGGAAAAACAAATACTGGTCCCTCAATACTTGAGAGATTGTGCACTGATGTTTAATAGTTGTGAAGGGTAAACCTGGGACTAGACTTTTTTGTGTGTGTGTGTGACCATTGGTATGCTGACTGCTAAAGAAGGAATGTGCTATAAATCTCTGGAAGTATGGCTAATTTTACAAATTGGGCAAAATATTTCACTTAGAACATATCATATATTTAAGGGAGGTGTCTTTTGTCTTAAAAGTGTTTATCCTGAAAAAGGGGACAGAGACATGGGCACCATAGGGGACCTTATGGACATTCTCACATAGTACTCTGCTCAGGTCCCTGTGCCAGCCCTGCTGATTTATGGAGCTACTTGGGGTCACTCAGATGGAATGAAGAACTTGAAAGCAGACAAAACTTGATTTACTTGGCAAAATACTGACCAAATAAGTTAAGTCTTACCAAGATGGATAAAACAAATTTCTGTCTTTACGGCAGACCTCTGAATAGATTTTTCCCTAAGGAGGACATTTTAGGAATAGAGAATAATTGTTGAGTGAGACTCTTAATTTAGAGACAATTTTAAGATGAACATTTCAATTTTACTAACAATGTTAGAAATAGATACACTTTAAATTTTAAAAAAATAAGATCTTAAACTATTTTGAAGAATATGATATTTTCAACACAAATAAGATGAATTAAGAAGGGTTCATTTTTAATGAAGTGATGGTTAGAAAATTTAACTGCCAAAATATAGTTTTTAAAATTGGAGATTTTTGAATGTACTCTAACTTTAAAATTTTATTTATCTGTTCTCAAACTTCTTGTTATGGAAAATGAAACTGTACTTGAATGTAGGACTACTATCTTCTGAGAGGGAAAAGGGGATGAAAAATAATTTATTTAAGCAGGTTCCACGCTGTCTACTTTGAACTGACTGCAGAGCATTCTTATTATATGAAAATACAGTGATTTATCTTCATTTCAGAAAATTATTGAAAAGTTCACTAAGTGGGTGTAAAACAGTTTTGTTATTCAGAGTGAGGTTGAAGAATTCAGCAGATCAATATTTTAGGGTTCCTTTTCATCTTCTTGACACTTTTTTATTTGTAGATTTTATGCCATGGCAGGTTCTCTATTATCTTTAATTCTGGAAAAAATAAAAGTAAAACAAACTCCCCCTAAAACAAAACAGGATAAACGCATCAATTTTTCTTTACTTCATTTAACCTTTCGTCTTTGAAAAAGTTAATGCTAATGACATGACCTAATGCTGCTTGGTGGAGTGAGAATATAGGGTGGTATGTTGATTTGGATGGAAAGATAGTAGACTAATCATTCTTGCCTCTTTCAATCACTACTTCTCTCAGAATCTTTAGAGTTTGGTCTCTCTGGTTTGTAGGTTTTTCTGTTTCCTTCTATTCCTTTTTCCTCTGGCTTCCTTCCTCTGAATACAATTTATTACCATTTTTATTGAAGAAAAAGGACAAAATTCAAGCTATTTTATTTTTATCATTGTTCCTAGCTATAAGTAAGAAATGGTATGGTGGGAGATTCAAATTACTAGATAAATTTACTTTTGGAAAATTCATTCATTTCCACTGGTGGTAGACCTCTTCTTGGATAACCCTTTCTATTCAGGTGTATCTATTGCTGATTATTATCATATACTCCTTATTATGTGTTTGCCTTTAGCTTAAATCTCTATTTCATGCTATGGAATACATTTACAGAAAATTCCACCTACTTGTCCAACAGGCAGCTCTAACTCAATATGCTTAAAACTGAGCTTCATCTCCCCCTTATATATTTCATAGTAAGGTAATATCATCACCTCAAATCCCCAGAAAATATCTGGTGGTGACACGACATTTCCTTGTCCCTTTCTGGCTGCAGTCAATCAGCTGTCCAATCTTTGTCATGCTACTCCTTTTTGATGTCATATGTTTCATGATCCATCAACTTCTCTCCATCACACCATTTTGTTTTGGTGCACTTATTTCTTACTTGAATTGCTACAAAAGTTTCTTAATTGTTATGTTTGCACTTTTTCCAACGTTTGCGCCACACTGCATCATAAACATTGAACTCTGAACAGCACAGATCTTTCCAAAACACGTTTTTATTGTCCTTTATCTGCCAAACTGAAGGAGGAACTGTGTGTTGCTGTTAAAAGCAGGTCTGTGGATCCAGGCTCTCTGAATGTGAACTATAGTCTGTCACTTGCTAAGGTGTGATTTGGGGAAAATTATGTAACCTCTGTGTTTATCATTTTCTTGCTCTGGAAACAGGTGGACTAGTGATAGTACATAACTTGCAGGGTGTTAAGGAGATTCAAAAACTTCATACTCAATAAGGTTTGTTATTGTGTCTAAGAAAGTATTCAAGAACTTTTAATACTTATTGATGCTGTTGTTATTATCACTATTAACGTTTTAGGGACAAAGGTGATCTTGAGCATTGTTAAGGCCTGCATTCAGAATGACCTACAAGGTTTTAGATGATCCAGTTTCTTTTTTTTCTGGCCTCATCTCCTCCTACTTTATAACATCCCTTACTTCTTTTCTTCCTACACTAAAATATTCATACTCTATTATTCTAATTATGATCTATTATTTTATTATTTCATCTGTGATTTAAGCTTTCAAAGAACTAGATTGCCAAACATAGTATCTAATATTTCTTATACCACAATATTCATTTAATGTTATTTTATAGCTTGAATTTCTGAAGCATAAATTTATGAGGCATAAATAATTGCTGTGATATGCTTTTTTAAATTTTGCTTAGTGTTTGGAGTTATTTTTATTATTTCTAACAGTGACTCGTTAGTAAGATGTCCCTAGATTATGTAGCATAATCATCTATTTCCGCAAATTTTTCCCCTTATTATCATATAGCTAAACTGGACATTTCATTTGGCTTAATTCATTATAATATCTAAACCTGTATCATTTCCTGATCTTGTTGCAAGATGTTACTTTTTGACTTCATACTTGATTTTGTATAAATGAAGCAAACATACAATGTACTATTTTAGCTAGGCATTTTGAGGTAGAAAGAGGGCCTATTAACTATGTGGGAGCAAGAGATGTAAAATAAGAATCTTTGAATAAATGTGATTATATGATCACTATATAAATATTATATAAATAAAACAGTTATGGAATATGTATATTCCATATACATATACTCATACCTACATATTCCTAACAGTAAGCCCTTGTTAGATTTTATAAACTTTCTTTATGTAGCTGGATAAATTTGTCTAAAACTCAGACTAATCTGAGGTGATATAGTTACTGACAGAGGTGAGGAATGGATCTACAGCTATTCTTTGATGTCCTTGTTTTTGTATGACATGACCTGCCTCAATTTATAATTCTTTTGACTTCAGACCTCCTCACTCAATCAACTACCTTATCTCTAAACAGATTTTCCAGAGGGAAGAGAATCTGAATAAATATTTGACACAAAGTTGAACAGTATTTATTGATAGAGAAATTTTTTTATTGAACAATGGTATCCTATTCTAAGTTTAAAAAGAAATATTTTGTAAAGACTAACTGACCAAGATTGACTCATCTTGTACCCTCCAAAAATTATTTTTAGATTGTAACAATCCAAACAATGTTTAGCAGTATTTTCTTGATGAATTACCAATTTATAAAAAATAGAGCTGTACTTCCTTCTCTCTTTTAACTTTTATCTCATTTTTATGCAAATGATTTTGTTAATATATTTTACCATGCTCAGTATTAGTAGCTACATATATACTTATAACACATCCAAAGTAATCATATTATTCTCCTTATTACTTTGAAATCATTCTTTTTGTTCTTGGTTCTTTATAGAATAAATTATGCTTCAGCTTCAGAAAGAAATGTAGTTTCAGTGTACATTAATCTAGGTAAGAGGCACTGTGGCATCTTATAAATATTAACAGTTTATTCTGAATTTGTAAGTTTTGAGTTTATTGTGATATTCACACAGTTTGTGACTTATAAATTATACATCCATCCAATCCCATGCTGGGTAATATTTTTAAAGTTTCAAAAATGAAATATGCCTTCTAGGGGGCATCTGTTTTGAGAAAATGAACACAACAGAGTTATTATCCTTTTTAAAACATATTGGCTCATCCTTATGATTATTCATCGTGACTCCAAAGGAGAAAAGTAAACTTAAATCACTTTCTATTTCTGTAGTGTAAGATCAAAAAGTAAGCAATCAACAGCTAGGGGGAAGGAGGGTGAGATTACTATATAGAGTGATTCTTTCACCCTCTTGGAATGAAAATGAGATATGTTATGCAACTAGTGATTAAATTCCTAAGGAGAGAAGAGAGATAACTGAAATCTTCCATGTGTCAGAATAAGTGGCAAAGAAAAAATGGTATCCAGAACGAGAGCCATGTTTATGGCTGCAGCAGTAAATTTGTCTTCCTAGTGACAATTAAAGTGTGGTCCTTAGAACTGGGTCATGTGTATTATCTGAATGCACACTTTTATTATTCTAGTTTGAACATTATCATTGTACATGAATTATCATAGCTTATGATAAACTCCCATAATACTTAATCATATCATAATTTGGATTTAAATATAAAAACACCAGTATTATTAAGAAACAAAGCCATCTGGCTCCAGGAAATATACTTTCTTGCAACAAGTCTGATATGATATTAACACAATTGAACACTACAATGAAAGTTTTATTGTGTTGTAAGGTATGAGTATTTGACAAGGAAAATCTAAAATTATTTGGTATATATGATAGGTACATATGTAGATAAAACCACAGAAAACATGGAGAAATTTTATTTTGTATACCTTGAGATAAAAGTCCAAAAATGGCTAATTAACATTTTGAAAAACAAATATTACTGGTAAGATCAAGAAAATGCTGAGCAAAAGTAAGCAAACAAGAGATAGTCTGAGAGAAGGAAGAAGAAAGGAAAAATTCTGAGTAAATGTAATTTGTGATATAAAATTTGGTATGAAAACTCAAAACTAAAACTGATTAAACCATAAGGCTATTGATTTTTTTCAATAAAAAGTATTCTTCACTTTATGAAAAGGTGAGACCAAAGGACCTGCTAATATTGTAAATTGCATTCTTAAATGCATTACCTTCTTAAAAGGATCCTTAACATAAAATAAACCTATAACTAAAAACTGAAAATCCAGAGCTAATGAGAGATTAGTAGAAAGGAGCAAGGTAGGGGCTGGGAAGCAAGCAAAGTATCTCTGAAACTAATAGGAATCAGTGAAAAATATCTTCTGTTCTTAAATGTAGATGAAACGTTAGGATTTCCTCAATGAATTAATTCCATTAACCCTCACTTACAAAGACTGTTTAAAAATTAACATGAGGGAAGGATGTAAAGAATTCAGAATGTTATAACTGGAAAGAGGAATCAGTTGAGAAGAATCAGGAAATGGAACAAAATTTTTCACAAAGCACTGGCTTGAGTCCATGTATTTTTCCCCCAAATGTACTAGAGAGTTGGTGAGAATGTAGGGAAGGTAGATATTCTTTGATACATTAGGATAAGAGGGCCAGCTGCTAAAATAGAACTTCATAAAACAGTGTATGTCAAAGAAACTCAATCTCAAAGTAGTTAAGTGCTTCAAAACTCTTAATTTTGTCTTTCCATTTTCACTTCTTGCCTAGATACAATCCCTACCTACATTGATTTCTTGCCATCCCATTCATTTATTTATTTTTATCGTACAGCTAAATAAGATTTATCGTGGTATTTCCAAAAATGCATACATTGTAAATTACTCTCTCTAAAAATCACCTGTGTGATCTTTGTTTGTGGGTAAGATAGTAACATTTGTGATCTTACCAGTTTATTAAGTAGTTTAATGTAGGTGTTTCTGTTTTAACAACAAAGGTTATGCCCATGTATAACCTTCTGGTAGCTCAATTTAACATATCTTGCATAAGATGTGTTATATCAGAGATGATTTGAGTGAATGTAGCATTGCTAAAATAATGGATTAAATATATATGTGATTCAATTCAAAGCATTTAATTATGGAGATAAGTCTGAAGCAGATATAAGTGACAAAATATTTGTGAAGGAAATGTGGAATAAAATAAAGTATACATACTGATATATTGCACAGTGTAAATGAAATTGTATTGATCTTTCATCATATCCTTAATTATTTCAATATTCAGCAATATTATCATGAAATAATATTATATTTAAAGGGTTCATGATATTTGAACTATTAAATAATTTTCCTCATAGCTGAGTCTATTTATAAGTATATATGAAATAATTTGCAAGAGTATAATTTCTCTGTTTGCATTGATTTGCAGGAATAAATGTAGCATTGCTTATGCAAAACAAATGAAATCAAGTACAAAGAAAGTGAAATAAATATGCATTTAATCTTAATTTCAAAAACTTTAAATTATGCACATTTGTAGATGTCTAAAAACATAATTAAGCAATTAATCATTGAATAATCAGGTTAAAATGTTATGAAAACATTAGCATAGGATGTGATTGTTATTTGAATTTTATATTATGTATTTATCTTTTTTTCAAAGGAGCAAAATTGAATGGCTTATATATTTATGTTTGGATCATTAAATTAATTGGTTGCTAAAAATGACCTGTGTTAGAAATGAATCACACTATAACCTTAAGCAAATCTGGTCAAATATCATAATTCTCAGAAAAACTTTGTAAAAATACAAATGCCCAGGATTTTATCGTAGTCATTTTGATTTAGTAAGAGGTGTAAATTGAATATATTTAAGTAGGATCTTAATAAGCATTGTATTTCCAACTTTTTTGTTTTTCCTCCATTAGTTATCTGCCTACCAGTATTATTATATAAATATAGTTATAAGTATTTCTTTAATTAAGTTCTGCTATAATATTTTCAAGGGTTTGCAAATATTCTGTCTTTAAATTTTTTGGTTAAATTTTGATGATAACATACTGTGAGATCCCATTTATATAAAATGTCCGAATGAGTGAAATCATAGAGACGGAAAGTGAGACAGAAAGTTTACTAGGGGCTGAGAAAAAAAAAGAAAAATGGGAGACTGATAATTGGTATGGAATTTCTTTTAGAGGTGATGAAACTGTTCTGAAACAAATAATGGTGATGGTTGCACAACCTTATGAATACACTAAAAAACCAACCACTACTGAGTACACTTCAAAGAATGAATTTTACAGTATGTGTTATTATTTTGTTTTGGGTGTGAGATGCCTCCCTAAAAACCTCCTGTGTTAATGCAGTCATGTTCAGAGGGAAAGTGATTGGATTGGAAGAGTTAATCAATCCATCCTGGTTTGCATAACTGTTTGGTAAATGGAGGCAATGTAGGGCATGGTTGGAGAAGGTGATTCAGTGGGGGTGTGTCCTGGAAGTGTCCCTGTGGCCACTTCCTCTCATTCTCTCTTTGTGCTTCCCAATAGTGCCATGAGCTGAACAGCTTTCCTCTTCTGGGCCATTCCTCCCAAAGTTTCTTCCTCACCTGGAGCCCAGAGCAATGGAGTTGGTCATCTAGAGATGAGACCTCTGAAACTGTGCTTCCCAAATAAACTTTTCCTCCTCTAAGCTGTTCCTGTCCCGGTGTTTTGTTAACAGTAGTGCAAAGCTACATAAAATAGAAATTTGTCCCCTAAAATGGGGTTGTTGTTGTGACTAACCTGACCATGTGGTTCAGAAGCTTTTGGAGCTGGTTGGCATGGGAATTTGGTGAGTTTGGACATGCAGACTAGAAAAGCTTAGGAATGTAAGTGGAGCTTAGTGGGCAATTCTAGTCAGAATTCATAAGAACAGAATTCAGTAGGAATGTGGACTTTGCTCACAATATTCAGAGGGAAATGAGGACTCTATTAGGCATTTGACTAGAGAGGACTCATGTTATATTTTGGCTGAATTTAAGGTGATGAACTAATTAATGTCATGGACGAAATTTCAAGGTAGCACAGCATTCAAACAGTGGCATGGATATTTGTGGAAGTTTTTAGCCAGGTTTACTATGTGAATCAGGAGCAGAAAGCAGAGTGAAGGATTTAAAAAACTTCCAGTTTGGCCAAAAAAGTATATGGAAAGCTGAAACCAAGGAAGTTGTACTTCTTGAAGAGATCATAGTTCCTGAAGTGATAATAAGTACTTTGCACAGAAACAATGGGAAACATATCAAGAGGACATCTCAGGAATTTGTAAGACCATACTCATTGCAGACTTAGAGTTCCAGAAGGTAAAATTCCTTTGAGAAGAGAATGTAGGGGCCCCATGCTTGCACAAGGATGCCTAGAAAGTCGTTTTACCATGCTGAGTTACATAGGCACTCAGGTCACTGCAGCCATAATACCAGGGGACCCAAGTACTGCATGAGTTGGTGACACACCTTGGCATCATCCACACTGTGCTGGTTCTGCAGAAATGCACCATGCTAGAATTAAGGGGTCATGGAGACCTCCATCAAGATTTCAAAGGAAAGCCTGGGAGGCCAGGGAAAGTGTATCAGGATTGGAGTATCTGTGGGCTACTCTTTAGAAGATGATGCATTAGTCTATGAGGGTAAAGCTAAAGCTGGAATGGAGACCCTAGGAATTAAGAGATGCCAGTAACATGGATTGCCTGCTAAGAGATGTATGCTGCAATGGGTAAAACAAAAGGGAGAGAGCTGCCCAATTCCTTTGGAAGTAATATGTCCTATATGCTGTACACAGAGTTACAGGCAGAGTTAAGGCATCTATTTGTCTAGATGGGTTTTGATCTTTCTTTTGTCCCATTCCTTGTTTCTATGCCCTTATTCGTCCATTTCAGAGTGGGAATGTTTATACCACTGTTCATTGGATATATTTAACTTGCTTTTGATTTTTATAGTGGCTCAGAGTCAAGAGTTTCCCTTGAGTGTCAGAGAAGACTGCAAATTTGAATTTTTTTGGTAATGCTGAAACCATTGAGACTATGGGACTCTTAGAGATGGGCTTGGTTTTGGGGGCCAGAGGTGGAATGTTTTTGTTTGTATTTGAGGTGTCCCCACAATAGCTTTTGTGTTGATGCAGAATGTTCTGAGATAAAATAATACAATTGTGAGAGCTCTAACCCAATAAGTTCATTCTAGTTTGAATGACTTAATAACTGTAGGCAGGAGGGGCAAGGTTGGAGGAGGTGGGTCGTTGGGGATGTTCCCTGGAATAGTGCATCTTCTCTGTGGCCTTTTCTCCTCCAAGTCCCATCCAACTCCTTCCTGATACTGCTATAAGCTGAAAACTTTCCTCTGCTGGGTCTTTCCCTCACAATGTGCTGCTTTATCTTAGGCTAAGAGCATGATGTTGGCCATCTATGGATTGAACCTCTAAAACTGTGAGCCTCTATAAATTTTACCACCTCTAAGTTATTTTTGCCAGGTATTTTGGTTACAGAGAAAAAGATAACTAAAAAAGTTATATATCTACCACTCTAAATTTTTTAAAAATGATGAGACAAAAAAATTTGATGGTAATATAAAATTTGACATTAGTGTGCTCTAGATTGTTTTTGGTACCAAGGATTGAACTCAGGGGCACTTAACCATAGAGTCACATCCCCAGTCTTTTTCTGTATTTTATTTTGAAACAGGGTCTCACTAAGTTGCTTAGGACCTTACTTGAAATTCTCCTGCCTCAGTCTCCTGAACCTTCTTCCTGTGAAGTACAATAACAAGACAACAATGAATGCAGGCTAAGTTTGGTTATTTTGCAGTCTTAAAAATCTAGAGCACTCTCTCTCTCTTTCTCTCTCTCTAGATTAAGATTGTAAAATAACCAAACTTAGCCTACATTCTTTGGTTTCTTATTACTGTACCTTGTAGGAAGAAATAAATGAACAGTTAAAAAGAGGAGGAACTGATGTATGAAGGATATACAGGACAGGAAAAAAGTCAAATAGGTTGCAAACTTTTTGAATCAAGGTAAGTTGAGGGAGAAGTGAATCTTGACAGTGCATGTTAGGATAGCAAGGTATACTCAAAGATTATGTGGCATAGAGTCAGTACCATGTTCACATTATAATCACCAATTCGTTTTTCATAGTGTGAAATCATGCTTGAAATTAAGACTGCATTGTTATTGACATTCACTTTAAGTTAGTCTTTTATTTTAAAATACAAAATAGCCCCATTTATGGAAGCTTTTTTCTTTTTTCTTTTTTTTTGGGGGGGAATTACTAGCATAGTTTTTCCACTTTTGGAACATCTTATGGGTTAGATGTGAGGTGTCTCCCCAAAGCTCATGTATGAGGCAATGCAAAAAGGATTAGAGGTGAAATGATTGGGTTATGAGATCCTTAATCCAATCAGGGAAATAATCCCTGATAGGGATTAACTGGATGGTAACTGAAGCCAGGTAGGGTATGGCTTGAAGATGTGGGTCATTGGGGGTATGTTTTGGGATATATATTTTGTAGCTGGCAAATGGAGTCTCTCTCTGCTTCCTGATGCCATGTCCCCAGCTGCTTTCCTCTGCCACACTCTTCTGCCAGGACATCCTAGCTCACCTCAATCCCTAAGGAATGGAGTCAGCCATCTATGGACTGAGACCTCTGAAACCATGAGTCCCCAAGTAAACTTTTTCTCTTCTAATGGTTTTTGTCAGGCCCTTTGGTCATAGCAGCAAAAATAGTTTACTAACAGAACTTCACTGTCCTGTTTAAAAACCATATCTCTTTGTAATATGCTGATTTTAAGTCTTATGGGTATAAACTGAGGAGTGGGATAGCTTGGCCAAATGGTGGTTTCATTCCAAGTTTTCTGAGGAATCTCCATACTTCTTTCTATAATGGTTGCATCAATTACCTTCCTACCTGCAGTGTTTGAGGGTACCTTTTCTCTCACATGCTCACCAACAATTATTGCTGCTTGTGCTCTTGATTATTGCAATTCTGACTGGAGTGATATGAAATCTTAAAGTAGTTTTGATTTTCATTGATATAATTGCTAAAGATGTTGAACTTTTAAAAATATGTTTGTTGATTGATTGTATGTTTTCTTCAGTGAAGTGTCTGTTCAGTTCCTTTGCCCATTTATTCATTGGGCTATTTGGTTTTTTTTGGTGTTTTTGAGTTATTTATATATCCTGGAGATTAATACATTATCTGAGGTGCATGTGGTAAAGATTTTCTCCAATGGAATATTGCACAGTTTTAAAAAGGAATGAAATTATGGCATTTGCTGGTAAATGGATAAAGTTGGAGAATATCATGCTAAATGAAATAAGTCAATCCCCCACAAAAAAAGGCTGAATGTTCTCTCTGATATGTGAATGCTAACTCACAATAAGGGCCTGGGGACTAGGGAAGAATAGAATTACTTTTGATTAGGTAGACGGGATTGAAGGGAGGGGAGGGAGCATGGAGGTAGGAAGGGTAATAGAATGAATCAGACATCACTGCCCTATATACATATATGACTATGTGACTGGTGGGATTCTACATCATGTACAACCAGAAGAATGAAAAATTATACTCTATTTCTGTTTAATGTATCACAGTGCATTCTACTGTCATGTGTAACTAATTAAAACTAATTTTAAAAAAGACTAAACATAAAATTTTTTAAAAAGGACCTTATACCCAAACCAAAAAACAATGTATTTCTCTCCTTTGTACCTCACTTATATTTGTTGCTATACATATTTTAGAAGGAAAGTTTGGTGAAAACCATGGGAGGGTACTAAAAATAACCTCAGATCATCTTTTGTTTATCTTGTCATTAACAAGCCATGGACTTTAAGAACTTTGCTACTTAACTCTCAAGTGAAACTTCATATAAAGCAGCAATGTATAAAACAACTGATTCTAGTGTTTTCCACACAACATTCCAACATGTAGATATGTTTCTGTTTCAGAATTTTGAGGGTGAATAACTTTAATTAGTGATTTTATTCTTGGTTTTGGAAAGGTTTTCTGTTTTTAAAGTATACACAGTGTTGGAAAGAGATAATTGAATTAAAATTGAATATAGTTGTTACTTATGTTTAATAACAACAATAACCAAAAATGTATTTATGATGCTACATAAAGGAACACATTGTATAAATAAGACGCTAATCATATTAAAAAGGAAAAGCTATAGGGATGGAGGAATCCATATAATATTGACTTAAGAGTATTTTTACATGATTGGTGATTAATAAACAAAGCCATCTTACTTGTGTGCTTACTATGTGCCTGGACTTGTGCTAAATATATATATATATATATATATATATGCACATATATATATACACACACATATATATATATGTGTTATATAGAGTCTATTTTCATTTCCATTTCATGGTAGGAAAACAGAGGCCTAGTAAACTTAAATACATTAACTATATTGAAACTATATTAGAACAAATAAAAATCCTCCTAAATGGCAAACTCTAAATGGCATTCATATATTTTTTCTGTTAAAGAACTATAACATCTTACTCCTAAAACTTGATTGAAAACATTTCAATGAGAATTTAGTATATTTAAGCCTCATGAAGAGTATAATTGATAAATATGATAATTTTAATAATATATACTGAAAAATTACATAATATACCCAGTTGTTATGTTAATAGGAAATATGTACACTGATTATGTTGACAAAAAATAGTAAAATGCTGGTGAGTTTTCTAGTTTTTTTCTCAGTATTGATATGGACTGTCAGAATTAATTTCTTAATTTATAATTTTATCAGTTAGGTATTGCTCACTTTGTATTTGATAGTAGAATAATCAAGTTTGTGCTTACTGTCATTTTAATTCATCCTGTTTTATTTTCATAGTCTATAAACTTACAGAACTATTGATAATATTTTTAAAATTATTCCTTTTCAAAATGATGGCGTATTACTTTTAAAACTAGATAAGCAGAAGTGCCTTCATTTAGCTAATACAGGGCTACTATGATTATTTGGGAGAATTTTGCTTGGATAATAAGAATTTCCAACCATGACTTAGGTTTTCAATATGGTATTTAATGGAATGCAATATTACCTCATTTATCTTTCTTGGTCCTGGACAGTTGCTTTTTCTGAGCTTTACTTAAATGATAGGCACCTTGATTCAAGGAAGAAATAGCATCTTAATTTATCCTCTTGCTTCAAAATCAAAGAATTTTGATTTTAAATATTTTCACTTCTTAATTCACTGTCAATTATTGTTTTATTTTATTCATTTTGTATATAAGGAGTACAGTTTTGCTTTTACACTTCTTTGTTATTTTATTCCTTTTGTTTCTTAGCAGCAGAATGATAAATGAATGTTTACTGCACTATATTATATCTGTTAACTTATCAGCATTAGCCATGGATCCATTTTCCTTTTCATCATGATAAGAAATGCATTGCTTGATAAGAAAATATGTCCCAGACAAGCAGGATGAAGTATTGTGTTTTCTTGTTGATATTCTCTGTAGGCATTGCTTCCAAGGGAAGAAAATTTGTCTTCTGTTAGAAAATTGTTATTCTGCTCATTACTCGCTCTCATTATGTCTTCATCTTAGCAGTGCACGATTTCTCTGCACAGTATGTCGTGCTGTGTTTATGCTGGTTTTCATAGTGAGAGGCTGGCTTTGACATGACAGGGGTGGGTGTCTTGGTAGGTAAACAAGAAATCTTCCACAACACTGAGTGATGAATTAGGAGAAATGACTATCTGTGCTCAGATATGTGGAGATAGCTGATCCATACATAGTCATGATTTATCTTGTGCTCCTTGAGCTCAGTCAGTATAAGATGATCTGGGGAATGCATGAGGGAAATGAAAAACATGAATCCAAACTTTAAGTAGCTTGTAATCTATCTCTACTCATAGCCTCCATATGCAGAGTTTCTGACTGTGAAAATGTGACTACACAGTTGCACAGCTTTGGGAATTACCTAAGGTACTTATCTCACCTAAGATGTGAGCATATTCAGATAAACTCCCAAACTAAAATCAGTCATGAGTGCTGCACATATTACATATATGTATTTCTATTCATCACAAAAAATAAATGTATATTTGAATTGGGTTGTAGCTCAGTGGTAGAGCTCTTGTCTATCATGCACATGGTCCTGCGTTCTACCCTCAGTCCCATAAAAAATAAATTTCAAATAATAAAAAAAGCAAACTAATAAATTGCATAATGGTAAACTTCCCCTTTTTCACTTTTCTTGGATTTTGTTTTTTTTTTTTTATTTATGCAGTATTATTTGCTTTCAAATCTCATTCAAAAACCCATATTAGTGAGTCAATTGCAAAAAAATTCCTTTCCATGATGTCCTCACCTTCCTCCTTCTGTCAGTATACCTTGATCATGGATACAATTCCTCCTACACCACTTTAAATGTACTCTATGTTATACATAACAGGGTTTCCTTTTTGTTTTATTTTTAAAAACATTAAGGTATTTTATCTTCTCATAACAGGGTTCATTATTATCTTACTTTTTGTTTTTTTCTTTTTAAGGGATTGCTCTATTCCAGTCTTAAAAAAAATTCCCTGATTCTATCCATTTACCTGCAAATACCATAATTTTATTCTTCATAATGGGGGTGGGGGGTAGAGGGTAAGAGAAGAATGGAGGAACTTTAGATTAGGTAGAGGGAAATGAGAGGGGGGAGGAGGTGGGGGTATGAAAGACAGTGGAATGAGACAGACATCATTACCTTAAAGAACATGAATGATTATATGAAAAGTGTGAATCTACATCATGTACAACCATAGAAATGAAAAGTTGTACCCCATTTGTGTACAGTGAATCAAAACACTGTCTGTAAAAATAAAAAATAATAAAAAATACAAATCCAAAATAATTCCTTATTCTATTCAAATGTGAATCTAATTAACGACCAAATTAACAGGCAGGATAGTTTGGTTGTGGCTTTTTATCAGGCCATTAACCAACTAGTAGACACTTTGATTTTGCATGTTCCAAGGAGAAACAATGCAATCAAACTTCATCACCTATATACATATTCCATACAGAACTTAAATATTTTAAATGTCCTACACAAATTAGACTTTAAACAGTACTGTGACTTTAAACATTTTTATTTTTCTAGGTATACGTAGAGGAGAGGCAGAGTGCCATTTTGTCCTGAAAATGACTAGGATAGACAAATAATCAAGTTTACAGAGTTGGAAAAATTTGGGTAGAAAGGAATATCATAAAAGAAGTGTCATAAGGGCACATCAGTGCCTCTGTTGGAGGAATTAATCCTCGTTAATGAAACTGCATTCCAATGTTCAAAGTACTTGTGTATTGGACTGCATTTGAGAAACATTTTGTCCCTTAACTGAAAGTAAAAGTGTGGGTTTTGTGTGGGAAGAGAGAGAGCAATAGAAGAGAGAGAATCATTAAGCTCCTTAAAAGGATAAGACTAAATTATTGCTAAACATAATATTTGTATTATAATCCAGATTATATCTTTGTTTAGTAATACATGTACTAAAATCTGATAGGAATGTGCAAAATAACCACAGTAAAAACTGCATATGGATTTCTAGTATTCAACAATTTGGGGGACAGCAAATAAAATACATTTTTCCTGTGTTTCTGAAAAACAGGCCAAGAACATACAACATATTAATTTGCATCCAAGACCTATTTCTTTCACCAGAAGATGTGGCATTGAAGTTTTTAAAGTTAATTCAGAATATTTTTTCTGCTTCTTACAACAGTTGTGTGAAATATGCAACTGAATCACAATTCAAGACAGGGTTAAATGAGAGTAATCACCCAGCTTTTCCTCATTATTGAGAATTGTCAAAATGCTGTGAGGGTATACTTTGTAATAGATTGGCATTTCACAGTTTACTTTGTACACATCTTAATCATTGTGAATCTAAAAGAGATAGCTAATAAGGCAGGGGCTTCTGCAACGAGTTTTTGCCTAGATGAAATAAGATGCTTGCACTTGCAATCTTTCATGTGGAATCTTTCTTTCCATTGCTCTCACAGGACTCTCTCTCAGGAGGGGTAGTGTTTTTCAGAAAAGAAGGAATACTTAATGAAGTTAAATAAAAATTGTCTTTACCCAGATCCACAATATATCTAAACTCAAAAGATCCCAACTGGAGCCAAAGTACTTCATATTTGACGCTGCAGGTCACCATTGGCCAAAATGGGTGCAGTCAGCAAAAGGCATTGACCTCTACCACAGGATGGAGTGTCTTAACCCAAGGAGGTTGTCCAGAGCCCAGAGTTAAAATTGTCATTTTGTGAGGTGCCCTGGCTGATTTCATCCCCACTTTAGTTCGGACCACCCTGGGTACCTATGCCTTACTTGTGCCACAGTGAGGTTCTGGATGAATGAGATGGAGGCCCTTCTTTGTAACGTGACAAGAGGGCTACTGTGAATGTGAACGTGGGCAAGGAAAAAGGCTCAGCATCTCTCTTCTGGGAACATCATGTGGACTTTGAGAATCTAGAAGTGTATGTTTTTTGAACCACTGGGTCACATGTACTTCTGTTTGAAGATCACAGAACAATTTTAGAGGTAATACCATGTCTCCTTTTTGGGTAAGGCCGCATTCAGACTCTTATTTTTCTGGGATTTCTGAGGCCTGTTTCACTAGGATGGAATCCTCCTTTTCGTCTTTCCTTCTGGTCTTTACATGTACATTTGACTAATTTTTTTTGTGGTATCTGGAACTACATGCCTTGCTCACTGAATCTCTCTGCACTCTGCAGTCTGTGATACTAAATTCTAAAGATGATAAAATTTGTAATCTGTCTGAGACACCTGGGCAGAGGCTGGTAGATGAAGTCTTAAAACCATATTCAATATCATCGGTCTGCTGATACAAATCAAGACCTTATGAGTCTTACCACCCAAATTAGATATTCATTCTCACTTATTGATTTCACCAATATACATCAAGCAGTCACTCTGTTCCATGCTCTGTGTTCAGTTTTATGAAAAATAAGATGTGATCTCTATCGGGGATGACCTCACAAATCAGGCCTATGAACAGTAAGCAACAGTGATAGCATGTGAGAGGACCTGTCACTGAGTTGAGCAATGAGTATCTTTGGAAAGCCAGGGTCAAGTTAGTCATTAAGTCTCTTCTAAGGGAGATGGGAAGGCTTTGGAGAGATGATGATATTTGAGTAAGTAAGCCACTAAAGCCCAGTTAGAAACTTCAGCTAGAGGCAGAAGACACACACTGCTGTTATGCAAAGTAGAATATGCCCTACCAACCCCAATTCCTCATCTACAAAATTTCTAGGGGATATTAGAATGCAATGGAGGCTGAACTTGTTAGTTTCAGAAAGGGCTGAAAGTATTGAAGTGAGTAGCATCTCCTTCAAATCAAGCATCCAGAGATTTTTGAAAACATATTTCATTTGATAGATTTCATCTCTGCTTTAGAAACATAATATAGTATTTCAGTTACCCTATTTTAAGACCCCAAATAATGTACGATTTTCTCCTACTCTTTATTTTTTTCTTTTTCTTGTGCAATTAAAAGATTTTAAAATTAACATCTAACCCAGGGATTCTTAACCATGACCCTATTAAATTTTGTGTTATAAACTTTGTCAAAAAAGAGCTGTTCTGCCAGGCACAGTGGCTCAGGAGGCAGGGGGATTGGGAGTTCAAAACCAGCCTCAGCAATTTAGTGAGGCCCTAAGCAACCTAATGAGGCCCTGTCTCTAAATGCATACGTGCATACATAGATACATACATACATACATACATACATACATACATACATACATAAAAGGACTGGGGATGTGGCTCAGAGGTAAAGCATCCCTAGGTTCAATCCCTGTATTCCCCCCAAAAAGCTATTCTGAATTTTAAAGGGTGTTTAGCATGATCTCTGGGTGTTGTACAAATAGAATTCCCTAGTTATGGCAACCAAATATTTCTAGATATGACAAAGTGACTCCTGGTAGAGTGCAGAGGGAATGAACCCATTTGAGAATTACTGAGTTAGCTTGATCCAATATTATTAAATCCTCTCTTTTTCGAGTTTTGCATCAGATATTGACCTAGATTTACTCCTGTCATTTATTATTAGTACTTCATTATTCTGTATCTGGATGGTCATTAATAATGTATTCTTCTAAGCAAAAACTAGAGCTATCCTTGATCACACCCAGAATTTTCTTGGGCAGTTGACCTGGTGGAGATGTACCAGAGTGATATAAAACACATTTTTGCACCCAAAGAGAAATATTTGCATTAGGAGATTTATACAGAGTCATAAGGCAGGTAGGGTCCCAAGGTATATGGCAATCCTTGTTTATCTTGGATCATATCTCTCATGTATGCTTCCACAATACAACAGAATACAGCTTGAAGTTCTTTGTGATTCTATGGGTTATAATAAATTTCCCCCACTGGCCAGACGTGGAGTGTGTGTTGAAATACAATAAGAAAATGGATGTTAGGAAGCACAGATCCTACTTCAATCTGAACTAGCTGTGAGTGCCTCCCTACTCCCATCTAATAGAGGTAGCAAATCATGAGAAAATGGAAAAAATAGTTATTGTTCAGAGAATTCTCTGAGATGCTTAGCAATTTAAAACTGGGGGCAGGCAGGCCAGGGTACAATACTAAGAACAGAAATAAAACCACATATTTACCACTTCAGTGCTACTTCCTGATATGAGGAAAAACATCTCTTTGCTTACCCTCTGACTCCTGAGGTTTCTTCATTAAATTGTCAAAAGTTTCATTGACCATCACAGAAATTGAGTTTCATATTTTCTGAGCAAAAGAAAGAACGTTGAATGAATGGTAAATGAACAATGGTGCTTTCAAGAAAACCAAGTTCAGTGATCATATAAAATGCAGTATACTCTGATGCAGAGAGAATAATTCTGAAGTTTTTCTCACTTTTTTAGGTTAGTAACTTATGTGTGATAGAACATTTTAAACTAGCTCTCTTCTTAACTCATTATGTTCCATCATCCTGTATATAGGACATCTGTAAAAACTTAAATCGAGCATTTTGTAGGTGTCCTATGAAACTATATAGATTTTGATGGGTTACCTCTAGGAAAGATGGTGGGATATAAGAGGTTAAAGAGAAATATTTTAAAATTATAAAACTTAGCCAATCAAAATGTACAATTGCCAAAGAATGTAGTTTGAAATTAATTGTAGAATCTCCTCTTTAACATCTATTAAACATACTTTCATTCGAGTACTGATTAGAATAAACTGCTCAGTTTTTTAACAGCTTCTTATGTGAGACATTGAAAAGTTAAATATGTATATCTGGTTTAAGTGGGAAGACAATCACTGGAAAGAGAAGTAAAACACCAGAATCTCCAGCCTTGAAATTAATATGAAAATAAAGCAAACACTAAGAAAAAGACTTCCAATTTTTTAAAGTACATTTTTTCTCTGCAGTTGTTTGGAGGATAAAATCTTATTGTATTTATACAGTGAAGACATTCTAACCATAAGATCCATCTTTGTACAAAATCTAGTGGAACAACTACGATGAAAGAGATGTTAGTCAATATATCCAAATTTTATTTTATATTTTTTGTCAAAGTGTGCATGCACATGTTTTAAGTGGCTTACATTGTGTAGTGCTTTAAGATTTCTGAGTATAAAAGAAGTCCCTTTTATCCTCTCTCAATTTTCCTTTTTTTGTGTTCCAATTTCCAGAATAATTTAAACACCTGCAAGCCAGGCTTGATGGCACATACCTATAATCCCAGCTGCTCAGAAGCTGAGTCAAGAGTATTGCAAATTCAAGGCCAGCTTGGGCAACTAAGTGAGACACTGTCTCAAAATAAAATAAAAAGGGCTGGGATGTAGTTCAGTGGAAGTGTTTGCTTAGTTTGTGTGAGGTACTGGATTTAATCCTGGTGCTGCAAAACAAAAACAAAACACACGTAATTCACATAGCCATTTCTTCTTGAATTTAACTCTGTGTTTTCAAATAGTACACTGTTGTTAGTATTTTCTCATTTACAGATTTTGATAACAATTTATCTCCTGCTGTGATAGATGAGTGTGCTAGATCTCATGTGATAACCAATTAGATACCCAATTAGCTCAATTAAATCAAGGTACAAATTGGTTTATAGGTGTCTAATGAAGCTTCCGTAAAAATATGTTGAGTTGGTTGGCAAGAATGCTTGTATTTACCTCTAAATTCATTCTTCTTTGGGAAAGACAGAATGACCAGACTTACAGCATGATTTTTATTTTATTTTTTTTTATGAAACAGTGAAATTTGCCTGTTCCCTTGTGAAATCTATTAGAATGGAAATGAGTAATAATCAAGCCAAACTAAAAATATATAATGAATGCAAAGTCAGAGAATTTTTTTTATCAGAATACTAACTAAAAAAAATTTTTTTTTGTACACGTTTCTATGGTTGTACACAATAGATTCGCATGATTCATGTAATCTTACATATACATAGGGAAATACTGTCTATCTCAGTCTACTATATTTCCTTCCTCCCCCCTTCCCATTTTCCTCTACATCATCCAAAGTTCCTCCTTTCTTCTCTTGTCCCCCTGCCCCCCATTATGTATCATCATCCACTTCTCAGAGAAAACATTAGGCCTTTGGTTTTGGGGGCTTGGCTTATCTCAGCATGATATTCTCCAACTGCACCTGTTTACCAGCGAATGCCATAATTTTGTTCTTCTTTATGGCTGAGTAATAGTCAAGTATGTATATATACCACATTTTCTTTATCCATTCATCAATGGAAGGGCATCTAGGTTGGTTCCACAATCTAGCTATTGTGAATTGAGCAGCTGTTAACACTGATGTGACTGCATGATTTTTAAATCATGAGGTGGCACCAAGGAATGGGGAGGTGATCAGTAGAATACTAGTTAATAATAGGCCTCAAAAATATTCTCATCCTAATTCCTTGAACCTTTGAATATGTTGCCTTCATTGGCCAAAAGAATTTTGTAGGTGTGATTAAATATTTATGGGCCTCGAGTTGAGCTTTTTATGGATTCCTCAGGTAAGCCCAAACTATTCACATTCTTTTTGTAAAGCACCTTTTCCAATGGTGATGAGAAAGGACATTATAAGAAAGGTCAGAGAGAAACTCCCCTTTTTTAAAAAACAACAATAATAAGCTTCATTTTGGAAGATTTTCTGATTTTGTGCAAGCTGCAAGCAGGTTTTTGTTTTTGTTTTGTTTTATTTTTTACCACAACTGTAGTTCTAGAGACACAGTGGTGTTAGTGTTCAACAAGCATATTTCAAAAACTAAAAACAAACAATCACACCAAGGAGAAGCAACTTTTAGTTGGTTTGGAGTGGATAGCCATTGATTCCAGCCGTTCTCTGAAACAGGCCCACCAGTTCCCTAGAAATCAAATACAATGAAGTTGTCCACAGAGGAAATTAGTTTTAATGAGCAAGCTTCTTGGTTAATTTTGTCTGTCAGTTTGACTTAGCCATGGATGCCCAGGTATGGTGGTATTTTGGGATGAGTTTTAATACTTACATTTGTAGACTATGTAAAGTAGATTGTCCTTCCTAACATAAGTGGCCTTTATCCAAACAGTTGAAAGTCTGTATAGAACAAAACAGCTGACTACCCCTGAAGAAGAGGGGAATTCCTCTTGTCTGACTGCTTTTGATCTGGGACATAAGTGTTTCCTACCTTCTGATTTGAGGCAATTCCCAGGGCTCTTCTCAGGTTTCAAATATGCTAACCTTCACACTGTTCCTCAATGTTGGTCACCTGGTTCTCAGACCTTCAGACTTGGTCTGGAATTTGCATCATCAGTTCTGTTGTGTCTCTAGTTTGCTTACTGCCTGTTTGGACTAGTCAGTCTCCACAATCATATGAACGAATTGCATATAATGAAAATCAATCTCTCTCTCTCTTTACATCTAATTGGCTTTGTTTCTCTTAAAGACAATTCTTGAATTAGATTATTTACTTCTTATAAATCACACTTCTGTAACAACCCGGCTGGTGGAGAATACAACATAGCACTAATTTCACAGGAAACGTTTAGGATTTCCAGGTCAGCAGATTTCAGCATGTAATACATAAATGAAGAGCATTCAATGAAAGTGGGGACAGGTATGGAAAGAAAGGAGCCCCCCAACCCAGGTCCCACTCAGCCTTTTAACATGCTAAAATCCAAGGCTGTATTCTGCTCATTTGAGGGAGAACAATGGAAACTATTAAATAAAATTAACTCAGTATTATTTCCAAGATACGCTCTCTTTAAAAATAAAAGTTCCTCCATTTTTCTTTTACTCTCCACCCCCCAACCCAATTCCTGAGGATATAACTCAGTTGGTAGAGTGCTTCCCTCATGATCACAAGGTCCTGGGTTCATTCCCCAGCACACACACACACACACACACACACATAAATAAATAAAAGAATCACCATTTTTAAAGTAACATATTACCTCATACTGGGGAGTTTGTTGGGAGTTCTTTGTTTCATCCACAGTTTTCCCCCAAAATGCAAATAACTGTGAAACTTTAGGCAGTGACTTGGCATCTATGTATTTAGGAAATTGGTATAAAATCCCAGGATATTTCCTTGTTAACATCCAGAAGAGTAGAGATTACCAATGGGCTGGTAGAACTTGGTTCCCTTTTTGGTATTCCAATAACTTGTTATGCTCACTCTGAAGTTGAAAGAATTGACCTCAACTCAGGGAATGTTGGTGGTCTCAAGAATCTGAGAAAGTCAAGGATAGAAATTCTCTCTTAATGCCTCAAAAAGGAATGCATCCCCACTGACGAGTTATTTTAGTTAGTTAACCTCATGTTGGATGTTTTAGTTGCAGAATTATAAAACTCTAAATTGATTTTGTTAGGCTATTCAGTCAGTTAGTGGTGATTAACTATGGTATCAATGGAAAATACAGAAGTCAATTTTCAGAATGTGAGAGAAGAAATATAGAAGAAATCTGGGACACTGATTACCTCATGAAGCACTGATCTGCGTGTGTGTGTGTGTGTGTGTGTGTGAGAGAGAGAGAGAGAGAGAGAGAGAAGAAGGGATAGACGGAGGGAGAAAGGGAGGGGAGAAAGAGAGAGAACATTAAATCTGTATCTTATTTATGTCACTCTTTTCCTACTTCTACTTCTCATATTAGAATGAAGACTTCACAAATACAATGAAGATAGTTATTTCAAAATTTTTATTCTTATAAAATTGTTTTACAATGCTGATTTCTACTAATATCTTTGAAGATGATGCTGTTCGATTTCATTTCACTTCTAGATGTATTTGAAAATTTTGATTTTCAAGTTTTCTTGGAATAAAGTATAGTTCTAACCTTTTATCTTAAGGTTACAATTCCATTGTAGTCATACTTTATGATCTAGCAAGATTCCTAGGTAGTCATGCAATTTTGCTCTCTGTTGATGTTTATTGATTCTAGTATGGAAGTTGCCTAAGTGTACAGAAATACACTAACAATTTGGTTAACATTAAACCTCAGAAAATATGCATTCTTAATCGCATAATTTATTTTAAAAGTGTATTCAAGAATTTAGAATGGAGGGTGTGAACCAATTTAAACATCCTGTAGTTGAAATCTACTTGTTTGGGGATGAGAACTCTCAAAGTATAGTCTTATTAAGTTTACCCTCTGTGACTGTGGCCAGATGAACAAGATGATTGATCACAAGATCTTTAATATTCTGCTTTCCCCATTGTACAGCCTGACGCTTTGCTTAGATTCTAAAATGACATGAAGGATTCATACAGGTAAGTGAAAGAGTAGATACCAGAGAGAAATCAACGTAATGAGAGAGGAAGCATTCCTATTTTTTAAGTTAGAAGTATACAAGAAAAGTAATATATAAATACCTGGAGATCTACTGCTAACAGTCTAACTGCTTTGGTTTTCAAAAATCTACTTCTTATGTTTTTCAGATTTCTGTTTTATCTTATACCACTATTCAAAGATGGAGTTTCTGAATAGAAGTTTTGTTTTGTTTGACTACTTAAATCTAACTTAAAGTCCAAATCAAAATCTATATCATTCACATAGTATGTTTATTTTTCACTCATTCCTTCAGTAAATTGGGAACTGGTTTTATGTCACAGCATACAGAAAAGTGTCTACATATCGCGGTTGCTCCCAAAGTCCTTAAGTTGAATTGAACATCTTGATTAAGTCCATGATAAATTCTGAATAATTTTAAGTTGTAAGGCCACCACTTTCCATATCATTTCTGGGAACATTTACAATTTTGTTTTTTCATAGCAACATAAACTTTGACAGAGGGAAATTTCTCACATATTGGCAATATTATTTTTGTTCTTGTTTCTCTTTCAGCACTTGTCCTCATGTCTTACGCATATAAAAATCAATACATAGATGTTGATTACACAAGCTGCAAAGAGACTTAGAGGCTAAAGGACAAGAGAAATACATATTATTGATGAAATGGAAAGGTAAAAAAAATATCTATTTTCTTGGATAAACAACCTAGACAATAAACACTATGGTTTAAATATGGGTATTGACTCCCCATTGTTCATGTGTTAAAGGTGCTGTGAGAAGGTTCTATCTCTCTTGCTTCTTGGTTTGTGGTGTAAGTGATTTACTCTACCATGTGCTCCTGCCATGATAAGTTGACCTTGCTAGAGACCACGGCAGAACCTCCTGATCTAGGACTGTGAACTTCAGACCCCTCATGACTCTGTTACCCACATAAATCTTTCAACTTCATAAATTAATTATCTCAGATATTTAGTCATACTAATGAAAAAAATGATATAATAACAAATATAAACTAAAACTATTTAACACTTTTAAGGTCAAATGCTTCAGGACTTTTAATAGGCAAGAGTTTTTGGACAGAATCTCAAAAGCCAAAGGAACAAAAGTAAGAATAGATAAATGGCATTACATCAAACTAAAAAGCCCTTATTTAAAAAAAAATCATCAGAGTGAGAAAGAACATGCAGAATGGGAGAAGATATTTGCAAACTATATATTTGACAAGTCACTAGGAACTAGTATCCAAAATTCATAAGAACCTTCAAAAACTCAATAGCAAAAAAAATAGAAGACATAACCAGATGTTTCCCAAAAGAAGACATACAAATGGCTTATGAAAAATGTTCAACATCCCTGCTAATCAGGAAAGTGCAAATCAAAAGCACAGTGAGAATGGCTCACTCCCATAAGAATGGCTGTATTTATAAAGAACAAAGAAGAGCAAAGGCAGGTGAGGGTGTGTGAAAAGGGAGCACTTTCTTTCTTTTTTAAATTCATGTGTTGGTGGGAGTGTAAGTTAGTACAGCCATTATGGAAAATAATATGGCCTTGGATAATTAAAACTGGTACTACATATGATCCAGCAATCCCACTCCTAGTTATATATCCAAAAGAAATGAAATCAGCACGTTAAGAAGACAGCTGTACTCTCTGTTCATTGCAGCACTATTCACAATAGCCAAGAAATGAAAACAACCTGCATATCCAACTGATGAAGAGATAAAGAAAATGTGCAGCATATGTACAATGGAATACTGCTCAGCCATTAAAACTATGGCACCCTGTTGTTTGGAGCAAGGTGGATGGAAAAGGAGATCACTATATGTCAAGTAAAGCAATCCAAGCACAGAAAGATATGATCTCACTCATATATGTTACATAAAAATTTGACCCTATAGAAGTTGAGAGTAGAATGGTGGATACCAAAACCTGGGGAAAATGGCAGGAGCAAGAATGTGGAAAGGTTCAACAAATCATACGAAGTGGCAGTCAGATAGGAGTGAGAAGTTCTGGCGTACATTGCATAGTAGGGTTCTTATAGATAGCAAGATGTATACTACACATTTCAAAAAGCTATAAAAAATGATCATGGATATTGTCACAATAAAGAGAAGATAAATATTTACTATAATGTTTACCCTGATTAAACTTTATGCTATGTATACACATAGTGAAGCATCAAATGATATCCCATAAATATGTACAATGTTTTATGCATTAGTTACAAATAAATTTTAAAAATATTTAATGCTCTCAAGATTTATAAACTACTTGTGCAATGTCAGTCTACTTTGTGTGACAGCTCTTATTACCCAAATTATGTGCCTGAGAAAACAGAAGGTTAATGAGTCTGCTAAAAAAACACCCTGGTATTAAATGACAAATTTATTATTATTAATTTTATTCTAATCACTACATAATTATTAATTAATGCTCTTATTACTATTAAAATGGTCTTTTTTTGTAGTGCTGCAGATCAAAATGGGGGTCTTATTCATGCTAATCAACCTACTACATCCTTAGCTCTCTTATTATTATTCATTGTTGGTGGTCAAGGTGGATATCACTGCTGATTATTTTCACAAGAGCAATAACTTAAGAGACTATCATATCTATATAATTGTCCAGTGAGCTTGGTAGATGTAACTGGTTTGGATATTTTCTCCTACTATGGTAGCATTAATTTCAGGTTACGGGGAAAGGGCTCTGGGCAAGAAAGCGTTTTTATTTAGAACAATTCCTTATATGTATGCATGTGTATGCATAATACATTAGTCATAATGGAGCCATATATTGATATAGGAGTCAGGAATAGATGCTTGCTAACTTTAAAAATTCAATAGTGAAGTAAAAGTACTGTTTAATTATCATAGGAAAATAATTATCACTAATGAAAGAGATTTCATTTCCAAAATATATGAGTCTAGGATAATCATATATAAAGAGTGGATTTTAAATACTCAACTGAAGCTTAAATGTCATCAGGAGAGAACTATTTGATGAGTTCCTAGGGTGAAAAAATTGTAGAGGAAATCTTCACCCTATAATTTATCTGACTATAAATATATTTTTTGTTATCTGGTTAGCTTAAAGTGATTGTACTCCCACAAAAATCTTTTCATTTTTTTTTTTACTTGAACCACATGAAGGATAGGAGTTTTCATGCACGTGATTCTCTCCAAGATTTTGACTGAAAATTTTACTTAACCACTGGGACATTAGTTTTTGAGGTTTTAAAATGTGTGATTTAGAAGCAAACATGATACAAATTAGGCTTTCATATGACTTAGTTCCTTTAGAAACAAGTTTACTTCATCCAGTTTTTTTTCTTTCACCTAAAAGACTTTAAAAGTGAATGTGGGGATAGAAAATTAGTGTATATTTTTATTTTCATTTTTAAGTCCTGGAAAACAGATTAAATTTAAACAACAGAATGAGTAGCAGTGTAACAAGCATCACTCCTTCCTAGGATCACTGTTACCAAGAAATATTTATTGGCATTGATCCCTTTATTTCTAGTTGCCAATATGATATTATTTGCTTTGATAAATGCAATCATTTGTCTTAAAATTCTGAGTTACATTTCAGCAAGTCTTTGTATTTTATTCAGCATTAAATTGCAGTTTTTATAATTACATATTAACTTCTAAATGCATATGAAGCACACTGCTAAGATATTTGTATGTATATTGCCTCACTTAATGCAGGCAATGGCTACATGAGATTATTATTACTTCATCCAGAAAAGGATGGGGACAAATGTACAGGTGTTAAGTATGATCCAGAGTCAAATCCAGGCAACATGATTTGAGAAGCTGCACTCCTAGATACCTTTAAGGGTGACTGTGTTTTAACACCAAAAAGGTTTTAAAAATTGAAGTGGACATTAAGGTAGATTTGAGAGTAATAACTGCCATGACAATGTATTTCTAATAGGACACAGTGAAATCTTGAAAGTGTTACCTTGTACCTTCCCTTTCTACCAATCTCTTTATTTTACCCTGGACCTTAAATATAGCTGAGTAGATTGAAGGATGTTAGGACATATAATGTGCAATTAATGAGTTCTGCAAGTCATGATTAAATATTTAAAATGTAAAAAGGATTATGAATATAACATTTTATTTATAATATATTATTTAAGAGGATTAAGAGCCTTACATAAAATTTGCTCATATAATTTTTCTTAGAAATCTTTTTTCTCAAATGAAAAGTAATTGTAGACAATGTTATTTATTTTTACATGAATTAAAATCATGCATTCAAGAATACAGTAGCATGGCTTGTAATACCATAAAATTAAAATAGAATTAACTATAGTGAATTCATAAATGTTAGAATTCAAAGATATTGCATAGGTATGTTTGTGATCATAGTCTATGGTTTTCCTGACTGAACCAACTTTTGGTTAAAAATATGTTCATATTAATATTTCGCTGATACTCATTACTGCCTTTTATGCAAATTTCCAAACTGTTAGTAGGCTACACTCAATGTTTTCTTTTACTCTCTCTTAAATTTTTAAGAAGATTACTTTCTATGACATTCTGCATTTCTCTCACTCTCTTGGTGGGTGCTATCCACTGTTACTCCAGTTGCTTGAACTTGGGTTGTTACAGCCACCAAGGGCTATTGGTATCATCATGATGGCTGTGTAAACAGGCCTGGCGCCTTGTTTCCAGAGATTCTGGCATGGTATACTCTCAATGTTTTGAACTTAAAAAAGTCTACAATACGTACAATTAGGAAAATGTGAAATTATACTCCATTTATGTATGATTTATCAAAATGTAATGCATTCTATTGTCATGTACAACTAATTAGAACAAATTAAAAAAAACTTTTAAAAAGTCTCAACATTAAGCTGTTTCCTCCAGAATAGGGAAAATGGTCAAAATTTACCCTACTTTATGTTATACTTTATCGCTTGGCACCAGACAGTTGTAAATTACAGAACTAAGTTTCAGAAAACTGTACATAAAATCAGTAATCAGTTTTTATAACTTTTCCCTGAAATACTTGCTGTTTTGGTCATGTGTTTATGGGACTTGATCTATACATACATGATAAAATGTTCATTTTTTCTTCAATTCATTTTGTTTTTTCTCTTTCAAGTTCCTCTATGTTAAAATACATCCAAAGCCCTCACTTTAAAAGACCCAAGTTAATCAATCCTCTACAGAATTAACTATTGTAGTGGTTAATTTTATGTCATTTAGGTTGGGCTGCAGAGACCAGACATGTAGCAGCAGAAAATTCTTCCAGCAGATAGCATTCAGATTTGAACTGAACCATTGCCTTGTTCCTGGGTCTCCAGCCAGACTGGCTGTAGATTTGGGAACTGCCAGCACCACAATCTCATGAGCCATTTGCCAATTCATATTTTCTCTCTCTCTCTCTAAAACACACACACACACACACACACACACAAATTCTCACCTGGTGAGTTACAACTGCCATGTTCAAATTTGGATAACTGCCTCAAATTTTAAATTAACAAATTTGTAAATTCACACATATATGCATATTTTGAAACTTTTCATATTACAAAATATGCTCCGCATAGGAATATTTAATTCTATAAAGTATCTTAAAGGATTATCTGTGCAATCACAACTGAGATTAAACTGTTGAAGAATGCCCGTATGATCTATCTTCCCTTCTTGCCACTCATAGATAACTACCATACAGATGTCTGAAGACTTGCT
This sequence comes from Glaucomys volans, assembly GCA_020662805.1. NCBI lineage: Eukaryota > Metazoa > Chordata > Mammalia > Rodentia > Sciuridae > Glaucomys > Glaucomys volans. Next base: position 326,894 of record JAJEJO010001138.1, on the reverse strand, counting down.
TTAATTGCTTATTATGAGTTTCGTACAATTAGACATATTTTATGTATTGGTTTTTCCCAGGCTTCTTCAGCTTGATATTTATGCTTAATGTGCATGGAATTTCTATTGGGCATATATGTAGAAGTACAACTGGTAGAGGGCATATTCAACTTTCGTAGATAATGCTGAACTTTTTTCCCAAGTGCTTAGAACAGTTGATATTCCCTCTGTTACTATGATGTGATATCAAGTAGATTGCAGACTTTCTAACTTACAGTGCATTATGATGTGGATCCCCCAAAGACTCATGTGTTGAAGATTTGGTTGCAATGCAACAATGTTCAGAGGGGGAGTTTTGTCTTTTGATGAAAAGATATTCTAGTTGTAAATAGAATCTATGATACAAACCCTTACATTTTCTGTTAGTTTCTTTAGTACCTGGTTAAATGCTGCTCATTTGTATTTGGCACCATAAAGTCACAAGCATAATTTCTCTAAATATTTTCTAGGAGATTATTTTATTACCTTCTGTGTTTAGATCTACAACGAATTTAGTGTTTATTTTTGTTGCTGATATAATATTGGGATCTGGTGTTCTATAATGTGGTAAAATGAGCTTTTATATAGATAAAATATCCAAATGTATCACTCTGTTTTTTGCCTCCCTTGTTTCATTGGTTTATGTTTGTCCTTGCTGCAATGATATACTATAGTTAGACTATAGCTTTAAAACATCTTGAGATCTAGTAAGCAAACCATCCACCTTGTTCTTCAAACTGGTCTTTGCTATTCCTAGTGCTTTGCATTTCCACATGTGTCTTAGAATCAGCTTGTCAAGAATCACAAAGAGAAAAACAAACTGCAGTCAGAATGTTTGCAAGAAACACATACACACATACAATATAAATCTGGGTAAACTGACAGCTTTCTGATTTTGAACTTTCAATTCCATGACCATGTCATATCTTAATCACTTGATTTTCATTAATATTCCTCAGTAATCTTTCTTCTAACTCTAGATATATCACACTTCTTGTTTGATTTAGTCTTAAGTATCTGATTTTTATATTAGTATAAATAACATGTCTTTAAAACTATTTGTTCCAAGCTGGGATGGAGATACAACTGCGTGGTAGAGTGCTTGCTTAGCATGCATAAGGCCTTGGGCTCAGTCTGCAGCACTGCAAAGAAATAAAATACATAACACTATTTGTTCAAAGTCTTATGGCTCAAATCAAATTACAATAGGTTTTTATATATCAACAGTTTATTTGGCATTCTTCCTAAATACACTTAATAATTCTAAAAGTTATTTTTAGTTTTATTACTTATGGATTATCAAAACATACAATCCCATCATCCATTGCTGACAATTTTATCACTTTCCAATGGCCTTTATAATTTTGTATGTGTGGGGCGCTCAGGATTGAACTCAGGGTTGTGCATGCTAAGCACCTGCTGTATCACTAAGTTACATCCCCAACAGTGCTTCTCATTTTATTTATTTTCCTTTTTGTTCTATTGCAATGGCTTAGAGTTCCAGCATGATTATACATGACATTTGTGATAGTTCTCCCTCCATGTTCTGAGTCTGATCTTCTGGGAAAGAAGTTCTACCATTACATTGTAGGTTTGGTAAAGGATTTTTGAAGATAGTCAGTTTTAGATGAAGGCAGTTCCAGTCTATCCTTCACTTACTATTTTTAATAATTTATCAATATTCAATATCTTCAAGTTCTTACTTGAATCTCATATGACTATATGAGTTGGATCATTTATTCTTATAATGTACTCAGTTTATATCATTTTAATTTCAAATGTTAGAATAACCTTGCATTCTTGGAATCAACTCAATTTTTTCCTGACAGCTTTTGAAATACTGCTGTACTAATTTTGCAAATTATTTATTTAGAATGTTTGTATCTATGTGAAGAGATTGGGCAGTGATGTTTCTGTCTTACAATTTATCATCAAATTTTGGTGTTAAAGATATAGGCTGATAAAATAATTTCTGAAAAGTGTTCACTTTTTTTCTATCTTCTGGAATATCAGGATAGAATTGGTCATACTTATTTCTTAAGTGACCACAAGAAGTCACTAGCAATTCTCTGCATTTGATGTTTCCTTACAAGATTAACAGGTCATATCTGTAATCATCCTCAGAGGAATATCCTGAGACTGTTGTGATGTTTTGACAAGAATCAGAATACCAGAAATCTGTTTTCTGAGTAGTTAAGTATCTAAAAAGTGACTGTGGCAGGAGAATAAAAGCCTACCTCCCGTTCCTCTAGGCAGGATAATATTTGCTGCATAATTCATACTCCAAATTGTCTTGTACCACTGTGCCCAAACTAAGTCTATTCCTGAAGCAGTATCCTTGCTTGGACATTTCACTGTCATGCCCTGTGGGCTTATCATCCCTTACTGGTTTATTCCTATAACATATCCTGAACAATTCACTTGCAGGGCTTGTTTCCAGGAAACTTGACTCAGAACAGTGCCTGCACTTAATTGCCTAATTTTAAAAAAAAGAAGGCATGAGAAAATGATCATTTAGCTTTCTCTAAATCTTGAAAGCTTATAGTCTAATTTTATCATGTCGATATTTGTTTAACTAACACCCAAATTCTGAGGAGAATCCTTGAGCCTGGTGATCATGGTGGAAGCGAAGTTACAACAGCCAGATCAAATTTGTGCCCTGGGCTGGCTGTTATGCTATGTAGGGTTTTTTTTTTTTTTTTTTCAAAGACTTAGGAATCTGTAAGTTTAAATGCATTTAGTTACGTTGGAAGGAGACAGGTTTTACGAGATCTTGGTCTAAAAGAAAAGTTTCATGTGGAAGCTTGAAAAAATAGATAAGCAAAACTGCACTAGCGGTAGAAAGGTATATGTGTATGTGTGGGCATATTAAAAGTAGTGAAAACTCCCTGGCCTATTTTCAGAGATATTATGAATTATGTAACCACATGTGTTATCTTCTTCAAAAGACTGGGGAGTGATCTTGACTCTCTCATCTCCCTTAACATCTTTCAAACCACTTAAACAATGAATAACACCAGTCTTCTACATTTGATGAGAAAGTGCAGTAGAGAGAAACACAGGTGAATGTAATTAAATCTAATGATTTATAGAATATATTGTCATAATGATTCAATTTTTAGAAAAGAAAAAGAGAAGGCATGAGAAAAGCAGGATAGTGTATCAGAAAAGATGAGACAGTACTTAATGAGAAACTAATGACTATTACTGAGCTACTGAGTTATTGAATATGTTGAATTTGGTCATTTGATGACTGATGACATAGTTTTATGAAGTAGAGCAAATGGATATTGGGTCTTGTAGGTAAAAATATAAATAGTAAGGGAGAGAAAGAGAAGATACTATTTGTAGACATATGTTTTAAGAGGTTTAGATGTTGGAAGGAGAAAAAAATATACAATGCTTGGAGAGTTAAAAGAAGATACTTTTAAGGTATAAGATATTTGAGCATGTGTTCATGCTATGCAAATAAGGTAGACAGAACATGGTTGAAGATGTGTGGATAATATAGACATCTTGGAAAACATAGGAAAGGTGCAGTACATGATGAGCATTGGCACCTATTTGGAATTAATTTGGACTGATTGAAAGGAGAATATGAATGTATTTATAAGCCATGCACACAGTTTGGTGGTGGGTTACTGAAGGAGTTTGTAACAGATGTTTAACTCAGTGTGTTGTATCTCTATCCTAATTTGGTAACAGCAAACAAGATGTGGAAAAGGAGCAAGCTAATGGAAATTGAAACAATTATCTTGACTTGGAACAATCAGATTTTGTATCAGGTAAATTATACTGTCACTTTACACACTTACTGAAATAAAGAATGACTAGTTAGATAGCACACAATAATATCTTAATATCTTTCATGTGAATACTAAAGGTAAATTATGATCTGAAAGTAAAGCAAGAGGGTCCTACAGAAACAGTTTTACCTGTTTCTTCCGTTTTATACCTTAAGAATTCTGTTGCTTTTAAAAATCTCTCTGCTAATTAAATATCCTGAAGACCAACTCCATAGTCCCTTGACTTGTCCAAAGCTCCAGTGCACTTTGAAGTTGATTTCAAAGCATTAATTTGCTTTTTGTCATGTTCTTGATTTCCAGTTTTTCTTCTGCTCCCTAATCGTGCAAAGAATGAGTGTGGACGCCTGTGGGGATACACACGTACATATGCACATGCCCACACATACACACACATACCTACACTCCACACATGACCTAGTTTCATCTTGACACATGCTGGGCCATGCAGGGCCTTTTCAGAAGAGGACACAGGACAACATGAGTTAGGAGAATTTTTTTTTCTTTTTTTAATGCATGTATTTGAAGTGATTGTACTGAGAAAACAAGCTGCTCATACACCTACATACAAACATGACTCTAAAAGCACATGCCATTTTTATTATTCATGTTTTTTCCCATTATTTTCCCAGAGCTCTTATCATATTACTTTTGTTTATTTGAAGATTTGGTATATTTTCTGACCACCATAAATTTCTGTGATTCTAGACACATCTCTTTGCTCATTTAGAGGATAATTTTTAATTAATTTCAATATTAATATTAGGAAATACATTTTAAAACTAACTAATTTTTCCTATATTTTGGGATAATTATTTAGGTTCAACTCATTTTATTGTTCACAAATCTTTTCCCTAATAAAGGTTTGATTTGAACAAGTGATCAAATTTAGTTATATATGTCTATCTTTTTAAATATTGGGATTCTTATTTTATGAAAATTATTGTGATATAATCTTTAAATAATTTTTAAATTTTATCTTTTGATATTGCCTTTACAGAATACATTTTCGAGGCAGTCACCATGCTCTCTGTGGATATTTACATTAACTTAGATAAAGTTTAGTTGATGCCAGTGATCCTTTACATGCAGCAATGATCAAGCTTCTCAGCATTTTCAAAATACTCTAAAGCTGGGTTAAAATTTTGAAATAAATTCTTTTGACTTCTTCCTATCCTATCCTCTTTTGTTTTAATTCCCTGTTATAATTTTTTATTCTTTTAAAATAAATAAACTTTTCTTGTTCAGATTTCTATATGTTTTCTGTCTCCTGACTGAAAACAATAACAAAACTGTGTTTTATATGTTCCTTGTGATATTTAAGATTTCTCAGTGTGTGAGGTTGACTGGTATCTGTGTATAAGACTGCCTAATATCTCTGCAAATTAGTAACCCAGGGGTTCACCAAGGCCCGTGCTTATTTATGATACAACTTACATGTAATAGCTTACTGTTACATGGAAACCTAGATAATAAGGCAAAAAAAAAATTCAATTAGAGGAGGTAACCTGACTAGACAATAAATAAATAAATAAATGCAAATCACACCGATAAGATGGTTTAAAACATAATTGTGGCAAGTTCCAAGTCAGTTTTATTTTCACACTGAAATAAATAAATTTAAGGCATGAACATGCCAGAGAAGTAGTCATTCCCAGGCAATGTAAAATTCATGTTGTGAGTAGGTGATGCATGAATTCACTGCAGACTTAGAAAGTATAAAACAAAATATATCTCAACTGGAAAAGTAGTTCAATTTGGGCATCTCTACCCCAAAAATGTATATTAAATTAGGAGCTACTGGAATCCTAAGAAGGAGAAAGTTCATGCTAATGAAGTGAATGGCTTCTTCAACTATGCACTCCTGGTATCTAGCACAGGTTCTTATGAATTTTTGGTGCTCAATGAAAGGTTGTTGAATGGATGATTGGATTTAGCTATATGAGGCTAGGATTTTTCTTCTCCCTTTAAAAAGTACAATATTAAAAGTTTTAAGACTATGACGAAGAGATGAGTTCATATTATAGCAAACTAATTTTTGCTCATAAAATACAGACTTAATTATAGATAATGTCAGATAATCGTTGTTTGGATGCTTTTCTGATAACGTGAAGAGTGAAAGGAAAGATAAGACAACTTTCGTTTTCATAACATTGAAAATGTGTATCATTTTTACAACTTTGGAAATTCACATTATAATTGCAATTCCCCTCTTGACTCACTATAAGTAAGCCAAATTTTTACATTTTATTTTTTACACAAGCATTTCAGATAAACAATTGAGTTGAAGTAGATATAAAGAAATGCTTGCTTTCTAGGGAGTCAGTAGAGTGGGAGCTAAAGTAAATAAACTAGGATTTTCGTGCACAGTCCCCCAACTTCTCTGTTACTCTCTGCCCCCACCAATTTATCTGTGGTCTTTAGGGCAAGGTATGATAGGTGCATATATTTAAGTTTTATTTTCTCCACATGGCAATGACAATAATTTGCTTAGTCTTCTGTCACAGATCTGTTTTTAAGATCTAAGGAGATGTTGTAGGTAAACTTTTTAGAAATTATTAAGTAAAAACTGGTATAAAATATTATGTAGCAAGAACATGTTGATATGTAGCAGTAGTTCTACAAAAGTTAGTAAAAACAGATTGATTAGTATTTGCATAGTAGTCTGTCTGGCAATAGTGGGTACTACAGAAGTGTGTAAGAATCATGAGCTTTGAAAACAAGTATTAGAATCAACTTCTCTCTTTTAATAACCAAAACGCTTTGAGCATGATCCTTCTTGTTTTTTTTTTCTCATCTATAAAATGGGGATACTAATACTTAGTTCATATCATTTTTTAAAAAAAATGAATATGCTAACAGTCAGTATACTATTAAGGATGCCTAATAGAATAATAAACCAGTTATCATAAAGATTTCAAGTTAGACTAATTGTATGCACCAATACTGGAATTTTTGTACAATTGCCTTGGGCTCCTCTTTACCTATTTTTTGGAGACCTTTGGATATAGATTAGCTTGTAATATAAATATTTATTATTATTAAATACTAAAGTAAATAATAATGGGCATTCATTTCATAAGTTTAACAAATATTTTGACTTAATTTTAAAGTCTTCCAGTATGTCTGAATATGAGGTTCTTATGTTTATATATACACACAAATTAAAAACATTTTTATTTGGTAAACCTTTATTATTTAAAGTAAATAAAATGGGGAGCTTGTCAAAAATATTTCCAGAGATTTGATTTTGAGGGTCTGATTTATGTCCTGGGAATTAGTGTTTAAAGGTACCACTAGTGAGCTGGTGTAAGTAATTTCATTCTGGGAACTATTGTTCTCCTCTATGTCATTTTCAGGGAAGTGATACTAGTAATACATAATTGCAACTTTTCATTGTGTATATTTTTACAGAATAATCTATGATGTCTACATTTTCATCTGAAAGGTTTCCTTTTATTGTTAAGGACAAACAGAAAATATTTTGGATCCAAATTATTTGATATTGTTGAAATTGTCACATTAACAAAATGAATTCCAACTATTATAACACTATGAAAGCCTCAGAATTCTCAAAGACTTTAAAAGAAATAAATCTAGGGAATATATATTTCTGTGTTTTGAATTGCTCTATTTTGTGATGCTGATTTATTTTCCAATTGCATTTCTGACATTTTTAAGAGTGGTCATGAAAATAGGAAATGAAAAAATAATTAGCTTTGCATACTTTCCATAGATGACATAAAATCCCTGAGGATATTTCTAGTGTTTGTTTTATTTGTTCAATCTCTGAGTTGCTTGCATAATATACTTTCAGAATTTAGAGATTTGGCAACAAACTAATTTTATTGATTTGTGGGTGGCTCATGTTGTCTCAAGTTGAGTATTTATGTTAATCAAATATGTTCTTTCCAAATAATAAAGACTTACCAAATAAAAAAGAAAGTTGTTTATTTAAATGTGTCTGTATATACATATGAACCTCATATTAAAGCATACTGGAAGATTTTGGATTAAGCTAAACAATTTGTTAAACAATTGAGGTGAATGCTCTTTATCATTTACTTTATTATTACAATAATAATATTTATGATATTGGTAGCATAGATTTAGTATATACTGGGTGCCATTTACACATAAAGAATTGTGAGATGGGTACTGTCACCTATAGATGATTGAAATGGAGATTCAGAGAAACTGAGTAATGGGCCCAAGATTACACATCTTTTAAGTGGTAGGAAATGGGTTTCTGTGAGTTTGTCAGATTTTCATAATTGAACATGGAAATAATAAACCAATAATTTGCTTTAGGAAATTAGAGTAAGTTCTAAATGTTTAAAAAGGAGTCATTTCACAAATTATCAGTGATGGAATGTAGCATATCTCTTTCCATATGGGAGGAAAATGGTAACAAAACTAAAACATCCATTTAATTTCCTTTGAAAATCTAAGCCGATGTTCTTATTAAACACACAAGTATATTCCAAATAACTGTACTTGCACATTGAATGTGACCAAGGTGACAGAAATCAACAAAAGTTAGCAACAGACACAGGCAAAGGGGAAGAGGTTGTTTAAAGTGACCTCTGCAGGAAGGCTGCTCCAACCTATACCAAGAACAGACCAGCAGCATTTCAACTGAACGCTTGGCTTTCCTGGCCTCTGCACTTTCCCCAAGGTCACACAGCTGCAAAGAATCCATTTGATCAGAGTGAAAATCCTATCACATCACCTGAGAAACTAATTCTAGGTTTGCTTCTAAGCCTTTTTCTGTTGTGGATGGCTCTGGCTACAGCTGTCTCCTGCTTGTCACAATTATAGGCAACTCAGAGAGCAAGCGTTGAGGTCTTTGTAAGTTAAGTGACCATGCACCTGGGGATGGATGGATATATATATTCAAGGTTTTCTACATGTCCATCACAATTACAAACTTAGGAGTAAATTAGGCCTTTCATAGCATATTCCTGTGTGAAGACTTTGGGGTAGAACAGAATCAAGTCTTGCATTTTCCCACAAGGAACCACATTTCAGAGCCTATTTCCATTCACTTCAAATTATCACATTTTGTAAGATGAATATAAAAATTGCAGCTGATTGAGGCATTGACTCTTTTTTTATAAATGTTTTGAATTTTATTAAAAGTCTAACAAAATCCAGAAAATCCATTTTGATAGTTTATAAAAGAAACTTGAGGAGAGATTAAAAACGAGATTATTAAAGAGGATTGGATCTGTCTGAGTACATTGATGGTATGCTTAAATTTAGGGAAAGAAACTCAAGCAGAACAACAACAACAAAACCCAAAGTATTCAGTTTTATTTTGAGAATTTCGCTCTACCTTTGATCTGAGAAGGTAAATGCAGGCAGGCAGGCAGACAGGAAGAGAAGAAGAAATAAAGAGAAGGGTAGATAGAAACAAGAGTAGATTCTGAAGATGATTTGTTTACTAGCAGTGTCTTTCATGGCTGAGAAACAGGTCTTCTTGATGAAATAGAAAAGTAGCAGGATATTATGGGTAACAGATAATTTAGAAATGTGCTTCCCAAAAGTCAAGCTGAAGAATATATCAGAGAGGAAATATTTTAGGCTAATAAATAGGTGCTAGGTGTTGCCATGGAAATATGGAGTCAAATGTTATTGGAGGTTTTTCAAACATAAAGAAACATTGTAAAATAATGAGCTAGTTTTGAGTTAAAACCTTATCAAATGACAATGAAACTAATGATAAATGAGAAACAGAAAACTGTCTTCATTCTTCTTTTATTAAAATAAATTATATATGGGATAAAATGAGGAAATTATTAGAATTTCTATATTAAAATCATTTTTAAAGTCAGTATATTTTAGCAAAACTTCTCTTCAAAATACTGTATTAGAGTGCCCATTTAAAATTGTTCAGTCATATTTTTATGTAGTGTCAAGCCTCTCCCTCCTTCCTTTTAAATATTTTCCCTAGTATATTTTCTTTTTTGAAGTAATGGGGATTAAACCCAAGGGCACTCTGCCCCGAGTCCTTTCATTTGAGATAGGGTCTCTATAAATTGCTGAGACTGGACTGGAACTTGTGATCCTCCAGTCTTAGCCTCCCTAGTTTCTAGGATTACAGGTATGTGCTACCATGCTCAGGGCCCAAATTATTTTAAATGAACTGATAGTAGAGGTAATATTCCCAATTGGTGATAATATTATTCAATGTAAGTTAATATTAATTTATTCAAATATGAATACGTGCCACAATTTCTATCTTTAGGTTAGAAAAATTAGTTTGTGATGAGATTTATTTGCTTTATGTACTTAAATAATTTTTAACTGAAATGTGAGAAAATAAAATTTCTATCACTATTTAAAAATCAAAAAACACTAGTAGGATTATGTTATCGAGGAATATTTAAAGAATTTTTGTGGGCTGGGGTTGTGGCTCAGTGGTAGAGTGCTTGCCTAGCATGTATAAGGCACTGGTTTGAATCTCAGCACAGCATATAAATAAATAAATAAAATAAAGATCCATCAACAACTAAAATATACATATACAAAAAAGTTTTACGCTTATCCTTTTCTATTAGGATACATAATAATGAGCAAAAATGATGGTTTTTCTCTCTTAATGTGAAATAAAGAGAAAGAGTTCACTATAAATATAGGCCATTGTAGTGAATCTCAAAAAAGTGGTTTATTCATTTATTCTGTCATGTGATGAATATTTACTGAGCATTCATTGTATGAAACTCTCAGGTGCTATGGATCAAGAGACACCCAGGAGAGAAACTTTTACTTTTTTCATCAGGTTTATGGTAAGAATCTGAATTTTTAGGAGAAGTCAAATATAAAGATACAGATAATTTAAGAGTAAGAGTTTTAAGAAATCAGAACTTTAATGCAGAAATAAAGACATGTAGCTATGGTTGGTATGATATAGAACACTAAAAAATTAACATATAAAGGTCTTTGACAAGTAAATATACATAAGCACACCCACAATGGAAGGGCAACAAGACACTTACATAAGTTATTAAGTATTCATAACCTACACTGAGCTAAACTAGAATGACCTATTTTGGAAAATCTAGTAGGTTCCAAGAAATATTTTTAAAGTGTTGCCCTTCACGTCTCCACAAAATGCAGATCGTTTGACTGTTTGGTACTTTATTCAGTATGAATATGAGTGTGTTAAATGCACAAAACTTATCTGAAATATTGTAGCATCAAAACAAAGTATATTCATTAGATAAGTACTTCCTAGAAAATTGTCTAGGGATAGCTTTTGGGAAGATATTTTAATTATCCATGAACTGATCAGTGTTCCATTTTGCAATGGAGTTTGAATATTTTCTATTAAGATTTTATTTAAAACATTGTAATTAGTTTTCAATGATGTATCAAACATAGGAAAACATTCCAATAACAGTTATCTTTACATTTGAATGAGTGAGAATGAAAAGTTTTTGGAATGCGTTAGGGCTGTTTCTTTTCAGCCACATTATCAATCAAGGAAAGTTGCTGGATAATATTTTTGAATATAGTGGTTAGTATTAATGTGACAGTAACTAAATTAATTGTCTTGGGAATGCTTGAATATCTAGTAGAAAATATAGTCTATACTTCTTTATATCTCCAAATTGATAGGAAATTGAAACTAAAAGTACTGCTTATCAGAGGTGCAACTAAAGTAGGAGTTAATTGTGTTTAAAATTGTGTTGAGAGCAAATTTTGATGATAAATGGCAACATATCCAAGAGGCTAATGTTCTCTGATTAACCTGACACTTGACTTTGCCTGACACAAGGACAATTAGAAGATTACAACCACATTTGGTAGAAATTATTGGTGAATTTATACATAGGGTGATGCAGAGAAAGGTAATATCAGGTGGCAGTAACTAATAATTAGTGTAGATTGTAAAAACTGACCTGCCTGTATCTACTTCTCCGTCAAGGATACCTATAGGTTAAAATTTTGAATTGAAAGGTTTCCAGAAATGAATTAACTACCATTTCCCATGAACTTTTAAAAAAAACAAAGTAAGAACATCAACTGAAACACACAATACTTAAACTCAATAATATTTATTTACAGAAATATGCATATAACATGTGATCACATTGAAGTACAGATGTTAAGAAACACTTGATTATTCCCATTTTTATAAAGGGCTGTGAGATATTGCAAGAAAAAGAAAAATTATAGCCACATACTGCTTACATGTGCCATTTACAAAGATGGTGGCTTGGCATGAAGAAAGTTTAGGAAAGCTTTTTCATTTTGTAGACTCACAAATGGGCCTCTCTAGCTACTTTAGTGGGGACTGTATATGTGTGTTATGATTTGTATCTGAAACATCTCCCAAAAACTCATTTGTTAAAGTCTTTGTCCCCAATACTGCAAAGGTGCAAAGCCAGAAGGGGGACTTCAGGTGAAATGATGGGATTATGAGGACTCTGCCTTCATCAGTGGATTAATCAATCCATTGATAGCTGGATGAATTACTGGCATGTGGAACAAACAGTAGGCAGGGAGGGGGGGCATAGATGGAGGAAGTAGATCACTGGGAGTATGTCCTTGGGGACTTTAATCCTGTCAGTGACCCTTTCTCTCTGTCTCTGCTTCTTGGCTGCCATGAGCAGAGCAGCTTTCTTCCCATGCGCTTTGCCTCAGGCCCAGAGCAAGGAGCCAACCAAGCATGGACTAAAACTTCAGAAACTGATTCAAAGTAAATCTTCCTCATTTAAGTGGTTCTTTTCAGCAAGAAAAAAATTCCTCAGTCACAGCAAGGAAAAACTGACTAACTCTGTGTGTGCGTGGGTAAATGGTGTGTGTGTGTGTGTGTGTGTGTGTGTGTGCGGGCGTGCACGGGCGCGCTGGGGGACAGTCTTCTACAAGTCCCTGTTTCAAATGAGAACACCAGCAGGCTATATAAATGAGCAGTCTTTAACCCCAATTTATTTACTTACTTTATTAAGTTATATATTTTTGTTTCTGTATATCTTTATTAAGTTATATATTTTGTTTCTGTATATCCAGTACCATTTTCTTATTCTTCCTCTCTGTAAATAATTTGTTTTGTATAATATGTTCCCTTTTAGTTTGCATCTATCCTTTCCAAATGTGTATGGGAGCTTTGTGTGCATGTAGTTTTGATTTATGTAACTGACATTGGTTCTATATTTTATTCCTTCTATTTAAATTATTTTATTATGAGGGCTATGCTTTTAAGATTCCTCCATTTCCCTGGGTCCACATTTGTTCAGTCGGTTTGTTGCTGTATAATTTTCCCTGGCATATAAATCCACTATGGTTTATCTATCCACCCTCCCACTGAATGACATTAAACTTGCTTCCAAGTCTTGCTGCTACAAGTAACACTTAAGTGCATATTCTTATATGTGTTTCCTCATAGGCCATATGTGTTTTACTTTTGAAGTTGCTGCTTCATATGTTTTATGCATTTTTTTCATAAGTATAATTTTTTTAGGATGGTCACATCAGTCTCTATTTTCCAGGACATGTGGGAATAAAACTTTCACCAGGAATTTTTGGTGGAACAAAATTGTCAGCACAAAATACAATTTTAAATTCTGTAAATTTGCTGCTAATGAACTGAGCCCATTTTTCTAATGGGAATACTATCTTGTTGATTTTCAAGAAATCTTTGTAGGCCGTAGTTATTAGTACTTTTACTGGTATTAGACCCTATGATAATGCACTTCTTATAGAATTTTGGGTATTAGTTTTGTCCATGACATCTTTGGAAAAAATAGATTTTGCATATTAAAGTTATATAAATTTTTAGACACATGGTTTAGCTTTTAAAGCATTTATTTAAAAGAGAGGTTTTCCCTGCCTTAGATCATGATGCTATTGTCCTCTATTTTCCACAATATTTTATATTTCTCAAGTTTCAATCTTAATTTATCTGGATTATATGTTCTTAAGCAGGGATAATATTTTTTTAACTACATAGATGAACAACTTTTCTAAGATCCATCTACAGGAAAGACTATCCTTTCCCTCTTGATATATATGTCCAGCAATGATTGACAATGTAGACAAGGTCCCCACATTTCCAGGTCAAGAACCAAATAAAAATGCCAGGATTCTTGTTACATATTGATGCAATAAGTCAATCTCTAAAGTAAAACTAACAAAATAATAGAAGATGTTCAATTTCATGATAAAACAAAATATTTTAATACTACCCTGTAAGAAACAATTTTTAATTTTTATACTGAAAAAGATTTAAAAACTGATACTTTGATCGGTTTGAAAAGGTGTGACATGAATGTCACTCTCAGGGTAGTGTTCATGGAATCATTAAGTTGAGACTAAATTTCATGAAGATATTTCTTTATATTAAAGATACTTTAAGTATTTATATTAGCCAAACCAGAAATTGTACTTCTGAAACTTTAAAAGAAGTGATCATCAATGAAGGATTGAATAAATATATTATGCAAATTACATAATGGAATATCAAGTAACTATTAATTTACTTGGGATTAATATGCTGTGCTCTTTGCTTGGTCTTGATGAATATTTGATCACACTCTGTATCATATACTATGCAACTATTGACTAATGAAATGGATGTGATTTTTTATTTAAAAAGATATCTGATCAAATTACCAATTTATTAAAAAGCTGGTTATGAATGAACACAATATCATATTTTAATAAATTGATTTATTGTCATATAAGTGATATGCTAATTTTTATTTTAATAGTCCTCTCTAGATGGGAATATTTCTTTTTATTCTTTACTTTGTATTTTTATTTTAAAATGCATATTTTTAGAATCAGAAACTATAATAAGACAATTTCACTCTGAAAGCAGGACTTGGATTTGTTCAAAAGAAAGATTATTGAAGGAATTCCCAGACTATTATATTTAAAAATCAAATCCCTCTATATTTGCTGCATAAGCATGCTTGTCAAACCACTTACATTCCTAAGATTGCTTGAACATAAGAACATTTATCTCCAAATATGTAGTATATATTAATTCTTTTGTGTTGTCACGTGTTAATTCTGATAAAGATTTGAAGATGACTCATACCATAAGAGGAGAAAATGATCTATACCTTGGTAGTTGACATTGGTGTTGGATTTAGTTCAATATTTCCTGATGATAAGTGTTAAAAAGATATCTTCAAACATTTGCTATGTGTGGAAACATTTTATGTTTCCTTCCCATGAGTTTTATAAAATGGGTAGTAAGTAAGAAATTGATCTCTCTTTTCATAACTTTTTTGTTAATGAAGGAAATAATCATAAAATGAACTTTTCTTATAACATTAAATTGAATTTAGAGAAGGTTTGATTTACAAACTAAACAGTCTTTCTACAGGGAACTGAAATAACATTTTCCAGTTATATTCTTTTCTGATGATATATCTTAATGTGGGAATAAACCATAAAGAATACATATAAATTGATAGTTCACATGTCCTTTAGATTATTTTTCTTAAATATCAAATATCTCAGGTGAATTTTGGGCTTATGTTGAATCAAAACGATTTTGCAATTCAATTCCCTGGAAGCATTGAAGGGCACTGCTCTTAGCTCTATAGCTTTGGTGTACTTAATAAATTAATTCTATGGAGATTGTTTGCTTAAAAATTCTGTTAGTTTTAGCTTAGTTGCTGGTAAGCTCTTCTGTATCTAACCATGTTATTTAGTAAGAGGAAGTTTTGTATGGTGGAAATAATTAACTTTAGTGTTAGGGTAGATTACATTCCTGGCTCTGACTTTAACCAGTTAAACAGCCCTCAATTTTCCCATACAGATGCTCATGCAAGCTTGCTATAAAACTTCAATGAGTTAATGGAAATGACATTCAGAAAGAAGTAGTTCATTTATGGAAACTGTTATAATTATTATGCCTACTTTGTGATATTAAAACCAAATCATCATTTTATGGATTGGTATTCATTATTATTTTCCTGAGAAAGAGATGTGATCACTATGATAAAGACTACAAATTGCTTACCTAGTTCTCATTCTGCCCTTCATTATTAATAGAAATCTTTGTGTTCAGAATGACAATGAACTCAGATTAAAAAAAGAGGTTTTGTATCTTCTTTTATAGATAGTAGGAGACATGTGTCTCCTTGTTCTGTTTTTGTTGTATTTGTTTTTGTTGTTTTGAGAATGGGTCTTGCTAAGTGGCCCCTGGCTGGCCTGGAATTCACAGTCCTCCTGCCTCAGCCACCTGAGTAGCTAGGATTCTAGGTATGCAACACTGTTT
Organism: Glaucomys volans; assembly: GCA_020662805.1. NCBI lineage: Eukaryota > Metazoa > Chordata > Mammalia > Rodentia > Sciuridae > Glaucomys > Glaucomys volans. The sequence continues at coordinate 310,832 of JAJEJO010001138.1, read as the reverse complement.
CTAGCTAACTCCTTGTCATAGGTGTAGATGATACTGGTTCTATAAAACATTTTATATATTTAGGTTTCTGTTATATACAGATGAACACTATGCCCAACTGATGCCAAATTTGGTTCAGAAGAATGCAGATTTCTAAGTATTCAAAATATGCTATGCACAGTGTGATTGGGATGGGATTCTGGGAAGGGACCTACTGTGGAGTGGAAACCTATTGACTCCTGGACACCTGATATGCATCAATGAAGATTTGGTCAAATCATTCTGCTTGGGGTGGAGACCTACTGATGACTGGGATTGTAAAGATGAGGTAAATGGAAGATGAGACTAAGAATATTGGATACTTCTTGCTCTTTCCTAGAGACTTGCAAGAAAGAATAGAGCTAGAAATGAAAGGAAATAATTCTATCCTAAGAGTCATTGTATTTGTGACCTATAATCAAAGTTAACTGAGAGATCCACAATTCGCAGTTTACAAGGATGGGAAATATTGCAAGTTGTCAAAGTTTTGGAGTTTTTGAAGCCGTAAACTTAACAGCATGCAATAATGGGGCACTGGGCTTTTCTTTCTTTCTTTTTATTTGTTTTTTTTTTTTGACATACATGACAGTAGAATATGTTCTGACACATTTTTCATACACAGAAAAAAACTCTAATTAGTGTCTCATTCTTGTAGATGAATAGAATGGTGAGATTCACTGTGATATATTCATGTATGTACTTAGGAAAGTTATGTCATTCCACTGTCTTTCCTAGCCCTATCCCCAATTCCTTCCTTCATTCCCCTTAAATCCACTGAATTTGTGTTCTTCACCAAATGAGCAGGAGAGCACAACAGAAAGGCTATTTTTCAGAATGTCTTTATTGCAGCAGTCATTAAGCTAAAGGTCTGAGGAGAGGCAGAATGCAGATGTCAATAGACAAAGAATGGTGTCTTCAGCCTTATGGATTACATCTAGATAAATTCTTAGGCTATGGGTTCATATAATTTACCAGAAACAAATCACTGCATTCCTTAGAAACTTATAAAGACTCACTGTGGTGAACTTAGATTTTTTCAAAGAAAGAGCTATGAGCAGATGTCACATGTCACTCTAGAATAGTCAGTTTCACATTTTCTCTTTTCCTAATACTTCAAGAACTGCAAAGCTCTAGAGAAAGAGTGAGTTGTCGAATGAGGTTAGTGAAGAAAAGAACCTTGACTGTATACCAACAGAGTATGGTTGAAAATACCCAAAATTAGACAATTTGTCATTGTCTAATCCAACATTTTAAGGTCTTTTTAGCTCAGCATTGCCTGGCTTGATTATACATAAGACCTTATTGCTTGTGGGAAGCCAAAAGAACATTCAGACCACGGTAAGTGACCTACTGCCTCAGTTATTGTACATGAGCTTTATTATGGAAATAATTTTGCATTGTCCAAAAAGGGAGGAAGCACAAAGGGAAAAAATGAAAGACTGGGAATAAGCAAGAAATGATAAAAGTCTGAACAAGGCACAGGTAGTATGAAAACTTTTTAAGAATTGGTAGACACAGAGAAATTTCACAGGGTTTTCATTAAGGAGTTGATGGCACGCTGAAGTTAATTTCTTGTGTCAACTTGGCTGGGCTATGACGCTTAGTTGTTTGGCTAAGCACCAATCTTGGTGTTGCTGTGAAGGTGTTATTTAGAAGAGATTAACACTTAAACAGTAAACTTTAAGTGAAGCAAATTACTCCTCATAATGTGAGCCTCAGCCAATAATTTGAGGGACTTAAAAGCAGAGATTGAGGCCTCTTGAAGAGAATGGAATTTTCCTCTAAACTGTCTTTGGATTCAAAACTGTAAATCAGTTCTTATTGGAACTGACAGTGCTAATTTCTATTATCTGGAGAACCCTTAAGAATGCAAGCATATTAACAGCTTATAACACTGAGATTGGAGAGTTCTTGGCCTTCAACCCCTAGGTCTTAAGGTATCAAAACAAAGGTGTGTGTGTGTGTGTGTGTGTGTGTGCGCGCGCGCGCATGCGCCCGTGTGTCCCCAGCATACTCTGGTGTGATTCAAATCTACATATAGAAAGTGTGATTTAAACAGAGTAAACAGGAGAGTGAGTATAAGCCCTTACTAACTTACTGTTACTTCCACCAACCAGATGGAATCATTTTTCTAATACTATTAGTTTCCATTATAGTCACTGGAAATACATGGTAAATGGGAAAAGATCATTTCTAATTGGGTAAGCGTGGAGAATGAGTCTACAATTTTAATATGCAAACCATTAATTTCTTTGCCACTACTATTTGGTGTAACTAAGGTTTTCTAAACTTGGGAGAATTAAATGCAAATCTGCCTTCTGTGAAACAATGACTTTAGAATGAGAATATATTTGGGATTGTAATTTGGAAACTTTAATTGATGTACTCATTATGAAAACCAGTTGGTTAGAAAACATAAATTAATTGGGACATAAAAATTTACACAATTTTGAAAAAGCTCCCATCAACCTAAATTATGTATGTTAAAGGAAAAAGAGCAATTGAACTAGAAAAGAAACATCAAAAGATTTGTGAAATGGTATGGCTGCATTGCACATGTTTTGTACAGCACATTCTTATTATCAATTGAATATCTTAAATTCTGTGCATCTTTGGTGTGGTAGTAGGTTTTTTATTTTTTAAGAGAAGTTACAGAAAGATAACTGAGAAGTATGTATGTAAGAGAAGGTAACAAAAGTCAGTGTGAATTAGGGAAAAGAAGTGGCAGCACCTTCCCTTCCTTTCTGGAAGATGACACTTTAGAGAAAGAAAGATGGTTTGGTTCAATTTAATTGTCCACATGCTTGCATTATGCCTTTCCATTTTATTGTCACTGCTTTGAAACTTTTCTCTGGTTTTCAAATTTTTCTTTGGTTTTCAGTTTCTAGGTAAGGCATTCTTTCCGCTTTTCTTAATTATGTGTTTTAGTGCCTAATAAAGACATAGTGAGATATTTTAGTTTTGGAAAATTCATATCTATTGTTTCATCAAATGTTACTTTTACCTCATTTATTTTCTTTTCACTACTTAGGAAATAAACCAAAATATTTCAAAACATTCCAGTTGTTTCTATTTTTCTCTTATTCTCTTTCTATATTTTCCATATTCCCTTCCATGTGAGCATTTATTGATATTGATTTTAATTCATAAATTTTCTCCTCAGCTATTATTAAACTTATTTGAGTTCTTAATTTTGTTGTTAAATATATTTACTTCAGGTGTCTATATGATTTTTAATTAATTTTTTAATTTAATCTAACTAGTTGTACATGAGAGTTGAATGCATTTTTTTTTTTTGGATTTCATTTCTGCTTCTGTTACATCTTGGCCATATGAATCACCTGTTTTTCTTGAGCATATTAACCTGGTATTTTAAAGGTTTAAATTGTAGCACTGTTTCTGTATCATCTAGATCTAAGTAGATCTTCATGGGCAGTTTCTGGCCTGACTTATGAAATACTTTGAAGCAAAACTGAGCATTTCATCATGTTCTAAGGACAGCTTCAAACATTCAGCAACTTCTGTTTGTATTCAAGAAAAAATTATGCCACATAGCACAACTTCAACTTCATCATAACACATAACCTCATTCTTCTTCTATACATCTTAATTTTTTCCTACATTCCACTTTTCTTCCAGCTTCATTATCTCCTTTGTCTTCCCCTATCTAACCTCTTAAATTTTCTGAAATATTTGAAACAATTCATATATATATGTCACTATGATACCCTAAACCTCCACAGTGAAGTGAACTTCTCGAAAAGCCATTTAGTATCCTCATTAAAATTAAAAACAACAACAACAACAACAACAAACCCTCAGAAAGTAGGGTTGCCAGATTAGGCAATTAAAAAAACAAATTGTCAAGTTAAATTTGAATTTGCATAAACAAGGGATAATTACAATATTTGGCATATATGCCTGCTTACTAAAGCTTCTTGTGTTTTATCTGGAAATCCTAGCTGTAGATTTTTATCTTTGAACCACAATACCAAGGTGCTAATGAAAGCTAGATGCCTCAGATTGGAATCTTTTATGCGTAAACTTCAGGATAAACTGGATGTCAAAAGCCTCCTCTGTCAAATGAGGATTAGGATAAGATTTATTCATAAGATTGCTCTGAGTCATAAATAATACTATGCATGTAAAGTAATGCATTATAATTGATATATGATAAATGCTTAATACACATTTTTATTCTTAGCGAAGGTAAAGAAAACAGCTTGCTCATTTAATCTTTGATATTGTAAGTGGACAAAATGAGCCATTTTTTGGATTTTGGTATAAGTATTTAACTTAGGTTTGGGGAGTCTCATTATTTGCTCAAATTATTCCAGGAGTTACTCAGATGCAGGTAATATATATTTTGATTATGTTACACATATTGGTAATTTTTCTTTTGTTTGGTTAGTTGAGATTATAGTGGGGTTACAACTACTAAGTAGGAGGCAAGGGTATGGACAGGACATATTTCAGTCATAACAGTATATTTACATAAGGAATTATGAATAATTGGCATTAAAGAAATGTGCACATAATTTCAACATTAAAAGAATTATCTTCTGATCATTTGTTAAAAGTTTTTATAGAAATAGTGTTATAAACCATTATATTAATGATTATTATAGCAAAAATTTATTCAGCACTTATTTCCCATTGCCATAAAAAGTTGACTTATTGAGTTTTAACTGGATTTATAAGAAAGTGTCAATTATTCTTCCTATTTGCAAGATGAGGTAACTAAGTCTGTAAGAGGTTAAACAGCCCATAGAAGGAAACCCAAATGGAAGAGTATTAATCCAAGATGAAAATTCATGCACTTCCAGCTTTTATTATTCCACCACATTTCCTTTATGCTTATAATGGGTGAGGTTTAAAATCAGCTCACAAAAGTGTATTTAACCTAAAATGGATTGATTCAGTTTTATTTATCCTACTTTTTCAAGGTATTAGTTTTGTGAAGCCAACTTTATTTTGGACTCTAAGAAACTTTGAAAATGGGTCAAAAGAGAGAGGCAGATGGAATACTTCCTTGTTCATTTTAATTTCCATAATAGAAGTGACTAAGATTTTCAACAAATCACATTCTAAGATTTCAGATTTAGGGATCAAGGACAAGTTCTTTCACTGGAGCACAAACATAATTAAAATCTATTGAAAATTGCCTTTGTTCAGAGTGACTTTGACATTCACTGAAGTAAGATTTCTCCTCTCTTTTTATTTTGTGTCTCTGTGTGTGAGCTTCTCTTGTATTTACTTTCAAAAATCGTTATAAAATACTGTTGAAAGACAAATATTTATAAAAGCAAAGAAGATACTTCTTTTTGTAATATAATCCCCTGATATTATGCAGATGGCAGTCGTTAAAGTATCTATGATTTTCGAACAGTACTACAGAACCAATTTCTGTTATACTTACAGAGAAAAAGGAGGAATATGTGCATATATATATATAAATATAAATTTATATGTGAAAATAAACATGAAAACCTATGTATATCATATATATGCATATATATGTGGTTTCACATATGGATATGGTTAAGGTTAGGTTTAAAGATAGGGTATGCATACACAAATGAATATTTGGGAATCTATATATGAATATATATGTAAATATATGAATCATAATATATATGGATATCCATATAGCTCTATATGGTTTTATAAGTAGTTTTATGGTTAGGGGTAGAGTTACAGTTAAGACTAGGCATAGGAATAGAGTTAGGGTTAGGGTATGGACATATATTTCAATATATAGGAACATATATGAATATATATTTGAAATATATATGAAAACCTATCTAAATATATATGTTTCATATATAGATAGAATTAGAGTTAGGTGTAAGCTTATGGTTTGTTTTAAGCATAGGGTATGAATACATAAATGAATATATGTAAATAAATATGAATTTACATGGGAATGTATAAATTTGCATGTAAAATATATGTGAGTGTAAATATATGTGGATTTATATAAAAATAGGTTTAGGTTTAAGTGTAGTGTTATGGTAAAGATTATGTTTAGGTGTAGTATCTGGACTAGGGTTAGGGTATGAAGATATATATGAATATATGTAAATATATATAAATGTAAATATAAAATATATATGAAATATATAAACATATATGGTTTAATATATGGATAGGTTTAGGGTTAGGTGTATGGTTGTGGTTTGATATACACATTGGATAAGTATATACAAATGAATATATAAAATGTATATATAAATATATGTGAATATATTAGTATATGTAAATATATACATATTTGAATAAATATACATAGTTTTATATATAAGTAAGTGTTGGGATAGTGTTAGGATTAGGATTAAGTTTAAGTGTAGGATTAGGATTGGGGTAAGTGTATGAATATACAAATCAATATACTTACATAAATATATATGTGAAAAAACACGAAAACCTATAAAACATGGAACATGTATGAATATAAATATAAATATACACACAAATATATAAAGCCTACATAGCTATATATATATATGTGTATATATATATATAGATTCACATAAAAATAGCTTTAGTGATTGTATAATAATGTTTCTTTGTAAAGATATGGTATGAATATATAAATTAATATATGTGAATGTATATGAATACATTGCAATAACTATATGAATATATGTATAACATATATATTTGTTCTATGAATACACATGGTTGCAAATATAAGAAGTTTTAAGTTTAGATGCACTGTTAGGGTTAGGACTAAATTTAAGGTTAAGAATATGGTATGAATATATATATATATCAATATTTATGAATACATGTATATGAACATATGTGAAAATCTATATGAAAACATGAAATATATAATACCATATATGGATATATTTAGGGTAAAGTATATTGTTACATTTGTTTTAAAGATAGAGAATGCATATGTAAATTAATCTAAAAGAATGCATATTAATATATATTTGAAAACATAAATATATATATGAAAATAAATATGAATATTCATAAAAATATATACTTTATGTAAGTAATTTTAGGATTATGGTTAGTGTTAGGTTTAGGACTAAATGTAATGGTAGGGTTATGGTAATGGTGATGAAATAAAAAGTATGAATATATATAAAATATATATGTGAAAATTAGCATATGGATTTTCATATATGTATAAGCTTAAGTTTAGAGGTATCTTTATGCATTGGTTTGAAAAGGGTATCTGAATATGTAAAGGAATATATATGAGCAAATATAAATTTATATATGAATATATAGCATATCACAATATGTACACAAAGACATATGAATATATCTAATTGGGTATATGGTTATGATTTGGGTTAAGGTTTGGGTAAATATATGCAAATAAATATATAAATATATATGAATATGAAATGAATATATATGTGAATATATAAATATACAGTCAAAATATATGTGAATATTCATAAAATATACAAAACTTTATATATGAATAGTTTTATGGTTATGGTTAGGGTTAGGAATAAGTTTTTGAGTAAATTTAGGCATAGGGTTATGGTATGAACACAGACATTAATATATATAAATGTATGCATAAGATATACATGAAAATATGTAAGAAAACTGAGATAAATATATTTGTTTAAAAATAGTGTCTGAACACATAATGAATATATATTATTATATCTCCATAAATTAATACATGAATATATAAACACAGGAACATGCAAATTCATAAAATAATATATGATTTTATGTATGCGTACAAAATCTTGGTGTTAGAGATTGGACTAAATTTAGTGTTAAGATTAGGGTTAGGGTACAAACATAAATCATAAAATATGAATATATCTATGAATATACGTAAAAATATAAATGAATATCAATAAGAAAATATCCGGTGTCATATATAGGGAGGTTAATGTTAGTTTCATTGTTACATATTTAAAAATAGGGTATAAAATATAAATAAATATATATCAATATATGTATTTATATGTAGATATATACATGTCAATAAATATTATATATAAATATCCATTATTTCTATTGAGATATATATACATTAATGTTTAGGGTTAGTGTTGGGTTAGGACAAAATTTAAGTGTAGGATTAGATTACTGATAGAGTATAAACACATATGAATATGTTGAATAAATGCATGAGTATTTATGTGAAAATAAATAAGAAACTGAAATACCTAGGTATATTTTGTAGATGTATAAGATTAAGGTTAGATGTATGTTATGATTTGCATAAAGATATTTAATTTAACTCTAGCCTACCACCAACCCTAAGCCTCAATGCATATGTACATAGAACAATACAAATTTATTAGAATTTTCATATATTTTGATGTGTATATATATATTTTCACATATAAATTCATGTACACATTCATTTATATTCATTTGTGTTCACACTCTTTCTTTACATATCTTAACCATCACAATACTCCATAAGAAAAACTGCTCATATAACACCATATATATGAATATTTATATTTGACATTTTATATATTGAAAAACATTCATATACATATTCTTATGAATTCATATATATTCATTTACATGTTAGTACATCATCTTTAAACCAAATATTAACCACACACCTAATTTTACCCTATCAATCTATGAAAATGTACATATTTATCTGGGTTTTCTTAAACACTTTTACATATACATTCATGCATACATTCGTATATATTGAAATGTATCTGTAGATATAGTCATACATATCATAAAATGTGAAGTATCTAGAAATATATTGAAGAAAATATAAATGAAAACCAATATAAATATATCTGGTGTCATAATATAGTGATTAGGGTTAGGTGAATCTTTACATATCAGTGTAAATATGAATATGAACATATAATTGAATATATGAAAAATACATGAATCTATATGTGAAAATATAAATATACACATCAAAATTATATGAAAATACAAATGAATATGTATGATTTTATATTTAAATTCATTTAGCTTTAGAGTTGGTGCTGGGCCAGCACTAAATATAGGGGTAGGGTTAGGGCTAGAGTGAGGGAATGAATATATATATATATATATGAATATATGTATGAATATATATATTAAAATATATGACAGTCAAAATAAATATGAATGTTTTCATAGATGGATAGGATTAAGATTAGGTGTGTGGTTACTATTGGGTATAAAGATGATGTTAGTACATGTAAATGAATATATATGGTTTTATAAGTAAATGTACACAGGAATAGTATATGAATATATAAATAAATGTCAAAGATATGAATATGTATATGAATGTGTATACTATCATATTAACACTTTTTGTATCATGGACCATTTTAGATTTAGGAATAAGTTAAGGGGTAGTGTTAGGCTTAGGTTTAGGATGTGAACACACATATTAAAAATATGAATATATCTATGAATATATTTGGGAAAATTTAAATAAAATCCTGGTGTCATAAAATTTTAGGGTTAGGTTTATCATTACAAACTGGTTTCAAATAGGGTATGAGCATTAAAAATGTATATATATGAGCAGAATATCAAGATGGTAGAATAGGTAGACTGTGGAACCAACCTAGATGCCCTTCAACAGATGAATGGATAAAGAAGATGTGGTATAGATACACAATGGAATACTACTCAGCCATAAAGAAGAATCATATTATATCATTTGCAGATAAATGGATGGAATTGGAGATTATCATGCTAAGTGAAATAAGCCAATCCAAAAAAACAAAGACCAAATGTTTTCCCTGATAAGCAGATGATGATATAGAATCTGGTTGGGGGGAGGGTGAGAGAGGAATGGAGGATCTTTAGATTATGTAGAGGGAAATGAGAGGGGGAGGGTGTGGGGATATGAAAAATGGTGGAATGTGACAGACATCATTATCCTATGTACATGTATAGTATGAACAGTATGAATGCACATCATGCACAACCATAGAAATAAAAATTTGTACCACAAATGTGTACAATGAATCAAAATGAAGTCTGTAAAAATTAAAAATAAATAAATAAATAAATAAAGTAAAAAGAAATGGCAGAATAGAGGTCATGTATGTACTTTATATTCATGAATATATATTAATTTATGTTTATAAATATATAAGAAAAGTTGCATATGCCTCATTTCATAGATTTCTCTAAGTGTAGGGTTAGTTGTATCATTTTAATTAGATTTAAAGACAGGGTAAAATATGTAAAAATATATTAAAATATAAATTAATTTATGTGTGACTATATAAATATGCCTGGCAAAATATATAAATATTTATATAAATCTATATTGTTTTTGAAATATATATGTGTACATTCATGGTTGGAGTTAGTGTTTAATTTAGAAATAAATTTAATGCTGGTGTTAGGATTAGGATTTGGGAAACTATATGAACATATATTTGTATATATACGTGAAATACATGAGAAAAACGTATATAAATATGTATGTTTTGTAGAATGATAGGTTTAGGCTACAGTATTATGGTTACAGGTTCGCCTAAAGTTTAGGTAAATGCATGCAAATGAATACATATCTATATGTGGATATATGTATGCATTTGAATATATATGTGCATATAAACAAATATGTAAAAAATAAATTACTATTCACATAAATACATATGGCATTATATAAAATAATTTTATGTTTAGGGGTATTGTTAGGTTTAGGACTAAATATTTGGATTTGGTTAATGTTAGAATTAGTTAGAAAAATATATGAATATGAATATATCCATATAAATATACTTGAAAATAATCTGAAATCTATATAAATGTATATGACTTCATGAATGGATAGGTTTAGTGTTAGATGTATCATTTCAATTAGGTTTAAAGGTAGGTTATGAATATATAAATATATATGAATATTAAAAGTCATACATAAAAATATAAATATATGTCAAAATATGTTAAAATTCACGTGAATGTATGTGTTTTCATATAAATGTGTGTATATATATACAAATATATGTATATATATATAAATGGTTATGATTAGTGTTAGAATAGAACTAAGTTTAGAGGTAAGTTTTGGTTTAAAGTTAAGAGTATGAACAAATATATGAAAATATAAATCTATCAATGAATATATATGTGATGACATATGAAAATCAATATAAATATATATGTACACCTGGATAGGTTTACATTTAGCTGTATCATTATTATTTGTTTTAAAGATATTGCATGAATATATATATGAATATGTACATATGTGAATTCTTATGGAAATGTTAAGTATACTAGTCAAAAATATATGATTATTTACATAAATGTATGAGGTTATTATATATATAATCATGAGTAGGATTAGTGTTAGGATTAAATTAATGGGAAGGTTAAGCTAAGAGTTAGGCAATTAACATATATACAATATGCATGCACACATATATAAATACATATGTGAAAATACAGGAGAAGACCTCTATAAATCTGTGTGGTTTCATACATAAATAAATTTAGGTTTAGGTATATAATTACATAATTTTGATGATAAGGTATGAATGTGTAAGTGTATATGAATATATATATTTATATGTGAATATATAAATATACTTGTCAAAATATATGAATAATCATATGAATATGTATAGTTTTGCAAATAAATGTATTTTATAGATAGGGTTTTTGTGAGAACCAAATTAAGAGGTAGGTTTAGGCTACGAGTTAAGGTATGAATATATGTATCAGTATATACTGGTATATATCAGTATATATTTATTCATGTATGCATAAAAAAGGTAACATAATCTGTATAAATATGTGTGGTTCATCTGTGGATAGGTTTAGGTTTAGGTGAAATGTTATGGATTGAAGATTACATCAGCATATGCAAAGAAAAATATATGATTATATAAAATATATGTGAATAGTATGTAAAAATATAAATATATGTCAAAAAATTAATAAATATATAGTTTTTTATACAAATAGTATTTTCTTTAGGACTATTGTTAGGTTAGGACTAGTTTAGTGTTAAGGTTAGGGTATGAATATATCACTATATATGAATCTAAATGTAAATATATATGTAAGTGAATATATACATAAATAAATGTCAAAATATATGAATTTTCATATAAATATATAATTATGTATTTAAATATTTTAATGTTTAGGATATTGTCGAGGTTAGGATGACATATGGGATAGATTAGTGTCAGGGTGAGATATAAATATATGTATCAAAAATTTGTACATATCTAGTTTTTTAAAATTTATTTTGATTCATTGTACACAAATGGGGTACAGCTGTTGTTTCTCTGGTTGTACACAAGTAGAGTCACATCATTTGTGTAATCATACTTGTACATAGGATAATGATGTTTGTCTCATTCTGTTATTATTCTTAAACCCTCCCTGATCCCACCCCCCTTTTTTCTCCCTATGCAATACATCTTCCTCCTTTCTTGCCTCCCTCCCACCCCACATTATGTATCATAGTCCACTTATCAGAGAAATCATTCGACCTTTGGTTTTCTGGGATTGTCTAATCTCACTAAGCATGACCATCTCCAACTCCATCCATTTACCTGCAAATGCCACAATTTTATTCTTCTTTATGGCTGAGTAATATTCCATTGTGTATATATACTACAGTTTCTTTATGCATTCACCTATTGAAGGGCATTTAGGCTGGTTCCACAATCTAGCTATTGTGAATTGAATAGCTATGAACATTGATGTGGCTGCATCACTGTAGTATGCTGTTTTTAAATTCTTTGGGTATAGGTCAAGGAGTGGGATAGCTGGGTCAAATGGTGAATCCATTCCAAGTTTTCTAAGGAATTTCCACACTGCTTTCCAGAGTGGTTGCACTAATTTGCAATCCCATCAGCAATGTATTGGGGTAAGATGGAATTGGGATAAGATGGAATCTTAAGGTGGTTTTGATTTGCATTTCTCTTATTACTAGGAATGTTGAACATTTTTTCTTATATCTGTTGATTGCTTATAGTTCTTCTTCTGTAAAGTGTCTGCTCATTTCCTTAACCCATTAATTGTTGGGTTATTTGTATTCTTGGGGTAAAGTTTTTTGAATTCTTTATAGATTCTGGAAATGAGTGCTCTATCTGTCATGTGTGTGGCAAAGATTTTCTTCCACTCTGTAGCCTCTCTCTTTACATTGCTGATTATTTCCTTTGCTGAGAAAAAGCTTTTTAATTTGATTCTATCCCAATTATTGATTCCTGCTTTTATTTCTTGTGCTTTGGGTGTTGTGTTTAGGAAATCTTATCCAAAGCCCACATGATGAAAATTTGGACCTATTTTTTTTCTATTAGGTGCAGGGTCTCTGGTATAATTCTTAGGTCCTTGATCCATTTTGAGTTGAGTTTTGTGTAAGGTGAGAAACAGGGGTTTAGTTTCATTTTGCTGCATAAAGATTTCTAGTTTTCCCAGCAACATTTGTTGAAGAGGCTGTCTTTTCTCCATTATATTTTTTTGGCGCCTTTGTCTAGTATGAGATAACGGTATCTATGTGGATTTCTCTGTGTGTCCTCTATTCTGTACTCTTGATCTACCTGTCTATTTTGGTGCCAATACCATGCTGTTTTTGTTACTATTGCTCTGTAGTACAAGTGAAAATCTGGTATTGTGATAACCCCTGCTTCATTCTTCTTGCTAACAATTGCTTTAGCTATTCTGGGTCTCTTATTTCTCCAAATGAATTTCATGATTGCTTGCTCTATTTCTATGAGGTCCATCATTGGAATTTTAATTGGAATTGCATTGAATTTGAATAGTGCTTTTGGTAGTATGGCCATTTTGACCATATTAATTCTGCCTATCCAAGAAAATGGGAGATCTTTTCCATCTTCTGAGATTTTTTATAATTTCTTTCTTTAGTGTTTTGTAGTTCTCATTGTAGAGCTCTTTCACCTCTTTTGTTAGATTGATTCCCAAGTATTTTATTGTTTTAGAGGCTATTGTGAAAGGGGTAGTTTTACTAATTTCTCTTTCAGAGGATTCATCACTTATGAATAAAAATGCATTAGATTTATGAAAATTAATTTTATATCTTGCTACTTTACTGAATGCATTTATGAGTTCCAGAATTTTTCTGGTGGAATTTTTTGGCTCCTCTAAATATAGAATCATGTCATCAGGAAAAAGGGATAGTTTGAGCTCTTCTTTTCCTATTCGCATCCCTTTATTTTCCTTAGTCTGTCTAATTGCTCTGGCTAGCGTTTCAAGGACGATGTTGAATAGAAGTGGTGAAAGAGAGCATCCTTGCCTTGTTCCAGTTTTCAGGGGAATGCTTTCTATTTTTCTCCATTTAGAATGATGTTGGCTGTAGGCTTAGCATAGACAGCCTTTACAATGTTAAGGAACATTCCTAGTATCCCTATTTTTTCTATTCCTAGTATCCCTATTTCTTCATGGAGCATGAAGGTGTGCTGTATTTTATCAAAAGCTTTTTCTGCATCTAGTGAAATAATCATGTGATTCTTAACTGTAAGTCTGTTGATGTGGTGAATTACATTTATTCATTTCCAGATGTTGAACTAACCTTGAATCCCTGGGATGAAACCCATTTGACCATGGTGCACTATCTTTTCAATATGCTTTTGTATGCGATTCACTAAAATTTTGTTGAGAAGTTTCACATCTATGTTCATGAGTGATATTGGTCTGAAATTTTTTTTCCTTGATGTGTTTTTGTCTGGTTTTGGTATAAGAGTGATATTAACTTCATAGAATGAGTTTCTCCATCCTCCTCTATTTCATGGAATACTTTGAGGAGTATTGGAATGAGCTCTTCTTTGAAGGTCTTGTAGCAGTCGTTTGTGAATCCATTCGGTCCTTAACTTTTCTCTGTTGGTAGGCTTTTGATGACTTCTTCTATTTTATTGCTTGAAATTGATCTATTTAAATTGTGTATGTCCTCCAGATTCAGTTTGAGTGGCTAATGTGCCTCTAGGAACCTGTTGATGTCTTCAAGATTTTCTTTTTTGTTGGAGCATAAATTTTGAAAATAGCTTCTACTTATGTTTTGTATTTCAGTAGTGTCTGTTGTGACATTTCCATTTCCATCACATATTTAATAATTTAGGTTTTCTCTCTCCTTCTCTTTGTTAATGTGGTTAAGGGTTTATCAATTTTTTTAATTTTTCAAAGAACCAACTTTTTGTTTTGTCATTTTTTTGAATTGTTTCTTTTGTTTCAATTTTATCCACTCCTATTTTAATTATTTCCTGTCTTCTACTACTTTTGGTGATTAACTGTTCCTCATTTTCTAGGGCTTTGAGCTGTAATGTGAGGTCATTTATTTTTTCACTTTTCATTCTTTTATTGAATGCACTCTTTGCAATGAATTTTCCTCTTAGCACTGCTTTCATAGTATCCCAGAGATTTTGATATGTTGTATCACTGTTCTCGTTAACCTCTATGAATTTTTTTAATTTCTCCCTAATGTCTTCTGTTACCCATTCATCATTCAATAGCACATTATTTAATCTCCAGGTGTTGGAGTAGTTTCGGTTTTTATTTTATCATTGATTTCTAATTTCGTTCCATTATGATCTGATGCAATACAAGGTAGTATCTCTATCTTTTCATATTTGCTGAGTAGCTTTGTGGCATAACATATGGCCTATTTTAGAGAAGGATCCTTGACTGCTGAGAAAAAAGTGTATCTGCTTATTGATGGATGGAATATTATATATATGTCTGTTCAGTCTAATTTAGAGATTGTGTTATTGAGTCTATGGTTTCTTTGTTCAATTTTTGCTCGGAAGATCTGTCCAACTGTGAGAGAGGTGTATTAAAATCACCCAGTATTATTGTGTTTTGGTCTATTTGGTTCCTGGAATTGAGAAGGACCTGATTGACATACATGGATCCACCACTGTTTGGGGCATAAATATTTAGGATTGTTATATATTGCTG
This sequence comes from Glaucomys volans, assembly GCA_020662805.1. NCBI lineage: Eukaryota > Metazoa > Chordata > Mammalia > Rodentia > Sciuridae > Glaucomys > Glaucomys volans. Next base: position 294,959 of record JAJEJO010001138.1, on the reverse strand, counting down.
ATTTATGCTTCCCATAAGCAGTATGAAATATCCTTCTTTATCCCTTCTGACTAACTTTGGCTTGAAGTCTGTTTTATCTCAAATGAGAATGGAAACACCTGCTATTTTACTGAGTCCCTATGTGTGGTATGTTCTTTCCCAACCTTTCACCTTTAGTCTGTGGGCATGTTTTTCTATGAGATGAGTCTCTTGAACGCAGCATATTGTTGGGTCTTTTTTTTAATCCAATCTGCCAGTCTATGTCTTTTGATTGATGAATTTGGGCCATTAATATTCAGGGTTATTATTGAGATATGACTTGCATTCCTGGTCATTTTGACATTTTTTGGCTTTTAACCTAACTTGGTTTCTCCTTTAATTGGCTGTTCCTTTATGGTAGTTCCTCCCTTTGCTGGCTTACATTGTTGTTTTTCATTTCTTCCTCTTGGAATATTTTGTTGAGAATTTTCTGTAGGGCAGGCTTTCTATTTGTAAATTCTTTTAGCTTGTGTTTATCATGGAAGAATTTTATTTCATCTTCAAATCTGAAGGTATGTTTTGCTGGGTATAAGATTCTTGGTTGGCATCCATTTTCTTTCAGTGCTTGGAATATGTTATTCCAGGCCCTTCTTGTTTTGGGGTTTGGGCTAAGAAATCTGCTGATATTTGTATTGGTTTCCCCATATGTAATCTGATGCTTTTCTCTTGCAGCCTTTAAAATTCTATCTTTATTTTTTATGGTATTTTCATTATAATGTGCCTCAGTGTGGATCTCCTGTGATTATGTATATTTGGTGTCCTATAAACCTCATGAATTTGATTTTCCATTTTGTTCATCAGATTTGGGAAATTTTCTGATATTATTTCATTGAATAGATTATTCATTCCTTTGGTTTATATCTCTGTGCCTGCCTCAATCCCAATAACTCTTATATTTGGTCTTTTCATGATGTCCCATAATTCTTGGAGGTTCTGTTCATGATTCCTTACCATCTTATATGTTTGGTTGAGTTTGTTTTCAAGAATAAATATTTTGTCATCATTGTCTTAGGTTCTGTCTTCCAAGTGATCTAACCTGTTGGTTAAGCTTTCTATTGAGTTTTTAACTTGGTTTATTGTTTCCTTCCTTTCAAGGATTTCTGTTTGTTTTTTTCTTTTTCAGATTCTCTATCTCTGTATTGAAATGATCTTTTGCTTCTTGCAGTTACTCTCTTAGCATTGCCTGCATTTGCTCTCTTTTCTCATTGGTCTCTTCTTGGATTTTTTTAATTATGTACAATCTGAACTCCATTTCTGACAATGCTTCTACCATGTTGTCATTGGATTCTTTTGGTATAGTATCTGGGTTTGTTTGGGATTTCTTCCCATGTTTTCTCTTGTTGCTAGTGTATCTTCCCCTCTAGTAGCACGAATCTTAGGTATTGCAGTTTCCCCTTAAAAACTTACAGGGTTCCTCCCAATTTCCAATACCTCCCCTTGAAGTGAGAGATCAATATTAGAAGCACACCATATAAACAATATGCATCCTTAATCTAAATAGTCCCTATTAAGATATTTACAATGTTGTCTTAATAAAAAGAGATGAGTTCAAATTATTTTCTACAGCATAACCAATAAGTTTTCAATAAGGACTGCAATTTCTAATGTTGGACAGAGAGAATGAAGAGGATTATAGAACATAATATTAATGAGATAAGAAGTGAGTCTATAGATACACTATGTCATAGGAATAGTGGAAGTAGAATTAAAAGAAATAGGTTGTTAGCATGAGCAAAAAAAGATTCTCCAAGGAAACAGATATATAAGATGAAGGTAGAGTGATAAGATTATTAACAAAAGAGAAAGGTAGGAATACAGTGGGTATATTAGGAATAATCATTATAACTAATTTAAAAGCATTCTGCAATAAAATTGTACTGTACAATTCAAACCTCTTATTTTTCAAAGGCCTGATGCCTGAGAGGTGCTTGATCAATCGGTGACTCAAGAAGGGTGCTGTCCCACTCCCTCCAGGTTGGGAATAATCAATGCTTCTGGACAAAGTCGACCTGGTGTTGATAGATGATCAATTGCAGCACAGGCGCTAGCCTCTGGACCAAGGTGTAGGTCTGGGCACTACATCAAAGTGTGGGGCGGGGCACAGACCTGTGCTCAGTGCTAGAGACACTGGGCTTGATGGCCCAGGCAGGCCTGAGATCCTCCTGAGATCCCCACTGGGGACTCAAGTGGCAGCAGGCCTGTGCTCCTCTGCTGGGAATTCTAGCTTCAGACCTGATGGCACAGCAGGCCAAGTGCTCTCTGCTGGAGATGCTGCACCAGATGGGGTGAAAGGCCTAAATCCCATGCTGGGGACTCACCAGCAGACCTGTGCCCGGAGCCGGAGCTCTGAGGGGGCAGGCCTTGCTCCTTGCTGGGGACTCAGGTGGGGGCAAGCTGGTGCTCTCTGCCGGAGACGCTGCACCCGATGGCATCTGTATGTACCTATGAATAGTATGTGAAAATATATATGAAAACCAATATAAATATATATGGTTTACATATGTCCTGGTTTGATGTTAGGTGTATCACTACATTTTGTTTTAAATATTGGGTAGGGATGTGTAAATTAATACATATTTACATATAAATATATAAGTAAATATACATGTCAAAATATATGAAAATTTATATGAATATGTTTATATGTATATATATATGCATTTATGTTTAGAGTTACTGTTAATATTAAGACTAAATTTAAGGGAAGGATTATGATTATGGTTTGGGTATGATCATGTTATCAATATTTATGAATGTATGTAAGAATATATCTGTTTGCATGTAAATATGTCAAAACTAAATGAGTATTCATACAAATATATGTGGTTATATATAAATAGTTTTATGTTTAGGGGTATTATTATGGTTAGAACTTATTTTAGAAATAGGGTTATGGTTAGTGTATAATTATATATCTTCATATGTAATTATGAATTTATCTGTGATTATATGTAAATATATACATGAAAACTATACATATATGTATAATGTCATCTATGGATGTGTTTATAGTTAGGTTAATCTTTAGAATATGGTTTAAGCATACGAAATAAATATATAAATAATATATGTAAATATAAAAATAAATATAATGGGAACAAATAAATATACATTTCAAAAACAAGTATTTATATGAATATATGTGGTTTTATATATATATATGTATGTTTAAGGTTTCTGTTAGGGTTAGGAGTAACTGTAGGGGTATGGTTAGGGTCAGAATTAGGGTAGAACATACATATCAATATATACGAACACATAAGTGCAAATATATTTAAAAACAAATATGTATGATTTTATAGATAAATAAGTTTAGAGTTAGATGTAGGATTATGGTTTAGTATAAAGATTGCATATGTACAAGCAATGAATAAATATTATATATGTTATAATGGTTGTGAATACATAATTATATATATCAAAATATGTGAATATTTATTTAGACATCTATGGATTTTTATATAAATAGATTTATGTTGAGTGGGATGGTTAGGGTTAGGACTAAGTTTAGGGTTAGGGTTAGTTTTAGGGTTAAAAGATGAATATATATATATATATATATATATATATATATAGCCAAAAATATAATTACATCCATTGAGATATATGTAAAATATATATGAAAACTTATAGAAATATATCTGCTTTCATACATGGACAGGTTCAGTGTTAGCTGTATCCATACACTTACATTTAAAAATAGGTATGAATATATATGAACATATATATGAATTTATACATGAATGTTCATGTGAATATATGTGGTCTTATACATACATATATATTTATAATTAGTGTTATTTTTTGGTTTAGGACTAAATTTAAGGGTTGAGTTTGTGTTTGGTTGAGGGCATGAATATATATGTGAATATTTAAATAAATATTTCAAAAAATATGAATATGTATATAACTATACATGATCTTATTTATAAGAATTTATTTTTAGGATTATTCTTAGGGTTATGAATAAGTTTGGGGTAGTTTTATTTTTAGGTTTTGTGTATGAATATAAGTATCAAAAATATGGATATATCTATGAATATATATGTAAAAACAAATGAAAAAATAATATAAATATATAAGATTTCAAATTGGATATCTGTTCGAGTTAGATTTATGTTTAGGATTTGGTTTAACATAGATTATGAATATATTAACATACATGAACATATACATGAATTTATATGAGAATATATAACTACACATGTCAAAAATATATGGATATTCATATACATATATATGGCTTCATATTTATAATTTTATGGTTAGGGTTAGTGTTAGGGTTAGGAATTAAGTTAGCATTAGGATTAGGATCAGGGTATGAAAATATTTATTGATGCATATGAAAGTATATGTGAAAATACATAAGCAATCCTATATAGATGGATAGGTTTAGAATTATGAGTACTCTTATGTTTTGGTTTAAATATTGAGTAAGTAATGCAGAAAATTATATATGAATATATATGAACTTACATAAAAATATGTGACAAAATATATGAATATGCATATACATATAAATGGTTTCATATGTAAATAATTTTGTATTTAAGAGTAATGTTACAGTTAGAACTAAATTGAGGGTTAGGGTTTGGTAAGGGTTAGGGTTGCACATCTTTACAAAACATATGAATATATCTATGAATATATGTGGCTGTATATATGAAAACTAATTTCAATGTATATGGTTTCATACATGGATACATTTATAGTTACATCTATCAATATGATTTGGTTTAAAGATAGGTTAGAATATATAAATGAATATATATGAAAATATATGTGAATTTATATGTGCACATCTAAATATAAATGTCCAAATTACATGATATTCATATATATGGTTTTACATATATATATATATATACATATATATATATGTATGTATACACACTTCTATGGTTAGGGTTAGTGTTACAATTAGGACTAAATTTACTGGTAGGGTTAGGGTTAGGGTTTGTTATGAACATATGTATCCAAAAGTATAAATCTATGATGTATGATATATATGTGAAAATAAATAAGAAAACCTATATAAATATGTATAGTTTAATAGATGAATAGTTTGAGGTTAGGAGTATGGTTGTGGTTTGACTTAAGGATTGCATAATACATGCAAAAGAATATATATACACATATATGTGAATATAGAAATAATATTTCAAAAAGACAAATGTGTCAAAAATATATGAGTATGCATTGAAATGTATATGGTTTTACATATAAATCATTGTTAGGGTTAGGACATAGTTTATGCCTAATTTTAGGGTTAGAATTTGTGTATGAATATATATATAAAATATGAATGTATCTATGATTTTATAAGTGAAAATATGTATGAAAACCAATGTAAATATACATGGTTTCATATATGTAAAAGTTTGCAGGGCTGGGTCTATACCTCAGTTGGTAGAAGGCTTGCCTCACAAGCACAAGGCCCTGGGCTCAATCCCCAGCACCACACACACACAAAAATGTTTGCAGTTAGGTAGGTGTGCCATTATGATTTAGTTTAAAGATAGATTATTAATATGTAAATGGATATAAACAAACATGTGAATTTATATGTAGATATAAATATACAAGTCAAAATACATGAATATTCATATAAATATATATGGTTTTATATGATATAGATATATGGTTAGGTTTATTTTTTGGCTTAGTACAAAATTTTGGGGTGGGGTTAGGTTTATGGTTATTGTAAATATATATATCAATATATATGAATATATATGAATATTCATTTGAAAATAAGTTGAAAAACATAAATATGTCTGGTTTTATAGATAGGTTTAGTGTTAGGGTTTAAATATTGTGTAAGTACAGGTAAAGGATAAATATGAACATATGTGACTACATAAAACAGGTAAAAATATATAACTATTCATATTAATATATATGGATTTTTATAAAATTAGTTTTATGTATATGAATTCTTTCTTTTCTCTATTTTATAAATCCTCGGATATGGCCGTGAACAAGAGCACTTATCTTGTCTATTAATCATTGTTTTCCTATTCTCTTATTCATACTGAGTTTTCTCTACTTCCCAATTCCTTTCTTTTCTATTGGTTTCACTAAATTTTTCTTAGACTCAAAGGTTTGTACAATCCACCACATCTTTCAAAAGGAAAGCAGTTCAGAGTTTACTAGAAAAGAAATAGCAAAAATATGAAGAAATCAAAAATGAATGTGTGAAAAATTATCTTTCCATGGGAAATATTCCCATAGAAAGGACACTTCAGTATTGAATTATGTGCTATTTGAAAAATGTGTCTTAAGCATACAGAGTATGGTCTGGAGGGCAGATATCATTAGGAAGGTGAATGAATATAATCTTTTCCTTCTCCTCCTTAAATCATTTGAAAGCAACAAGCAATGCATCAATTTAAAAGCACAAGCCAAAACTGACCTCTGAAATTTACTTCTTTGCATAGGAGAATTGCAAACTTAGCCAAATTACTAGCAAAAAATTCAGAATCATGAGATTAAACTTGGAATACCTTAAAGTTTTGCAATTTCTTTTGGCATTGACTCCTTTCCTTAATTCAAACCCAACAACCCATGCAGCACATTAAACTAATTGGTTTTGGTTCTCACTGGTTTTTGAAATAGAAATCTGATTTGTATGTTAAATAGATTCAATTCTGATCCTAATATTGTCATATTTCTTTGTGGTAAACACCATCAAAAATATATATATGTGAATATATATTTCTCTATATATGTAAATATATTTCTCTCTTATCAGGAACACACACACACATATATATAAATAATTACTATTATTTTAATCATCATTATTATTATTCCATTCCATTCCTCACTGGAATAAAACTTTCTCCATGCTAACTTTTGGCATAAAAACAATTTTTAATGCTCTTGTTTTTTAACCATTATGCTATAAAGATTTTCAGAATTCATATAATAAAAGACCTTAGGTCTTCTGTATTCTCTAGGTGTAATGTTCCATATTCATTCAATTTTCTCAAAGATCATTGCTCATATTTAATAATACATCTTGATATCTAGTGTCAAAGATAAAAAATTCTACATGTTTCTTAAATTTTGGATATACTTAAATTATCTAAAAAGTTTACCCCTACTATTTTTACTTAATATTTACTGGTACTATACTATTTGCAATGTTTTCAGGTTTATTATATTTATGAAATAGTAATTAATTAGATACTGGGCCAATAAATGGTGTAGATTAAAATAACTGTTTAGGCAGATGGCATGGGTGAACAACAGACATCTTGTTTTAAATTTTTTCATTACAAAGTGAAAAAAGAGGAATCATTTAGGTTGATGGAACCTATTGAGTCAATGCTCACTAGATGGAAAGAAGTGATTGTATACATAAAGAATGAGTTTTGGACAATCAGAGGCTTTGTAAACAGGGACTGGTAGAGGAAGAGGAATAATATGACAGGTGAATAGGATCCTCTGGCAATTGTCTCCAGATGGGCACATAAAGTTAAGTGATCTTCAAAAGAGCAAAGGAAATCAGATAAGAAACAACAGTGGATGCTTTCAGTAAAACAAAAAGAAAAGACTCAAAGAATAAAGCAGAAAGGAAAGATTTGCCCATGTCACCTCTCCCCAGCTCCAAGCAATACAGAATGGAGAGAGATGCCTCTAAATTAGGAGACAAACAGGGAATAAAATCCAAGCCTTAAACTCAAAATCCAGTACCAGGCTCATTTGGAGAATTGAGAGAACTTGTTACTGACCAGAGCCCTCCAACTTTACAACCAGGCCAATACTCATAAATTTAGCATTGTGTCTGCCTTAGCTGACAAAAAGACTGCTCCTACTACTCCTATTCCAAACTTAGGCAGTAGAGCAGGATACAAGAATTCCACCTGCCTGAAAACAGAACATGAAAATTAGCAGACTTAATGGAGCTCAGTGCCAGGTCTGTTTTGATGAGACTTAGAACAGGGTAGAAACCAGGAGATAGATTAGGTAGATTATAAATAGATAGATAGATAGATAGATAGATAGATAGATAGATAGATAGATGATAGATAGATAATAAATAGATAGATGATCGATAAGTCAGAGCTCATAGATGGAGCCTCTATACCTGTCTCCCATCAAGTGGAGACCTGTGAGTCTGTGGGACAGAACATCTTCAGTATGCATCATTGCCAACCCTAGGGTGAGCCTAGGGCACATTCCCCTCCTCAAGACTCTGCAGGTCCCTGAAATGATCAAATTCAGATGTATTCTAGTTTGCATCAGCCCTGGTGACTGAGGGACTGTCTCTATCATCTCCCCAGTCCTTAGACAGCCTAGCTATTACCAGGACAGTGTTTGCAGTTGGAGATCTGAAACTGCTTATGTACCAGGCAAAGACCTGTGGCTCGGAAGGATGGTCTGGTATTTCAACTTCTTTCACTGTGAGCTCTGAATGAGTCTTGGTATACCCTGAAACATGTGCGAGTCCTTATTACTGTGGGATTAAGGTACGACCAAACTTATCATAAGCCTCGGTAGTCAAAGGGACCACCTTCACCAGCATCGCTCTAACTTCAAGGACGACATCGAGCAGGGCCCGATCTACTTGAGATATGACAGGGTAGAAATATAGGCCGATGCCCTGGAACTTCGTGCAAGACTGGTAAAAAAAAATGACACTTGGGAGATCCTAACAGCCTCCGAACCATACCTGCCTGTAGATGAGGCATCTGATATAGTTCTAGAGGCAGGAAAGGCACTTGACTTCAGTGTATTGGACTTCTAATTCACTAGCAGCACCTGTGGGTTGTTGTAGCATTCTTGAGCTATGAGTTCCCTTCACTAATAAGCACTCCACAGCAGGGCAGAACTTGGTTCTTCCTCAGGATGGCAGTATTGATGGCATAGGAACCTGGCCTTGGCCCATTCATGGTGATTCTATCAGCAGCAGGCAGACTCCTGTAGGGCCTGCCTGTAGACTGGTAACTGTGCATGAGGCGTTGGGAGTAACCAGGCCCCAAAGACAGGCTAATGGGGATGGATTACTATCTCTGGGTATTGCCCTATTTCATTTTGAACAACATACCAACAGTCAATTGGGACAAACCTGGGCTTTGACAGAGCTCTGGTGCTAAAAGACTAGCAAAATACCAAGAACAGACTGCCAAAGAATTTGGACCTAGTCCATCATCCAGTGATGAAATAGTTGTGTAAGAGTGGGATTGACTATAGGCTCAGAGAAAATTAGCACCTACTTAAGATTTCTGAAAAAATAGGCACAAAGAAAGCTGGAGTACAATGATCATGATTCACTCACAATTCTTCAATGTACAGATGATGTTGTATACCAACAAGTCATACGACATTCAAAAAACCATGATCTCATCCGCAGTCAAAATAAGGCATATGGTGAAAATGATGGGTGAAGATTGAGATAAATAATTTAAAACAATTATTTTAAGGAAACTCAATGAATTCCAATAGAATAAAGATAAATAATTCGAACCTCTAACAGAGAAACAGAGAAATTGAATAGAGAGATACAAATAATTTTAAAAATCACACAGAAATCCTTGATTTGAAAAATGTATTAAAGTGAAATTAAAATGTGATAGATGTGATCAATAGCAAAATAGAACAAGGTGTGTGTGTGGTGGTGGTGGGGGAATTAATGAGCTCCAAGATAGACTACTTGAAATATACAGAGGAGAAAAAAGAAAAAAAGAAAGAAAAAAAGAACAAAGAGAAATAACATTTAGAGGAATTTGGGGGCAACGTTAAGAGCTCATAACTCTAGGTTATTGGGGTTCAAGAGGATCTTGAGAATACCAAAGAAATAGAAATTTTACTCCAAAATATAATGAGTTTTCAGAAGTCAAAAAAGTGCTGCAAATATTTAGGAAAAGGAAACTGAAATTTCACCAATCAGATTTAACTCAGTCAATTTTATTCTAAGACATTTACTAATGAATCTCTCAAAAGTGAAACATATAGAGAAGATAAAAAACTTCACAAGAGAAATAAATCACACCCAAGGGTGTCCCATTCACCTGATGTCAGAGTTCTCAGAGGCCTTATAGGCAGTAAAACATGGTATAAGTTTTTCACAGTACTGAAGGAAAATAAAAACAAAACAAGCAAACAAACAAAAAATAAGTGCCAACCCAGAATGCTCAGCAAAATCCTCCCTTAGAAATGAAAGAAAAATATGGCATCCCCACCCCTCAAAAAAAGAAGCTGAGAAAATATGTTTCCAACAAAACTGTCCTACAAGATATACTAAAGGGCTTCTTCACACTGGAAGGAGAAAGGCAATATAAAAAGATGCAAAATATGATATCAAAAATGCAAAATGTAAGGAGGAATGGAGTGCAAGCATAGTTTCTTATTAGTATATTTTCTCTCTTAAATTTCTGTTCTTTATAATCATGCTGTTATCATTTTAAATAACTTTTTATAATCTAAAGAAATTTTTAAAGTTGCATGGTAACTACAAATCAAAAATAATAAACAAGAAATCAAAACCTGTAAGTAGAGTGGATCACTTAACAACAAAGATAGTTTATATGAAAGAGAAAGGAAAAAATAAAATTAGAACACAAGTTAAAAATGGCTCTAGTAGGACCTTGCCTATCAATAATAATATTGATTTAAGTGGAGTAAATGCTCAAACTAAAGGGCAGTGTTGTTGTCAGCTTTTTTGTTTTTCTTCTGTGACCACAAGAAAAATCTTAGGAGAGCAAAAGTTTATTTAGGGCTTATGGGTTCATAGGTCTCATTCCACAAGAGGCCAACTCCATTGCTGAGAGAGAGAGAGAGAGAGAGAGAGACCCAATGAACAAAATATATACAATAAAGGCAAGCCCCCAGTGACCCACCTCCTGTAGACACACCCTACATGCCTTTAGTCATTCTCTAGTTAACCCTATCAGGAGATTAATGCACTGATTAAGTTAAGACTCTCATAATCCAATCATTTCACCTCCAAACTTCTTGCCTCGTCTCACATTTGGGGGTCATATCTAAACCATAGCAAACATAATGACTGGGCAAAAGTAAAGGGCCTATTATATGTTGCTTATAAGAAATTCACTTCACCTCTAGGGATACACATTGACTGAAACTGAATTGTAGAATAAGATCCTCCCTTCAAAAGGAATTCAGAATAAAGCAGGAATGCCATACTAACATCAGATATTTAGACTTTAAATCAAAAGAAGTAAAAAGAGACAGGGGAGGTTATTATAAAGGGGTCAGTTTAGGAAGAGGAAAGGACAATTCTAAATATATATGCATCCAATATTGGAGCACAGTAATATATATTGCAAATATTACTATGCCTAAAGAGAGTAATTAGCTCCAATACAATATTACTTGGGGACTTTAAAACTCTGCTTTCAACATAGCATATCATCCCGACATAAAATCAGCAAAGAAACAGTAGAGTTAAACTGCACTGTAGATAAAAATGAACTAATTTAATATCCATCTACAGAATTTTCCATCCAGCAACTACAAATTTCAGAATGCATATTCTTTTCATCAGCACATGGAACTCATTTAGGATAGATCATATGATAAACTAAAAAACAAGTCTCAATAATTAAAAAGAATTGAAATTGTATTAGATACCTTTTCTCATCACAATGCAGCAAAATCAGAAATCCATAAAAAATTTCAAAAACTATATAAATGTATGGAAATTATGCATCCATCTTTTCAACAACCAATGGAACAAGGAGGAAATCAAGAAAGAAATTTAAAAATATCTTCAAGCAAATGAAAATGGAGACACAACATATAAAATCCTATGACATACAGAAAAAGCAGTATTAAAAGGCAAGTTTATAACAATCAATGCTTACATTAAAAAGTAGTAAGATTTAAAGTAAAAAATCTACTTCTGTCTTTCAAGGAACTAGAGAAACAAAAACAAATTAAACTAAAAATTACTGGAAGAGCAGAAATAAATAGCGACTACAATATAGTACAAAGAATTAATGAAACAAATATCTACTTCTTTGAAAAGATAAACTAAATAACCAATTAATTAGATTAAGAAAGAAGAGAGAAGACTCAGATAAACACATTCAGAGTGTAACTGACACCATGAAAGTAAAAGGATCATTAGATAATATTAAGCACAACTATATGCCAACAAATTTGATAACCAAAAAGAAAAGTAATGGAAAAATTCTTGGAGATGTACATCTTACCAAGATTGAATAAAAAGAAGCAGAAAATCTGAACACAAAATAACAGGTAATGAGATTGAATCAGTAATAAAAAGTCTTCCCTCAAAGACTTAAAATTTGTATGATGC